>CM040622.1:67378949-67441786 GCA_022817965.1 Solanum lycopersicoides | reverse complement strand
TACTCAGGCTTAAGCCTCACGGCTCAAGCCGCGAGAGAGGTGCTCCCAGAGAGAACCTCATGCTAGCACCATCGCTAGCAGGCTGAGGGACTCACCAGAATGAACCCCCAATTTACTACGGATCCAAGACCAATGAGGATCCCCAGGAGTTCGTGGATGAGTTCCACAAGATCCTTTGTGCTATGGGAGTAGATGAGGAGGCGAAGGCTGAGTTGACTGCATATCAACTCAAGGATGTGGCACAGATTTGGTACCGGATGTGGGCTGATAGCCGAGCACGTGGAGATGTTCCTCACTTGGGAAGTTCTCAAGACTGCCTTTCTAGAGAGATTCTTCCCCAGAGAGCAACGAGAAGCCAAGGTTGAAGAGTTCATCAACCTGAGACAAGGAGGTATGTCAGTCAAGTAGTATTCCTTGAAATTCATTAAACTCTCAAAGTATGCTTCTTCTCTGGTGGCAAATAGCAGGGATGAAATGAGCAGGTTTGTGACTGGCGTATCGGAGGATATAGTGGAAGATTGTCGGGCAGCCATGTTGCATGATAGCATGGATCTGGGCAGGTTGATGGTGCATGCTCAGCAAGTGGAGGATAGTCGTCGTAAGAGGAGAGTTCATGAAAGCAAGAAGCCTAAGACTGCAGATCAGACTAGTTCTAGCTCGGGTAGGGGCTCATTTGGAGTCCAGAACAGGCCTATGTTCAAGAGACATTCAGGTAATTCTGCTTCTTCAGGGAATTCGAATGCCAAAGTGAACGAGTCTGGCCCCAGAAAGGGCAATGATCGGAACGTCTAGAGAAAAAGAAAGCTTTGTGGTAAATGTGGACGTCCTCGAGGGGGTGAATGTTTAGTAGGTACTAACACCTGCTTCGGGTGTGGCAAGACTGGACACATGGTCCGAGATTTTCCTCAAACGATGAATGAGGCCAAGACAGGTGCTCAGTCTCGGCCGAATGCAAATGCTGCAGCCAAACCTCATAAGAGGAACCGATTTTATGCGCTGAAAGGTAGAGAAGAGAAAGAAAAGTCAGCTGATGTAGTCACGGGTACGTTGCATGTCTTTACTTTCCCAGTGTATGCATTGTTAGATCCAGGATCCACTCTATCATTTGTTACTCCTTTGATAGCTAGTAGGTTTGATGTGTTTCCTGAAATCTTGCATGAGACGATCCTAGTAAGTACTCCCATAGGAGACGACATTAGAGCAGAAAGAGTGTATAAAAATTGCCCAATTCACATCCTTGATAGAGTCACTCACGCTGATCTTGTGGAATTAGCCATGCTCGATTTTGATATAATCTTGGGCATGGATTGGCTCCATAAGTATTATGCCATAATAGATTATCGAAATAGGGTAGTGAGGTTTCGGTTTCCAAATGAGTTAGAGCGGGAATGGGAAGGGCATGGTTCAAGTCCAGTCGGCCAAATTGTTTCACACTTGAAGGCCAATAAGATGATAGCTAAGGGGTATTTGTACCACTTAGTTAGAGTCAATGACTTAGATCAAGAAGTTCCTTCCATAGACTCAGTGTTAATAGTAAATGAGTTCCCAGATGTCTTTACGGAGGATTTTACCAGTAATCCCTCCTGAACGTGATATTGACTTTGGTGTTGATTTAGATCCCAACACCAAGCCAATTTCTATTCCCCCGTATAGGATGGCACCAGCTGAACTCAAAGAGTTGAAGTTGCAGTTAAAAGATCTACTTGATAAGGGCTTCATCCAGCCTAGCATATCCCCATGGGGTGCTCAACTGTTGTTCGTAAAGAAAAAGGATGGAACCCTTAGAATGTGCATCGATTATCGGCAACTAAACAAAGTCACTATAAAGAATAAGTACCCTCTTCCCATAATTGACGTTTTATTTGACCAACTCCAAGGTTCAAGTTTATTTTCCAAGATAGACCTTCGGTCAGGCTATCATCAGCTTAGAGTGAGGCGGGAAGAAGTCCCTAAGACGGCTTTCCGTACTAGATATGGGCATTATGAATTTCTGGTCATGTCATTCGGTCTCACTAACGCACCAGCCGCGTTTATGGACCTTATGAATAGAGTTTTCCGTGAGTACGTTGATTCCTTCATCATAGTATTCATAGATGACATTCTTATATACTCTAAGTCTAGAGAAGAGCATGAAGTACACTTAAGAAAGACATTGCAATTACTCAGAAAACATCAGCTGTATGCAAAGTTCAGCAAATGTTAATTCTGGTTCAGATCAGTGACCTTCCTTGGTCATGTTATGACCGATCAGGGTGTAGAAGTTGATCCTAAAAAGGTTGAGGCAGTGAAGAAATGGCTGAGACCCCTTACTTCTATCGATATTTGCAGTTTTCTGGGTTTGGCCAATTACTATCGCAGGTTTGTGGAAGGTTTTTCCACTATTGCTGCTCCATTGACAGCCTTGACGAAGAAGAAAGTAAAGTTTGAGTGGTCTGAAAAATATGAGAAGAGCTTCCAAGAGCTCAAAGACTGACTCACTTCAGCCCCAGTTCTCACGTTGCCGAGGAGTGGTGCAGGATATGTGGTGTACTGTGATGCTTCCCGGGTAGGTTTGGGATGTGTTCTTATGCAGGATGGCAAGGTGATTGCATATGCATCGAGACAGTTGAAAATCCACGAGAAGAACTATCCTACTCATGATCTTGAGTTAGCTGCTGTGGTGTTTGGATTAAAACTTTGGAGACATTATTTATATGGTGTACATGTTGATGTATATACTGACCATAAGAGTCTTCAGTATGTTTTTACACAGAGGGAGTTGAACCTTCGTCAGAGGAGATGGCTAGAACTGCTCAAAGATTATGATATGAGTGTTTATTATCACCCGGGTAAGGCCAATGTAGTGGCTGATGCGTTGAGTCGATTGAGCATGGGAAGCGTGTCTCATATTGATGAGGAGAAGAAGGAGCTGGTTAAAGAGGTACACCAATTGGCTAAATTAGGTGTACGGCTGGCAGATGCACCAAGTGGGGGTGTTTCGGTCCACTCAAGTTCCAAATCCTCATTTGTTGTAGATGTTAAAGCCAATCAGCATCTCGACCCAGTACTCATGGAGTTGAAAGACTAGTATTGAGTAAGTTGAATGACTCGTTTTGTCTAGGAGGGGATGGTGTACTCAGGTACCAAAACAGGTTATGTGTGCCCAATGTTGATAATTTGAGGTCTAATATTTTGGCAGAAGCTCAAGGTTCTGGATATTCTATTCATCCAGATGCCACCAAGATGTACCATGACCTTAAAGAGGTCTATTGGTGGGAAGGCATGAAGAGAGATATCTCTAAATTCATAAAGAAGTGTCTGAATTGCCAACAGGTTTAGGTAGAACACCTTAAGCCTAGGGGTCTCACTCAGACGATTGAGACTCCAACATGGAAGTGGGAGGCTATCAATATGGATTTTGTGGTTGGTCTGCCAAAGACTAGGAAACTACATGATTCCATTTGGGTTATTGTTGACAGAAAGACCAAGTCCGCTCACTTCATACCTGTGAAGTCTATTTACAAGGCTAAAGATTATGCCAAGCTTTATATTGATGAGATAGTGAGATGGCACGGGATCCCTCTTTCTATCATCTCGGATAGGGGAGCCCAATTTACTTCTCATTTTTGGAGATCTTTCCAAAAGGTCTTGGGTACACATGTGAAGCTTAGTAATGCTTTTCATCCGCAGACGGATGGACAAACAGACCGTACCATCCAGATCCTTGAAGACATGTTGAGCGCATGTGTTATTCACTTCAAGGGGAGTTGGGATGATCACTTGCCGCTGATAGAGTTCTCTTACAATGATAGCTACCATTCCAGTATTGGGATGGCACCTTTTGAAGCACTATATGGCTGAAGATGTAGGTCTTCTGTTATGTGGTTTGAGGTAGGAGAATCTGCCATCATTGGCCTGAGATCGTACATGAGGCTGGAGAAGGTGAGAATAATCAAAGACAGATTGGCTACTGCTTATAGTCGTCAGAAATCCTATGCAGACAACAAAAAGAGAGCTCTAGAATTTGAGGTGGGTGATCAAGTCTACTTGAAGATATCTCCCATGAAAGGGGTGATGAGGTTTGGTAAGAAAGGTAAGTTGAGTCCGAGGTATATAGGTCCTTATGAGGTCTTGCAGCGAGTAGGAAATGTTGCCTACGAATTGAAGTTACCTCAAGATTTGGCTTCTGTTCATCCAGTGTTTCACGTTTCAATGCTCAAGAAGTGTCTAGGCGATCCAGCATCCATCCTTTCTGTTGAGGGGTTAGGAGTTGATGAGAACCTTTCTTATGAAGAGGTTCTAATCGAAATTTTAGATCGTCAAGTGAAGCGACTGAGGAACAAAGAGGTTGCCACTGTGAAAGTCCTATGGCGGAACCACCTTGTTGAGGGAGCAACGTGGGAGGCCGAGGCGGATATGAGATCCCGCTATCCTCATTTGTTCAGTTCCTAAGGTTACATATTCTCTTCCTAAAGTCTGATTTATGTTTAAGAAACTCTAAATTCTAAGTGCTGTAGTCAAATTGGTGTGATAGGTCACTAATCGTATGTTTTGTCATAGCACTATATGAGTTAAAATGAAGTTATGTTTGCAATTTATGTTGCTGTTTTTGTGTAGCATAGACATGTTTTCTGTGTTGCATGATTTGTGATATGCATTAGGTTAAGTGTGATTGAGAAGGAAATTCTTCAATCTCAAATATGAAGCTTTAGATAAGCTTAAATGGTATGCATCATCCAAATAAGTGTGAATCAAATGTTCACAAAAGAGAAACGTTTAAGTATGATGAAGTAGCTTTCGAAAATCACCCTCTTTGTTTAAATGTTGTGTAGTGTCATTCGGGGACGAATGTTCCTAAGGGGGGTATAATGTAACAATCCAAAAAGGACTATGCTAAGTAAGACCTAAACGTACCTAGAATACATAGGTTAGACCGGGTTCACAAGGCTTGATGCGCGTGGAATCGGACCCCTGGACCTATGCACCAGCAAGACAACCAACTTGGTGAGTTGGTTGAGCTAGGCAGGGTTGGTTCCATCCATGTTAGGTCCCCGAACACTATGATTCACCCGGGTGAGTCTTAACCGGACTTAAAGGGTTAGTCCTAGGTTTTAAGGGTTCTAGGGGTAAAAAGGTAATTTCGGGGCTAGGGGTAGCATAGTAACTACCCTAGGTTGATATTTAATTAATAAAATAAGGTTTTTAATTAGTCAAAATGGGTCAAAGCTCGGGGGTCGAACCCGAGTTTGACCGGATCTCCACACTCGGGTTCAAGCCGAGTTGGAGGCATTAAAGTGGACGATTTAAATGATTTTCAGGAGGGGCATTATAGTAACTTAATCCGTAGATTATAATCTGATTTTATCATTTAAATTATGTTGATTAAGTCAACAACAAACTCCCCAAGGAAAGAGGCGCACGACTCCAACTAGGAGTGTACTCAATGTGCACTCTTAATTCATTATATATCCACAAACGTTTTTCAGCTTTACCTTGCAATTCAAAAACAGAAAAGTAAAATAAGTCTACTGTTCTAAGAGTTCTAGGCATTCATCCATCAAAAACAAAAAGGAAAATTTGTACGCCTAAGTGTAAGATACATAAGTCTCACATATAATAAAAAATTATATGCTGCCCAAGGGATTCGAACACGGATCCTCTTGACCGAAATTGTGAGGCACATAAATCTTACATATAATAAAATAAAACGCAGTCGCTAGGGATCGAACTCTGGTCCCTTGGCCAAATGTGCAAGATGCATAAGTCTTGCACAATATGCACTCAGATGATCATGAAACTCTTAGCCAAATATGAGTAACCCGAAAGGGGTACTACCATGAGTGTAAAGTACACTAAAGGCCATGTGCATGGCGTATGATGTAAGTTAACGGCAAGATGAAGAAATGAACATTCACGTAATGAAGTGAGTAATTATGTTAAACTATGATGTTAATGAAAATGGCGACAACATGATAAGAGGCTAAGATGAATGGTGAGACAAGTCTCAACCAAGCCTAAGTAAAGGTCACCAAAAGTACTCACCTAAGAGAGTGTTGAATATTAAGAGACAAGTCTCAATCACATTCTATATGTAAGTGTAAGGACAATTCACACTTAATACGTAAAGAAGAGATGAGAAATCATCTAATAAGCTATGACTACCTCATGCTAGAAGCAAGCTTCGATGATGTATGAGTTGAATGTAAATAGGAACTTTAAACTGAGCACCGATAGGCTAGTTATGAGTGGTGATGCCTTCTTTCGGGAAGGGCAGAGGTTCACGTAATTATCATGAGATGAGACTGTCCACCAAGGTGGGTATGGTCTCCCTAAATCTCCTAGTCTTTGAACTATGTTGCCACCATAGGGAACTAGCTTGGTTCGAACCCATAAAGCTAGCATGTTTTGGTTTCACTTTGGCCAGTGACTCCACCTCTTTTCGGTGTGGGGGAGACACCGGATTTCATGATGCTCACATGATCTATGTCGGTTAAGGTTGAAGTTCCCAAAGTATGAAAGATAATGAAATGAACGATACCGAAGGTGTTCGTGCAAGACAATTAGGAGATGAAACCGGACTCAAGTAATGACATTAGGTCATTCTTGGTCATTGCATTTCATGATCCCGATGAGAGTCTTAAACTTCATCTTAGGTATAGCTGGTGTTTACATCAGCCTATGAATTAATGAAATGATTAATGTGAAGTACGAATGAACGAATGAAGCAGACTCTGTGTTTGCTAAAGGAGGCCCTCGGATTGAGGTCTCATATGTTGGGCCCTCACTTGAGATGTCTTAATGCTACATCCATGATTCTAAGGTCTCTTGGATATGAAATGTATAATATATGAAACATGAAATGTATATTATGTGAACCTATGTGTGTATGATGTGTGACATATTCATGGTATGACCTTCCTATTACGAATTAGGCAAGTCCAGAGACTTGACCTCCTAAGAAAGCATGTTGATTAGGAAGAGCCATTCTTGTTCATGCATTACCGTTATATGTTGCTTCATATACCCATACTTAGTACAAGTGTGTACTAATTCCATACAATATTACTATTTTAGGTGCAGGCTCAGGTGGACGTTGAAGGTATCATTGCAGTTGTTCGGACTCAGAGATTTCATCCGGACTTGGTAGGTCCTCATGCATTCGAGGATGCCTGCCTTTACATTTCTTGCTTAGTAGTAGGTTTGAACCAGTGGAGTATGTTCCACTAGTGTTTCTTTCCTATTTTATTCAGACGCTTGTAATAGTGCCGTTTTGGCAAGTATTACTTATGACATGAGATTCTATTTCTTTCAATTTGTATGTTTCTATAACTAGATGGTTAATGTATGAGCAATGAACTTCCTTACAAGTACGCGTTTATATGAAGTCTATGTACACTTCAAATATAAACAAAAAGTTTTAAATTTTCCGCTAAAATTAATCGTATGAATGTGATGAATGCAAGAAGAGGCTTGTCTGCGACCTCTGAGAGGTCAATGTCGCCGGTTGCGATTCGTATTCCAGAATCCGGGTCGTGACAATAAAGCTGTGACGAAGAAAGTTGTAGCCGATTTTGTTCGCAATAATTTGATATGTCGTTTTGGAGTTCCTCAGTCTATCATCACAAACAATGGAGCAAATCTCAACAGTCACTGATGAAAGAGATATGTGAACAATTCAAAATTACCCACCGTAATTCAACTGCATATCGTCCTCAAATGAATGGAGCTGTGGAAGCTGTCAATTAGAACATCAAGAGGATATTGAGAAAGATGATTGACAACTACAAATGTTGGCATGAAAATTTGTCTTATGCCTTGCTAGGTTATCGCACCACAATTCGAACCTCAACTGGAGCAACTCCGTATCTGTTAGTATACAGACCAGAGGCAGTGATACCAGCTGAAGTTGAGATACCATCTTTGAGGATTATTCAGGAAGCTGGATTGAGCGATGCCGAATGGGTTCGTGATTGATATGATCAATTAACATTGATTGATGAGAAAAGAATGAGTGTTGTTTGTCATGGCCAGTTTTATCAACAGAGAATGACTCGCACTTTCAACAATAAAGTAAGAGTTCGAGCATTTGAGGTAGGACAATTGGTGTTGAAACGCATTTTCCCTCATCAAGATGAATACAAAGGGAAATTCGCACCTAACTGGCAGGTACCGTATGTTGTCCACAAAGTACTATCAAGAGGAGCCTTGGTTCTAGAAGAGATGGACGGTAGAGTGTGGCGAAAAGCTATCAATTCAGATGCCGTCAAGAGATACTACATTTGAAGGCTGATACTTATTTCCTTTATTTCCTTGTAATTGCAGTTTGCTTGTAATCTTTGTCGCATTATGTTTTAAAACATTCCCCTTGTACGTGAACTACGTTCGACCTGAATTCTCAAAAATGAGATACGTAGGCAGCCTATGTCGGACTCGGTTGTTTCCTTATCAAAATTTATTATTTATGTTAACCTTCAAGAGGGGAACTATGTGTGAGCTGATTCCTGCCACAATGGGATACATAGGTGCCACAAGGGTTCGGTCACACTCCCAATAAGATTTCCATTTCCCTTCAATATCGAAACAGGGACAGAATTTTTGAGAGTATCTAAAAAATTCTACACAAAGAGTTCTTTCCTACAAATAAGGGTTAAAGATCATATCAAAATATCCGATTAGGGTATGATTTTGAGGAAATCTCAAAAATTGCAAGATATCATGACCTCCATATTACCATCAGATTTGTTTTAAAACATCTAACTAGACAGAGTTTTTGAGGAAGGCCTCAAAAATTCCATCAAGGGTACTCGGAACGTCAGAGTCAACTTCAAGTACTTCAACGTGACATATTGCTACGGAGTTCTAAAATTCCAACAAGCTACCTATCATGACAGAATCTGAGACAAAGGGTTTTGTTTGTGTCGTGCATGTCGTGGCAATTAATTGGCAGAGATTTTCCTTAAAAACTATATTTCTAAAAACTTCATACATAACAAGTGTTTTAATTTAAATATGATCTTGTCTTTTGTCTATTGCGATTTGTAGGGTCAACCAAACTTCCAAAGATAGCAAGATAAGAAGCAAGGCGACTGAAAGAAATCAACACAGATCAGTGTTCCAAAACTAACATTTTTTTGCGGATGCAGGATAAAATAAGATCAGCAAAGATAATGTATTTATCAGCCAACTATTTCGGGAGAGCCTATCAGCAAATATCCGATTATGAGTGAAACATCTCTACTTGACCAAAGAATACAACATTCATAGTCAAATCCATCATCTACAACCGCCAAGAGGGTCATTGCATTCATTTGCCAAGAGGGCCATCATATTCAAACGCCGAAAGGGCCATTCATATTCAAACTGCCTAAAGGGCCATTGCATAATCAAATTGCCGAGAGGGACATTCATATTCAAATTGCCAAGAGGGCCATTGCATATTCAAAGTCGAGAAGGTCGTTCATATTCAAATTTCCGAGAGGGCCATTCATATCAAACTGCCAAGAGGTTCATTCATATTCAAACCACCGAGAGGGTCATCATATTAAATGCCAAGAGGGACATTTCATTATTTGCCAAGAGGGACATCATATTCAAACGCCGAAAGGGCCATTCATATTCAAACTGCCGAGAGGGCCTTTCATAATCAAATTGTCGAGAGGGCCATTCATATTCAAATTGCCAAGAGTGCCATTACATATTCAAAGCCGAGAAGGCTATTCATATTCAAATTGCCGAGAGGGACATTTATATCAAACTGCCAAGAGGGCCATTCATACTCAAACCGCCGAGAGGGACATCATATTCAATGCCAAGAAGGACATTGCATTCATTTGCCGAGAGAGGCATTGCATTCAAACGCCCATTGCATTTTCAACAGCCATGAAGGCCATTCATATCATCCATAACCGGCGAAAGAGAGTCATTGCTTCTTCCAATGCTAAGAGAACAAAATCATCTTACCAATCAAACTTCGACAACACCATCTTATCATTGGATCAACATTCATCTTGTCAATGGATTATCAATGTAGCATCATCATCTTATCAATCGAGCATCAACATCTTCATTATTAATGTAGCAACATCATTCTATCAATGAAGTATCATCGTCAATAATATTACATTATCGATAAAGTCATCATCATGTCGCATCATATCAATTCATCAGCTACTGTGTCAAAACTGATAGAAGTTGACGTCAGAATATTTTTAAAAAATGTGTGTCGAAGAGGGTAAAACATAACACCTCTCTATATAAATTACAGTTTGTACTAACAAGGTTGTTTCAATCTCTGCCGAGAGCATCCAAGAGGATGAATTCTCAAATAAAACCACAGGTGCGGATGACATCAAAAGGGATGCAGCACAACGTGAAATTTTTTCTTCGCAGCGAACTGGGACATAGTCCAAAGAGGAGTATCAAATTCTTAGGACGCGAGCTGAGGAGTAAATTCCACCACAATCAAACCACACCCCTATCAAAAGGCGTGTGGGTTTTTCTTTTAGTTCATCGGTTTGAATTTCGCATCCGGAGACATCTCACTCTCGCCGGAGGTAAATTTCTAATCTGAGTGACAGTGCACCACGAACTTTGGAAATTATGTCCATGTAAGTTCTTAATTATGGGTGTAAAGTGCACCACATTCATGGCTAAGAGGTTGCAAGCCTCTTTTTCACACTCGACTTACTCATCATTCCTCCAGAACCAAAGATTATCTTGCATAAAAGATTTCCTTTTCAACCGATCGAGTCGAACTACAAACAGCATGATTCCTATGATTTAAGGATACGTAGGCGGGCTCAATGTTGAAAACTCAGCTGTATTTTGTTATCCTCCATCAAATCTTAATCTTGAGCATTTCGATCTCCTCATAATTCGATATCGAGATAGCTTCTAAATTCTTTCATAATCGTGCATCAAATGAAGCATATCGAACTACAAGTGGCCTGACTTCTCATATAGCCAGAGATATGTAGTAAACCTGCTACCAGTGCTCAGCCATAATTCCTAAAAGTCCGTACCAAAATCCCTTTCCTAAGGATGAAGAAGTGGTCGGTCAAAATTGGATCCGTCAATTTTATTTGCCTCGAATTTCTTTCATCAATCCAAGTCAAACGAGGGACAGCTGTTGACACCCAATTTTGGCCCTCCAATATATAAATTAATAATCGAGCTTCTTACATTTCAAACGATTTAAAATAATTAGTTTTATAAGAATTTCAAAATAAAAAAAATCAATAAATATAGTTTGCAAGTTATTTCAAATAGTTTCGTCGCTTTTTTTTAATTTTAAATAATTTATATGTTCTATACAATTATATATAATTAGTATATGTTATGAATATTCGAAAACCATCTCAAAAAGATTTTACTTTTTAGTTTAATATTTTATTAAATAGTTTATTTTAAGTTGGCGTATATTTTTTTTAGTTATTAATTTATAATCAAGTTAATTATTATATCTCGTTAAGATTAAGAGGCTTGTTAGTTAATTAATATTAATTCATCTAAAATTAAAATTGGCTAACTTCTTAATTCCTAATTGGCTGTAATTGCAATTCAATTGACAATCTTTTCAATCCCCTTTTAATTCAATTTGCAAGACCAATTTTTGGGCCTTATTAGCATCCCACAACTTCATAACAATTCCCAGCCCACCTCAACCTTATCCCAAATAAAATAAAGGGAAATTTTTCAAAGCAACAATATTTGAGCCTTTAATAAGATCCTATGTCAACACTTTCAATATTTATTTAAAATGTCAAAATTTTGATTTGTTATAAGAATGACTTTTGTATTTATTTATTTTGAAAGAATACAAATCTTTTACAAAAAGAATGGAGAAAATAAAGGAAAAAGATATCTCATAAAAGGTAAACATGCTTAAATCTCTAATCAGTTACTATTAGAGTCTTGTCATCTCTCTCTTGTTTATTCAAACGTCCTTTCACCATTCTTCTAAAAAATTCAATATTCATTTTCAAATAACTCTATTGAAATCGAAGTGAAGTTTTCATTGATTTGCGTCAATTTTATTTGGATAAGAAACTGTTGAATTAATTTGTTGATATTTCAAATTGAATTCTATCGATTTCTTTTAAAGTTCAAGATTATTAGTGAAAATCGAAAAAATGTTAGGTATTGTTTAAGTTTTGATTATTTTATTTGGATGAATGTAGTTGGATCTGTGTATGTATTTGACATTTGTATTTTAATTTTGATTTTGATATAGAATTAGTATGAAAATGAAATTTTAATATAAAAAAACTTTTTATGAACGAACTGAATTTGAGTTTGGCTGTTTATTTTTAGATTTTAAAGAAAATTTTGTATCCATTATAGAAGGTATGAGTACATGGTCATGCTATTATTTTGTAGCCGGTTGTTTTGGATACGACAAAATAAAATACAAAATCTACTACACTTGAAATTATAGGATGAATACTTATATAATGAATACATAAATAAAATAGTTTGTTGTATGAACAAAAGTTGATGCTTTTATTTCATAGCTGGTTCTTTGGAATATTAAATATATTAGGATACAATCAGTAAATAAGAATACAATCTCAAAAAAGACAAAAAAAAAATACAATTTAATAACATGATAATACATGAAATAATTATACAGTGTAAGAACACAAAACAAGAATACAATCTAGAAAAAGATTAAAAAAATACAATTTAATAACATACTAATACACAAAACAAGAATACAATCTGGAAAAGCACAAAAAGAACACAATCTAAGAACATATTAATGCACAAAATAATAATATAGTTTGGAAAAATGACAAAAAAGAATACAATCTACAATTTGATGACATAAATACAAAACTAATAGATATACAAATAGAATAAATACATAAATATGTTGTATCCCACGGAATTCCAACAAAATGATATTTTGAACTACAAAATTGTATTCAATTCATAGTACGAAAATAAAATGAAGAGAAGATTACAGAATTGATGACATACAATTAGAATGAATACAAAATTTATGTATAAAAAACAATTAAAAACTGTGATAAATACACTGTAGTTTAATTATGAGTTATATCAAACATATGTAATTATTTCTTTTACAAAATGTACTATGTATATTTCCAGATTATTTAAAGTTGAAAGGGAAACAAGGGAATACATATGCACATAAAGACGAAGAGCCTGTCATTTCATTGTTTGTGTCGTTACTCTTGATGATGTTTATATTCTGTAATTGAGGAAGGTTACATGCGGATTAGGTCATGTAGATGCTTAGATCTGCTTTCTTTCGCCTTTCTAGTTGTCGATCCTACATTATAGACTTGTCGTTGAGTAATACAAAAATCAAAAGACAAAAAAATCGCTAAATAAGTCGATCACTACATGATATAATTCTTGTAGTTCTCTTTGAGTCCGCCATTAGAGAGAAATCTCGGGTTTTTCCTTATCAAAATCCTAATCGAAAATAGAGGATTCACTTAGCAATTATACAAACAAATATATTCAAAGGTTTAAAAAAATGCAAATCATTAAAATACATAAAAATCGAAAAAAGATACATACCTAAAATCAATGAGATTGTTGTAAAAAAAATTTGGGAGATTTTTATCATTTTCTGAAAATAACCAAAAAAACATCACATATGAAAGAGAGAGAAACGAGGGAATGAAAATTGAAGAACAATAGAAGAAGGGAATTGGATGAGTGAGTAAAAAAAAATTATTTTGAGATAACTATAAATTGGAGAGAGAACGTTTGTCTGCTGAAAGATATTGTTGGAATTTTTTCCCAAGATGTGGGCCTTAATAGAGAAAAATAAGGAATTAGAATTGGATACATTTAATTTGCTATAAAATTAAAATATTGACATTTTTAATAATTATTTCGAAATGTTGTTGTTTTAAATAAATATGTTAAGAATTTTGACTAGTTAGCTAATTTTTCCTTAAAAAAAATAGCACAACATAAACACATACCACCCCCAACTCCATCAAAGCCCAACCCTTAACCCATACGTACAACGATACCAAAATTGACCCGACACCGTCTTCTTCTTCTTCACGCGAGCACCCAGCAACGCGTGAACAACAGAGAAATCTAAATCCAGCAATCCAGCAGCGTCCAGTCGCATCAATCCCGGAAAATCTGGACCTGCAGCAGCCGCGCCATCCTCCTTTTTTGCAGCACCCGTACCCCTAGACGTTTCCTTTTCTCGCTTTTCAGAACTCTCCATTCATTTTACTGTTGATCTTGAAAAGGAGCATACGAAAATTCAAACTCTTCTCTCGAAAATTCGACGGATTCCCCCCAAAATGACCCCAGCCTTCTTTATAAATAGTTACCCATGTTCAAGTAAAAAAGACAGAAAAAAGGAGATTGGCTTTTGAGGTGATACACAGAAAATAGCTTATAAAAGATTTTAGAGTTCAGTTTCTTTGATTTTCTTGGCTTGCTATTTGTATTTGAATTTTGTGGCGGAAGTTTCTTCGAGTAGCTCGTTCGTCCTAGTCGCTGCCAGAATAAAGGTAAAGGACTCTTCTCTACTTCACTGTTTTATCCTCTTTGTTCGGTATTGTTCAAACCTCTTGTTCCCTCGATGTTTTCTGTTATTAAGATGTCTTATTTTTATCTATTATCTTGTTTGAGACTTGATACAAATCCATCAACGTAATCCTAGTAATTTATTATTATTTTTTTGATTGAACATGTATCTCTTGGTCGTTTGTTGATATTAACGATGCCGAAACTTTATTTTTTCGTAAATCTGGTTCGGATTTGTATCATGAATATGCATTCAGCTTAGACAGTCATATTGTGACCCATTTTCATTCTTATATGTCCTGTTGTTGCAACTAACGACCTATTTTCTATTTAAGTTAGGATTGCCTCATACCCATGACGTTATAGTATAGCTAAAACTCCTTTGTTATAATCAGCTTCAGACTTGTTGGTGATAGAATATGGTGTCAAAAGTTTTCTGGTTCATACTTTCAATTTTATCCTCATACAATCTTGAATCTGTGACTTGATATTAAATGATCAAAGGATTACTGTACACATGATTTGATAATATAAGTTGGTACTTGTCTGTTACACTTGTATAGTATTTAGGATGTCTTTCTCACTTGCTAGAATAAATAATAAGCATTATGTGCTGCTTGTATGAATTTTGATATTGCTATTTGTTTTAGCTCAACTTTTCAAACATATAAACAAATTGATTTTTTTTTTTGGTTCTCAACGTGTTTAGTAATCTATCTTTATCTATAGTTATTACAACAAAGCATAATTGTTGTCCATTCCATATGAAGACGTCTTTAATTCTAGTTAGTTTCTTTTGAAATAAAAAACAGTAAGCATGAGTCCAACTTTAGTGAAAGTTCACTTTAGATGTTATATATTGATCATCATATTTGTTATCTCAAATTTCATGTCTTTATGGTCAGCTGAATCTCTGTATGAGTTTGCTCAAGATGAGCCATTTTTTCAGTTTTATTGTTTAATGTGATGCTGCATAATTCTGTTTTCTTCACTACTTGTGTATATTTTTTTTTCTTTGACGTTTTGATATGTTACAGAAGCTCTTCGTCATGTCAGCTTAATCTCTTAGGAATTGTTTATGTTCTTACATAATTCGAATGATTGTTGTTTCCCTCTTGTATTTCAGTTTTGAGATCTTGTTTTTTTTACAAATTTTCCATAGTGTCATCTCGCTTGATTTAGTGTCGTTCTCATTTTCCTTCATTTGAATGTGGTTGAGTCTATCTCGAATATTGTCAACATGTCTTCTTGCTTCATTTTGAGTTAATATTATTTCTTTGGTGTTGTTCGTTTCAAATCCCTTTTCTTGAATGATAGTTGGATTACTTTAAATTGTAGTAGATCTTTCAAAGTGGATATTTAGCTGACTTGTTTCCCCCTCCTCAAATGTTGTTGGACTTGTATGTTTCTACACATGCCTTGTTCTTGAGTTCATGAATGTGTCCTTTATTTGTTTGTTAATGTCGACTTTGTATTCAAGTATATATAAGAGTTTAGGGTCGACCGTAGAGGTAGTTTTGTGCTAAGCTTAAAATTAGATATTCACTGTTGTATATATGTCCTTGTCTCTGTCCTATTTTATATTCGACCAATTCTTCATTGTATTCTCTTCCTCAAAATGATTTCTTAATTTCATAATACCCAAAGACATATGTTCCATCCTCTGCTAGTTGCATCCAGGTTATTTTTTTATTCTTTTTTTTAGTTAGTTGGGTATGTAATAAAGACCATTTTTTATCTTGCTTTTCTTGCTGTCTACATGCATTTGCTGCCAATCCTTGCTAATTCATTAGCCTAAATATGATCATTGTGTTCTTCAACCATGTCTTTAAAACTTTCTACTTGTCCTTTTATGATTCCTTCTAATTTGGATTATATGATAGTGTATATATATTTCATTTTTTTCCCTTTACGTATTTGGCATATCCTTTCTCTCTGTTAACTTGGTTAGGCGAATGCTAATCTTTGTCATTTTGTTGCATGTGAACCTTGCCCGAGTCCTTTGCGGACTTTCTCTCCTCCTTGCTTTTCGGATGGGCCATAAAGGCCTCCCAAATTTTGGGTTTTCTCTCGAGTCAGTCCTCTATATATTCGGAAGTTGTTACGGGTTCCGGAGACCCAACTTAGTGCTGGAAAATTAGTTCATAAGTGTTCAATGCCCAAGGAATGGGCTGATTACAGGTTCTGGAAAGCCAAAAAGGGGTAGTATGCATTCTGTATAAACTGATATACTATAATCGAATGCATGATATATAAGTATAGGGAATAATACATGGGCATATAAATGCGAAAATACAAAGATGAGGTAAAAAGCAGGTGTTCCGAAGCAGGATATACACGCAAAGAGCTGATATACACGCCAATATACACTGATATATAGACAATGTATACCAAAACGTGATTGAGTTAAAACCCAAAAACTTGCAGCGAAATTGGACCAAGAAGGGGCCCAATTTCATTATCTCTTTCACTCTCCTAATTATTTTGATTATGTTGACAAATTTCATTTAACTCTAACTTTAGAATTGGTAATTAACTTACTTAAATCTCCAAAAGATGAATTATTTTCTTTATGTTGGTTTACTATTTAAACATCTTTTGCAATCATTTATTTTTATGTCAAGTATATGAGTAAAATTAATATCTTTAGTTAAGTCAAACCTATGTTCTTAAAAGATATATATTCTTTAATGCTTTTCACTTAACCATGTTTTACTATTTTAAAAAGTCGTTTTGAGTTAGGCGAAACTTTTATTCTTTCATTAATTTGAAATGGTTTTCATGCTCAAATTGATTTGAGTAATTATCTTTTAAAATGATTAAAAAAAATAATCTAATTTGGTTAAATTGTATTCACTTATAATCAATTCCAATACTCTAATTAAGGTTCCATTTTCTTAAAATAAAAAATAAAAATTATTCTTTGTTTAAATATTTTCTTAAAATTGGTCGAATATTGTTAAATTATTATATTATATTGAATAATATTCCTAAGAATAGTAAGAAATAATTAACCTAAGTCATAGGATAACCGCGTGTTAGTGGACGCGTCAAATGCCTTAAAAACCTTCTTGAAGCGTAAATAAGAACCTCTTACCCATTTTCTCTAAATTTATAAAGATTTAATCTATTAAAGTCTTTTAAATTAAGTTTTCTTAATTTCTTTAAAAAATTAAGTGGCGACTCTTTCTAAGTATTTTTCAAAAAATTATTTTATACGTAGAACATTTCAAATAGTGATTTTTCTAAATATAGGTAAAATTACGGCATAACACTTTGTACACAAAGTGTAGGTTATGGATGCTTAAGGGATGTCTTTAAAAGACGAGGAGCTTGATATGTGATTTCCAAGCTCAAGGAAAGGAATTCTTAAGTTCAAGGATTTTCTACTTATGGTTACTGTAAAGTCTTGTAATTATATAGTTATGTATTATGTTATAAGGGTCGTGTCCCTATTATGCTCTTATGATGTTGAGTCTAGGATGACAAAAAGAGACTAGAGTCTTTAACTAAGTATGATGATATTATATATATATATATGAAGTAATGTTCTAGCATATGATGTGCTAAGAAAGTTTTTAATTTTCCGCTAAATTTACCTATGACAATGCGATGAATGATAACTTTGGGTTGTATAAGACCTCCGAGAGGTCAAGTACGCCATGTTACTTCTAGGGGGTGCTCCCCGGATGTGACAAACTTGGTAATAGAGCATGAGGTTTATGAAAGTGGTTTTAGGTTCCAAAGTCTCATATTGCCACGTCTAGTAGAGTCTCGATCATCGGTGGTGAGTCGCGACACATCTATGAGCGAGAGGCTATAGGGCAATAGAGTTTTACTTCTTTATCATTATCATGTCGTGCCATAGAACTTAACTCTATAAGATCTCTCTCTATGTTTTCTTGTCCTTGTAGTCTTTTATATGTGATTGCTTGGATGAGATGATTTCTCTATGCTTGAGGGAGAAAAGGTGAGTTTTAATGCTTAACTTGGTTTTATGGTTGGATGAGTATGTGTGAATGTGAATTTGACATGCTTTGATTATGTGATGCCAATTATGGCTATGTATGTGAACTATGAGAAATGATATGTTATGTTGGTATGAAGTCCTTTGTGGCTATATGAGACCTATGTGAAATAACATGTTATGTTGAGAAAAGTATGTCAGATATAGTTAAAGCATGTTAGAAGTTGTTATGGTTAAAATGAGTTTCTTTTTGGAATGATATTCTACTATATGCTTTTGCATGATGGTAGCCTAATGTTATGATTTGAGCTTGAAATGCTTACTGATCACCTATGAAAGCATGCTTCCCTAAGTATATGTTTAAATGGTTCAAATGTTGTCTTTATTTTTATCTGTGAACCTTCATTATTGTTTTGCATGGATTGGAGTGTTTTGCATAGTCTTGGTCTTAGAAGTAAGGGTAGCATGATTGTCCTTGTAGGGTGATAATGTGGGTTTGATTGACCCATAAGTTACCTTACTATAAATGTTGAAAGAAAAGAAAGAGTCCTTATGACTAAGTCTCCTTGTTGTTTTCCCCTAATGTTGTATGACCTTGGTGTATATTGTATTGTATAAAACCTTATGTGGTTAAATAGTATGACCTAACTTGATGATTGGGGATAAATTGCCTAGATAATTAGGTTTAGAATGCCTTTGTTGACTTAATATGATTCATTCTAAAGTGGTAATCATTTTTAAGTGATGAAAAAATGAAGGTTGTTAGGTTAAGATCCTCTTGAAGTTGGGTTAAGTTTCTCTAAATGGGTTTACCCTAAGTGGGGGATGGAGATGTGATTAATAGGGTAGTAGATATTTCTACCTTGTTCTCTCCTATTCTTACTTGAGCTTGAATCTAATAAACTTTTAGTAAACTTGTTCGTGATAGGAGCTTTGCATAAAGTATGAATTGCATGACCTCTATATGTTTGGTATGACTTGATTGACACTATCTTAATAATATTTTGGGGATTCTTAAGTACTTGATTTTTTTTGGATCAAATCCATGTTTTTGTCATGTTGATTGTGCATATTGATATTCTAGTTGTGCATTTAACTTTATGATATAAGGTAAGAAGCATGTTTGAAGTCACTTATAATGTGTGGTTTAAGCCATTAATGAAAATTTGAGTCTCCTTAACATGAAAATGATGTGTCTCTTGAAAACTAGTTGACTTTTATGATTTTGGGAAAGCATGATTGTAGACTCACTTTTGAAAAGTGAAGGCATGTTTAGCTATTGTCCTTGTGTGTGCCTATGATTTGTGTTATATTCCCAAAATGATGATTATGGTGAAGGCTATGGTTATGTTAGAAATTGACATTTTGTGAAATAGCTTCCTATTTGTTGTGATATGCTTGGTGTGACTTACCATTTAGACTTTACTAGTAAGGATGTTTGAACATGCCATGATTAAAAGTTGAGAAATTCTCATGTTACAGTAAAGTTGACATTTGTGCATTTGCTTGGGTGTGAACTCATGAGACATGTAAGTATGTTGAGGAGAAGGACATTCCTCCATGGACACAACTAAGCATGGTATTGTTGAGTATGACCCTCATGGCACTAGGCTTAACTAATAAGAATCTATTGTCAACCTATCTTACTCAAGTCTGTGCATTGAAATATGAGTGCCTACTTGTTCATGAGTTTTGTTGAAACTGCCTAAGTGTGACTTAAAGATGGTTTCAAGAGGAGATCTTATCAAAACGAAGTGTAATGACCATGTTATGAGTAGGAGAAGGATGTTCCTCCTATTAACATGATAAGAGCCCATGTGTTTGATGCATTAAAGAGTGAGTGAATAAACATTTTGCTTGCTTGTGTTGCATTGAGTGCTAAATTGTTTGAAGTTGTGTTCCTTGTAAGTATGGTTCATTAACTTCTATGTGATGATATTATGACTGTTATAAGCATCTCTATGATTCATTGAAGTCCTTGTTGTGATTAAAGTGTTCTAAGTGTCATTCGAGGATGAATGTTCCCAAGTGGGAGATATTGTAAGACCCCCAAAATGAGTTAGGGTGTCTAGATACTCACTTTTGCCTATAAGATTGTTAATATGTTAATTAAGTGTTTTAAATTATTCGTGGGTTATTTGAAGTCATTTGGAAGTCAAACGTCAAGCGACGACCAAGACGTTCGACGACTAGTCACCTAAGGGGCCTTATGTGTTTTTATGTACTTATGTGTGTGTCATGAGCTTATGAGGTCCTTATATGATGAAAAATGATGTATATAGGCAGTGTGTTGAGTTTTATGAAGTTTAGAGGTCAAACGTCCAAGAACGTCCAAGACGTTCGAAAGTTAGCCCTTGAGACATACATGTGTGTGTCTTGATGGTGCCTAGCATATTTGGACGTGTTGCGTGTAATTGTTTTGGGTTAAACTGGTGTGGAAGTTATTCAACATGTTAAGGTGTATATTTACGTTTTATACGTCCGGGTATGACTTTCCAAGGGCCTCGCAAAAGGTCCCACAAGAATGACCCAAAGGTTGTCGAGACACTGCCTTGGCAGTGTCAATCGACTGAACCAATCGATACCCCATTTGTTGACAAACGGACCGTTGGTGCTGAAGTATTCGATCAAGACTTAGCCTGGGGAAGGCTCAGCCAAAGAACAGCCCAAGACCCAATTGACTGAATCCACAGACGGTCCGTCGATAGACCTACTGGGCGTCGATGGTGGCCGTTGGTGCAGGCTGCCTAGCAACTGCCTTATTTAAGGGGTGAATGGGAAATTCACCCCACGTCCTAACCTGACCCTACTTGATTTATTTGGTTATTTTTGGGTGTATCTAAGTGATAAAAAACATGATGAACCCATTCCCAATTCATTCTACAAAAATTAGGCTTTCCCTCCAAAACCAATTCTCTGTAGAAACCTCCATTGAAGGTGAAGCTCAAGAAAAGCTTGGAGCTTTGATTTCCATGGATTCTTCATCAATTTTTCGAGGTTTTATTCTAAATAAAGTTATGGTTTTCCTTCATCTCTAGTTATCCTTCCATCTAGAGAGTTAATCTCAAGTTTTCAAAAGAGATTTCATGATCAAACTTCTTCTTCTTCAATCTAGCCATGGGTTCTTTCTCAAAAAGTTTTCAAAGGATTAATCGTGATGAATTGATGATAATGTATTGGTTTTAACGTGAATTTGAATCAAATTATATTGTGAACCCATATCCCTTCCCAAACTCGATTTATCCCATGCATGGGCATTGTGATCGTGGCTTGTTATTGGTGGATTTGCGATTTTATTACGTTGAATTGCTTATGTCTACTATTTATTATGTATATTTATGATTAATTGTTGAAGAATTATTCATGTGGATCAATAAATGAAGATTTGAATAAGTCTAGCCTATGTCTCTATGTGTTCACTGTAACCTTGCCTCTATTATGCATGAGTGTGGGATTCGATTGTGTACGGATAATTGTATCTAATGCCTTACTTGGATGTTATTGATGAATTGTAGATAAGTGATCCATGTGGATCAAGGTTTGATTAGCCTATGTTCTTCTATCTTCCATAGATTCCTAATATAGCATGCTCACTGTAATCTCGATTTTATAACAATTGTGGTAGGATTTCGATTATGCAAAAATCATTGTAGCTACTGTCTTAGGTTGATGTTATGGAAGAATTGTGGGTATAAATTTTGTATGATCAAAGTAAAAAAGGCTTGGTATGAATTGATCTAGGTTCTTCTAGCCTATAGATTGATAATGTAATGTATATGATGTGATCTCAATTCTAGGGTAGATGAAGCATGATTTCGTTGAGTAATGATCTCTTTAGCTACTGCCCTACATGTATATTGTTGAAAAAAATTGTTATCGATGATCAATGCAAGTGAATTTGGTTAAAGATATATGTTCTTCTACTTTCTAGTATGTTAGCGATGTGTTATACTAGTTTGTAGCTTAGTCTTGTAGTAGCGTATGAATGACTTCATATATGATTATTGTACTTTAGCTACTACCCTATACTTGAATTGTTGATGAAATAGTAGTAATGTTCAATGATGACCAAAGGATAAAGGATTGGTAAGAATTGCTCTACTCTTCTACTTCTCTACTTATCTATAGTATTGTTGATGAAGCCTTGTATGGCATTGTGGTATGGTCCACTTATGGTAATGTTGTTTACTTTATTGTCATTATAAATGTTTTGACTATGGCCTTGAAGGTAAATTGATAAATATATGAATGTGTGGTTATGATGATCACACTATGTGAATCTTATGCCTACTTTCCTATTCTATTTGTGATCTAGGTTGTATGGCTATTGTATAAGCATGTGTATATCTATGTTAGGGTAAAGTGTAGGTGCTTCCGTTGATGAGTTATAATGGTTGATAATCCCTTACCTATATACCCCTATGTAAATGTGTGAATAGCTAAGGTTAGGAGTTTTGAATGAAATGTGAAGTTAGCTTGCCTCCCATGCTAAATTGTGTTGTGTGGTCTATACTTGGTTGTGCATTGTGGTCTTAAGAGGGTGGCTGCGTCAATGTGTTGGTTGATATCCATTATGTGATCATGTTTACCAATGTACAGACACACTCACACATTATGCATGCTTACAATGTAGTAAAGGTTTATAGTGTCTAATGAAAGGTATTCTCATATTCACTAAATGTCTACTACTATGCATGTAAGGTATATGTATATAAAGTATGATATGTATTCATTAACTAGGATGACTTGATAGGTGTACAAGTATGGGCAAGGGTATGGGACCTTCTCTGTGCATTGCACATGTGTACCTTGATAGGATAGTTCCTAGGTTTGGTTTTTATGTACATGAAAATTAATGTATGGACATGCTATGAATATGTCTTATATGCTATGATGTTAAGTATATGTTATGATGAAGTATGAATGTGCATAGGGTCTTGGTGTGTTTATATGTAAGAATTTCTCATATGGTTATACCTATAGACTTATGCATTGGTATATGAACATGTGTGACATTTATGTGTTATGTGAAAGGTTTGCTCACATATAAGTATACACACACATGTAAAAAGATCTATTTAATGGAGGGGCCTTGAAAGGTGTGCTCATGTGTACCCTAAAACTAGATAGGTGCATGAATATGCTATAAGCATATAAGGAATCACTATCCTAAGCCTATGTTTTATGAAGTAAAGTAATAAAGGCTTTTCAATAAAGGAAACTTAGATTAGCACCGAGTGAACTTGACAATGAGAGGTGTTGGCTTCCCTTGGAGGAAGATTCACCATTTGGGTTCTCGTAAGGTGTTGACTTCCCTTGGAGGAAAATTCACCTATGGTTCCACATGAGGTGTTGACTTTCCTTGAGGAAGATTCACCCATGGTTTCTCATGAGATGAGGCTCCAATGCCGATGAGCATGTAGAGGGTTATGTATATCTCTTAGTTCCATAAACTATGCTTTCCACATAGTATCTAACAAGTGAATGCTAGCATGTGTTAATGTTCTACGTTGGCTAGGTAAGAAGACCTTCCATTGGTGTAAGAATCTACAACACCAAATTCCATGTTTAGCACCCATGGTCTTAGTGTCGGTTAAGGCTATAGTTTCCCTAAAGCAAAATGAAAAATGGAAGTAAAGTAAGGAACCTAACTAGGATAAGTTGCTTAGTGTAGGTGGGGGTATGAGATTTCACCTATGCATTGCATAAGTGGCTCTTGAGGAAAGTCCTAGGAAGGTGTGCTAATGCATGTGTCTATGTATATGTTTCCTATGCATGACTTTGTAGTAATTATCTACTTGTTGTGATGAAGTACATGGTATGAGTCCTAATGGATCTATGTGTGTGGTCTTGATCTTATATGCACTATGTTGGTATTAATGACTATATGATGAAGGTCTTGTATTGACATAAATGAAGTTGTTTATATTGCCTTGTTGATGTATGAAATAAAGTGTTAAGACTTGTGGTCTCATGATAGGTCTACTAGATATGTGTGAGGTTATGGGGCTTCACATGTACATTCAATTAGTAGATTTAGATTGGGACTATGATTAAGGTTTCATAATGTTATATGTGAAGTGAAATTTGTATATGTGCAAAGTGGATAGAGTTCACTGTAAGATTCCTAAAGTCTTGGCTTAAATGTGTCTATCATGTGCTATACTTCTATGATGATATGTGATGACTTGTGTAGAATGTATGTATGGTTTTCTTGTGGAATTAAGGTGATGCATTGCACCAAGTATCACAAGAGGGTTACTTGGGAGGCTAATGAGTTAAAAGGGGAAGATCACTGTAAAGAAGAATATGATTACTGTAAAGGGAAAATTGGTTACTGTAATGTGACATCAAATGTGGCTTAAATCTATGTGTGATCTTATACGATATTTGGCCTTTGAATATGTCTATATGAAGTATGTGAATGACATATATGCTATTGTATAAAGGTTTTATGAAGATTTTCTCAAAAAGACATGAAGTATGATTTCAAGAAAATGTCCCTTTTAAATGCATGTTTTTTCATGATTGTCATACTTAGTGCATACTTATACTAACTCCATTCTTCTCTACTTTTTACACAAAGTGTAGGTTATGGATACTTAAGGGATGTCTTTAAAAGATGACGAGCTTGATATGTGATTCCCAAGCTCAAGGAAAGGAATTCTTAAGTCCAAGGATTTCCTACTTATGGTTAGTGTAAAGTCTTGTAATTATATAGTTATGTATTATGTTATAAGGGCCGTGTCCCTATTGTACTCTTATGATGTTGAGTCTAGGATGACAAAAAGAGACTAGAGTCTTTAACTAAGTATGATGATATTTTATATATATATGAAGTAATGTTCTAGCATATGATGTGCTATGAAAGTTTTAAATTTTCCGCTAAATTTACCTATGACAATGCGATGAATGATAATTATGGGCTTGTATAAGACCTCCGAGAGGTCAAGTACGCCACGTTACTTCTAGAGGGTGCTCCCTCGATGTGACACTTGTGTTGACCCCCATAATCGGGAGTATATTTCGGCCAATCTTATATTCTTTTTCTACTCTTTTCTCCCAAATTCTATCAATTTCTCAAACTCCTTCCAATCACCAATTACATGAACAAACATAAATCATTAGATGATGAGCCTCTTTTTCTACTTAAGTGCACGTAAATCATATTATAAAGATAGAAGTGAGTCGAAATCCCCGACTAATTAACACCCCCAAATTTAAAAAATAAGCTTCTCCTCAAGCAAAACGAAATCAAAACCACAAGAGACAATCATTTTAAGCACAACATATCCTTCTTCAACTAAGAATAATGATCGTGACTTTAGTTTGTACTAACAATTAGCAATCGAGCAAGTGATTTTCTTTATAAGAAACTCCCTCGATTTCAAGAACATTTTAAATAACAAATTGAATTTTAAAAATGATCAAGTGATAACACTAACTCTCAAGAAGTGACGCAGAACCACTAGTTAATCAAATAACCTCCCTTGACTCAATTAAAGAATTTATCAACTTCACTAATCAATCTTAATTTGCATGCCTTCACAAGAAATATAATGACCCACAAATGCAAACAAAAGTATTAACAAGATAAGGGACAAAAACTCAAACACTCACACTCTAAAAGAACATCCCATGCACATGTATCACATCATATGCTTGCCTTATTTTCAATAATACTGGCTAAAAATTATTTAGTCAGAAATCACCAAAGACTTTAATAAGCTTGTAACATAGGCTTAGGGAAGGTTATGATAGCATTTGGGTAAAAGTGACTACACCCTCCTTCAACACTACACACAATATTTTTTATTTTTAAACTTCACCAATTTTCATCATTTCTAAACCCAATGCTCACTTTCTCTCATTTATTCTCGTTCTTTCTCTCCTTTTCAAGACTTTTCTTTCTTTAAATTTGTTTCCTCCAATAACTGATACATTTTTATGTCACAAAATCAAGCCCTCGTGTGATAAACATCTCCTTTATGGGTTTTAAACACCCATAGTGAGTTAAGTTTAAGTGTAAATCATATTCCTCGTGCGATTCGACCCCAACCTACAAGTTTGTTTCTTTACTTGATAACAATCACTTATACTTCTTTAGGGAGGTTTAATTTGAGCGTTTCAAATTGCTCATTACATTCAAAGTAATGGCACATACTTTGCGGCACATCATTTCATTATGTAGATTCATAGCTTAAAATCTAGATCACGCTTAGTTCGATTTGTAGCCTATACCCACAACTTCAGTAATGAGTCCTCATAGGTCAATGATGTTTTTTATGCTTGGTTTAGCTAGTTGACTTCCAGTCTTTCAGTGTTTTTTTTAGCTAGCTGGGGACTTGTCTCAGCAGCTCATTAGTAGTAGAGCCTTTCAGACATAGAGTGAGTATTCAATGTTCTAGTGTCGTTCCTTATGTGAACTCACCTTTCTTATTATAGGATATCTCCTTAAACCATGCATGCATATAAAACCTTTCACCGTCCTTGATCTTTTAATAATAGCTTTTAAGGCCCACATTCATTCACTTCAACCTAGATATGGCTCAAATACTAATGGAAATAGTTTTAAAATCATGACCTATAATCATTGATGGCATAACCATCTACCATACTAATTAAGACCTAATTTAGGAAAATAGCCGGAAAAGCATTGAGGGCAAATCTAGATGTCATTCATGTCATGTCCCAAATCTTCATAGAACATATAGACAATCTCATATATAAGGTTTTCTTGATTCATAAGCATACTTTCATGATCATGCATTCATTTCAATAATTCATTAGTTTCATCAGTCTTCAAAGTCAACGAATCTTCAAATTCATTTACATCAATTTCATAAAGAGAAGACATGCATAATTCTCATAAATTCAACTTTCATAGTTCAAGATCCACATTATATCAACATACTTTGAAAACATGAGTTATGATGGATTCATTGGAAACAACTTAAAAACAAATTCATGCATAAAAGTTTATAAATCAATCAAATAAATCAACACTAAAAGGAACCCACAACATTGAAGAAAACCCTAACTTCAATTGGAGAATTCTAACTTGGTAAATTGGAGATTTTGGGAACACTATGGAGGAAAGGGCTCCACGGATGAAAACTATCATACCATGATACAAAAATCTTGGAAGCAATGGAGTTTTAAGAAGCTTGATCTTGAAACCCTAGTTTTCTTCTTAAACTTCTTGAGAGAGAAATATTTGAAGAGGAATGAACTGATCTTCTTTTGAGAATTTAAGAGAATGAATTGGGTTTTGGGTGATTTGGGGGTTAAAAATCATTATAGAGGCTTCTATTAGAGATCAAAACGACATAGTTTTGAGTCACTACAAAAAAATAATGTTTAGCGACACACTAAATTTGTCGCTAATCTACATAAATTTGTCGCTAAACTCATTTAGCGACGGATTAGCGACGAAATATGGTTTGTTAATATTTTTCTCGTTGCTAACCTCTCTGTGATGAATATAATTGATTTTGTTGAAGGGGTAGCTACGTCTATGCGATGAACTATATTTGTTGCTAGTGACGTAGCGACAAATTATTCGTTGCTATTTTTATATTGTTGCTGCTATTTTAATAATTCCATTTCGTCGTTTCAATGACTTCACGACAAAAACTTTTGTCGCTATTCCATCACAATATGTTTTTTGAATTACTTCGCGACAAAACATTTTGTCGCTAATATGTCGCCATAATTTTCTCTATAACAACAATTTAGATTGTCACTAATTTGTAGCAAGAATTTACTCTATAACTACAATTTATATCATTGCTAAATTTGTCGCTAACTATTTCTTTTAAATATATATTTTTTTATTTTTAATATATCAATCTAAAACATATTAAATGGAAATTAGTAAATACCCTTGAAATAACTACCATTCATATAAAATAATAATCATAGAATACTCAAAATGTATAGATAGAAAAGCGCAAACAACATATATATCTAAAACATCCATAACCAATATTTATCAGTAATTCTTAAAATCAAAAGAACCCACATCAATCAAGTATTATAGATACACAATTTGTTTTCAAAACTAGTCTAAATAAAAAATTAATTCAAGTTGGGTCAAGGGCAACGATAATCATCTGATAATAAAGGATCCTCCTCCTCAACATTAGTAGTAGTAGGAACTAATGGATTATTGGTAGGTGGTGAAGGATTCACTTCATGTACTCGCTCAAGAACTACCAGAAGAAAGTGATCAGTAAGTGCAGTAATCCAATAATCCCTAACTTAAATACTGATGAATGACATCTACTAGGGAACAGACGGACTGTCGTTTGGAGTGCCAACCGCCGACTGCGGCCATTGTTCATGGTCTACCCAATAGGACTTCAATAAAACAAGCATAAATTTTTACTCGGATCTTGCTTTTAGTAAACTCCGTGGTGTCGGAAAGAGGATTCAATCATCTTTAGGTTGATAGGTCATAGGCAACCTAATTCATTTTATTATAAAATATATGACTGTTTGAAGTTTACCTAAAAGAAATTTCTTTCCAAATAACTATCGTTGTCAATGACAGTGGCGAACCACAGTATGTGGCTCAACCTACGGACCATCCTGTTCGTCTGTCATTGACTTAAGAGACTCAATTACTGGGCCATCAATGACGGACCCCTTCATACATGTCGTGGTTCAATCTATGGATCTTAGGTCATGGTCGTCGTTCTCGACTTATGAATCTAAAATCTTTCTAGGTCTGGGACTCACCAATGAGACCTACCAAAGGTTCGTGCATTGAAAAATAGACCATCTTGAACCAATGAACAAGTTGGAACTTAACATTTTATAAAAATTTAACTGAGTAACCACGACCACCACTAATTTAACATATTAGGACACTTTATCCAATTTTAAGTGTCAACGATCCTTAGTCAGTAATATAACCCAACTAAATGAGTTGGGGTCGAATTCCACAAAGAGTGGTACGCATTTAAGATTCAATAGTAAAGTACAAAAATGTTCAAGTCAGCTATATGAATATAGATTTATGAGTTAGAGCATAAATCAAATTAAAGGGTTGACACAAGTGTCAAATAAGGGTATTTTTGTCTTAATTATGAGCTACAAAGACAACAAATAACACAAAAATAACAATAGTGAGATGGTTTTTGGGATGTGATGGGATTATAGGCTAAGGTAGACAAGTAGGTAATTGCAATTATTAGTAAATAGCTGTAAATTAGTAAATAAGCTAGACTTTAGAGGGGATAAACTTTGTCTCGAAAAATATACCACGAATAATGTTGGTCTATTTCGAACACTAACAAGTGTGCAAATAAGAACAACCTATGCATTAGTCCATTCACGCTCTCGAGCTGAATGTGTCGAAAAAGGTTTAGGATTCACTCTATTGAGCTGAACCCACAACAACCCAATACCCACTGACCATCAATTCAGTAATCTTGATTTTAAAATCTCTCTATGGAGCAAGACAAAAATGCAAAGGTAGAACTGTATTTGCTACTACAATTCTTTAAATTGAACTACAATTACTGATTGGAATCACTTTTACACAACATTTAAACTAACAATTAGAAATACCCACATGCTAAATCACCATATAATCACACTGCAAGAATTGGATTTTAGCTAGACATCATAAAAAGAAATAAATCGTTACCAAACTGTATTTGCATCAACTGTGTAAGATTAATTTCGTCTTTATAAAGGTCCAAAGTGAAGAATATCAAAGACCCACTTTCAATTTCTCAAAAAGAGAAAACTTCAATTCTTCAATGTTAAGGAAGAGTTGTCTCAAAACTCTGAAATTACTCTAATGAATAAAATTTAATTGCTAAAAAGATAGATATTAAATATAATGTTTGAATGTATATTTATAGTCACCAAAAATATGCTGCGAAGGATCTTTCGGCGGAATAAGTGAGGATCGCCCATAAACTTGACGGTCCTCCCTTTAGTCAGTTATATAGCCTTTTTATTTGGCTTCAACATTATCAAGTTCTGTAAGTTGGAGATCCAACGCTGCACCGCGGAACAACTCTGCGACACATCGACTACTTCTTTCACTCGCCAACTTGATTTTCTCCTTCAGTGCTTGGCACGCTGGAACTTTAGGTGCCCAATGGATATGAAGATCCCCAAGCCTTCTTTTCTTTGTTCTTTCAACTACCTTGCTTTTTTTTTTGCACATTAGTGTCCATGCTTTATTCCTCAATTAGAATACCTAGAAATTAAGGGTTTTACATCAGTTATTTGCACAAAACAAGCATTTGAGGACACTAAATCTATCCAAATTAACCCCTAAATTAGTCCAAATCATGGACTCATCAACACCCCCAAATTAAAATTTTGCTAGTCCTCAAGTAAAACTCAAGTTCAACAATCTAAAAAGGATGTCACAAATAGTGCTACACAAGACTCAATCATGAATCCACACAAGAAGACTCAATTTACTCATGCAAGGATCAATTGTGCACTCAAGGATTCAAGTTGTGAATCACAATTACCAAAGATTCTCAAGCTCAACAAAGTTGCTCAAATGTCGTCACACAAAGAATGATTCCATATTCACAAAATGATTCAATAATTTATAGCTATGGAATCACGATCAACACTCACACTCACAAGGATGAACATATGCATGACTCCACCCATAGGTTCTCTCTTATTTTCTAGTAAACACTTGTTTCAGCTCACTCAAGATCAAAAAAGTCTTTTCAAGGCTTGTAACATGACTGAGTGTAAATGTATGATAATTTAGGCTCAGTGACTGCTATCCTCATGAAATATGTTTTGAACAACACTTCATTCCCTTTTCTTCATAATTCTCATTCATGCTAAAGAGTCACCCCATTATTCACTTTCCATAGAATACCGGCCACCCCATTTTCTTTGCACTTCACAACTTTATTTCAAACTTTACATTCTTCTTTTCTTTTTCTCATTTTTTATATGGAGGGTTTCCATCATTTCCAAAAACATGGGTAAAGGGGACTTCTTTGTACTTCTTGATTTATCTTCTCTTTTCAGCATACCCCCAACTTAGGCTTTTAGCCTAAAATGGATATTCCCACAAACCACATCTCATGAGGATTAAGGGTGAATGGATAAATAAAGTTCACAATTTCATCAGGTTTCTTCCGAGGAAAGTATAAGGCTCAAAAGGTGTTCAAGCGAAGTTTACACACTCACGAAGTAAGCCATAAAAGTGGTATAATGACAAATTTTTTCACTCTTTAAACTTATTGCCTAAGATCATTTCAAGAGCTAGCATCACTTAGTTAACCAGACCAACAGGGCAAATTCTGGGTGTCATCACACATGGTTTATGATAAGATCATCACATAAGGCATTAACACAAATGTCAAACAAGACTTCACAGTTTTGCTAATGTGCAGTGTTCATCATAACATACGTAATTTCAAAATTGACTACTCACAACGAGATGAAAAAACTTTACATATTATCTATGTAGCTTCTTTTGGCCTCATCGTAGCTGCACATTCATTTTTTTTATTAAGACCACTATTCAAATCATCAGTATTGATCATAACTGATACTCAAATTTCCAGAAGAACAACAATACTTATCACAATTAAGAGGTGCACAAACTTTTTTGGAAAGGTCAAAAAATCATTCACAATTAAAATAAGGAGCCACAAGCTCAAATATCCTCAAAAGAGTGCAAAAACATGATTTATACCTCTAAATCCAAGATATACAAACAATAATCATTTAAGGTGTGCCTCAGCCCAACCAGAAAACAAAAGCAATTTTTCTTCAAATGCAAGAAAAATATACAAAAGTGAAGAAAAAGTAAGACAAAGAGAGGTACAAAGAAATCACGTCTACTCAGTCGCTCCGTCTGTCTGGGCATCAATGCTGGTGTAGCATCAACAGTACCGGATTCAATAGGGACAACCAAGGGCGTATCTACAAAAGAAGCATGTACAACTGCATCTACCATGTCCTCTTCAGTCTCCATAAGACCCTCAAAACAAACCTCCTCATATACCCCAAGCATCTTCTCGTCCATATACGCCTCAAACTTGAGATTCACTACATCCTCAGCTCGAACATTATCTTTAGTTTTAGTCGGAGGCATATAAGGCTCAACGAGCACATCTATAATCCCCACCTTCCAAAAAATCATAGGCATGTCAGTGGACTTCAGCTGGTCGACATCTCTCCTCAACGCAACAATAGCGGCCTTTAGAGTCGTCACACCACTATCCTAGCCACAAGGGCATCAATGGTAGCACTCCAAAGTGTCACAACATCAGCAAGGGCTGTCTGAATCATGTTCAGAATGGAGGCCTCAAGTCTGGCAGCACGACGGTCGGCAAAATGAGATAGATGCCCCATCCATAGTAATCCAGCCTGAGTGAGTAGGGGGCGGGAGCTGGCAGCAGCAAAAGTACCAGAACGGGGAGCAATGGAGCAGTAGAAGAACTAGGAGTATTAGAACTGACATCACAAGAAGTACTTGAAGGCCTAGTGGTCAGAGTAGGAAATACTGCCTTTGCAGGTAATGTTGTAGGATCAACAACCGGGAATGAGTACACGGGGTGGCTTTACTTCTTCGCCTCAATTATTTAGATGTATATAAAGGATGTGGGAATAACTGCCACGTCCTTCTTCTCATCTATCGGAAGGAGAGCTTGCCTGCACTAGTCAGTGATTAACACCAGAAAGGAGAGAGAAGTTTGGCGTTGCTTGGCCCTCATGGCCATCACCTGCTCGATGATCATACCCACGTTTATACACTCTTGAGCAATAATTGAGACAAGAACAGTCATCTTTGTATGGCATAGGACGGACTCATTCTTGGATGGAATGATAGTACTGCTGATAAAGTCAAACAAGTACCTCGCACCTACATGTAAGTACTTCTTTTCTATTGTATCCCCTGCCTCCGACTAACTTGGAGTACCATCACATATGAGAGGTGCTAGTCAATTTTAAGCTCTTCAAGGACTTAGTTTTGACCCTTTATTGGTGGGGGTCAACAATGTTGTCGGAGAACTCTGATACTGTGTTTATATTAGTTTGTTATATAGAACTTTCTACCCCAGATAACCACATAATCATTTTGCTTGAATTTGGCAAGCAACTTCTTATGTTGCAGCAACAAGGCTCCGTAAGTGGTGTAGAACTCCCAAACCTTGTTTGGAATATACGGGCCACGGGGATTTGGTAAAAAATTAGGACTTGTGGAATTTTAGGTAGCTCATGATCTCCTGGTACATGTCTATCACCCATTAGTAGAGAGCCTATGATCATAGACCACATGGGAGACCCTATACCGGTGCTGGTAAGACCATGACATGTGCTTGAGTTGGAGAAGGAGTAGTGGCATGCGAAGTCCTAATCCTAGATGGATCATTCAGCTTCTTTTAACGCAGCTCTGCCGTCTGTTTTTCTACTAGATCATAACCATCAAGCTCATATGTTGCAACATGATGCTTGTGATACTCACCCTCACTCTTAGAAGTGGTTAGGTGAGTGACATAGATACCATCACTGTCGGAGTTGTCCTTCGGTGACGTAGGTGCCTTCAATTATCCTTTTCCTTTCCCACCTATTGTGGGATATTTGGTAGCATTTTCTTTTGATGTATATGCATCCTCGTTGATCTTTATTACCTTAACCCGGTTGCGGGTTGGAATGTCTCTACCAACAAATTTTGGTCTAGCCATGTCTCCAAATCATCAGAAAAAAGTTAAGAGTAATTCAAGCATAATTGTAGAAAAACAGTTTGCAGACAGACTCACCAAAATTTTTTCTTAATCACCGAATCTCTTTGGCAAACCAAATTGCTCGCCCAAATGATTAGCTCAAAAATTCCCAAAAAATTTGGCACGTCACCGATGGGAAGGGCCTTTCGGCAAATCACCGACAGCATTTGGCGAGCAAGGACTAGACCACTGAAAGTTAAAGTGCATTTTAGGGATTAGGGGCGCAGAAAGGGCGATCAAGAAGGACTTTAGGCGAGGCGTTGAGTGCACTTGGTGAACTAAGGATTATCAACGAAATTTAAATAACCCAACTCAAGATCAAGCATGAAATTAAAGGTGATAATGGGTGCTTTGGCGAACCGCCGAGTTGTTCGGTGAGCTCAACCCAGCTCACCAAATGATCCAACATGCCTACTTTAAACCCAACTTCCCAAATTCAACCCCACAACCTACAAAAACAAAATCAAAATATGCACCCATACTATTAAGATAAGACCCATACTACCCATTACCCTGGGATACTCATACTTTTCTCGGTTTAGCCATATTTGGTCGTTTTATTACTTTTTGCCTTAAGAATGACGTTAACAACACTATCAATTGGAAAATTATGTCATGTTGCACAAATGCGGGTTACTTAGACTTCACCCGACTTGACCCAACAACATGCAAGCACAAGCACACACTTTTAATCACTTTTATGTCACAAAAACACAGAATTTAATAATAATGGCATTAGAGGAAAAATATTCGAATTATAATAGGCACACACACACACAATTACAATCAGAGAGTCCCAACACATATCACTAAGATAAAATCACTGAATAAGAGTAAAAATTGTTAACTACAGGTTTGGGGTTCGAAAACCAACCTTTAAAGCCGAATAATGAAGTTGTAAAGCTAGGCGGCAATGATATCCAACTCTGAACAGAAACTTGACGACTAAATTGAGATAAAAACAAAAAAAATATCAAATACTAAAGTTTTGGTGCCCAAAAGGCGGACAAAGTCGAGATCACCGACCTGATCGGTGATTCTCCAATTTACTCTTGGGCTAGCCGAGTTTTAAAAACTCAAATTAGAGATGCTTGGGTCCAATGGAGGTTCAAGTCGAGTTTGCCGACCTCTTCTGCAATGCGTCGACTTTACTTTTGGGTCGCTAATCTGCACTTTTCAAACACATTCCACACTATAACCTGCACCATAAACATATAATTGTTTATGAGAATGTTTCTCACTTCATATTGTGTTAAGTCTTCCGCTGAGTTAATAAGCCAGACCAATGTCCGTTGAAGGCCAACATTGGTTATTGAGTACTGGCCACGTCAAGGGCTTAGGCTCGGGGCATGACAAAACCTGAATGGAAGGGAAGTGAAAATTGAAGCTCTAAGGAGAGTGACGGAAGGAACAAGAAAATGGAACAACCTGAAATATGTAAATATATTGAGACATACACAAAGCCATATAAAATGTCAGGTTGTTTTATTTAGACATTAAGATTACAAATTATTCCAATTATGCATCTTAGCATATATAATAAAGTTTTAATCCAATTGATATTTTTAATTCAATTTTTGAAAAACTTTTAATAGTAAATTTAAGTTGCATTTTAATTTCAACATTGAATGTTATTTAGTTATTATAATTATTGATTACCAATTAAACAATAAAAAAATTGAAAAACCTGATATCCTTCCGTCACCAAGTTCACTAGATAATTAATCATCTTATTTGTTATCTTAATTTTTTCTCACTAATCAGCTTATAAATGGAATAATAAAACCCTTTTTAGCTCCTCATTAGAAGAAATAATAGATACAAGTTTAACATTTCTACAAAGGTATGTTCACTTTTTTTTTTTTTTTAGTGAATGTGGAAAAATATATTCATTTTCGTGTATTTCTTTAGCACTATCCAATTTTTCTGTTGTGTTTCTTTGTCTTTGCCAAATAATAGTAATGACTTTAATCTCTATGATGAGAAACCTCTAAAATCATTGCAAATGATCCTTGCTTCTACATAATCTTTTACATATTTTAGATGAGTCTATACGTGTAACATCCCGTATCCAAAAATAGAATGAACCAACAGATTTCCTGAAGTTGCAAGTGTAACCCATGAACCGTGGGTGACCCACGATCCGTCCTAGTAGTCCGTGGATGGCCAGTTACAGCCCCCTGAAGCCATCCTCATAAGTCGATCGAAAGACTGACAGGAAAAATCGTGGATCCTTCTATAGACCGTCTATTAGTCCGTAGATCGAGACCCTCAGACCTCACAACCTATCCTATAAAGTCAATCGGTGAACTCATACGATGAATCGTGGAACCATCCATAGATCATCTATCAGTTCGTAGGTCAAGACCCTTAGGACCCCAGAACCCATCCTCTAATACGATCGACTGAATGACTGGATGGATCATGGAGCCGACATACCATCGATCTATCTATAACAAGAAGTTGTAGGTGCAACCTACGGTTATCATCCATGAACCGTAGGGTGACCTACGTTCTGTCCTGGTTTTCTGTGGATGGCCACTTGCAGCCACCAGAATCCATCCTCTAAAGTCGATCGATTGACTGAAAGGATGGATCATGGATTAGTCCATAGACTCTTGATTCGTCCATAAGTGGATTCAACATATTTTATGTCAGGGTCATTTGGTCTTTTCCTTATGTGTTGGACATCTATACTACGTTGTTTAACCTCTAAACTATGTAGTTTTTGTAAATTTCAGCCTAATAAACTAATAATAACCTAACCTAATCAATTATTATAAAAAAAATTCATCTAACATAGAGAAAAATAAAGGAGAAAGTCCAGCATCCCTAGTTCAAGAACACAACGAGTTTTCATCAAATACAACCCTAAAATCGAAAGATTTCTAAGTGAATTTCGTCATCAGGCATGTGGAATTTCACTAGTGGGTTCCTTTCCTCAATCAATTCCCTAGATTTCAATCAAAGTCTTGATTCCCATACAATTATCTAGACCTGGTGTTTCTTGCTGTTAGAAATTGTCGGGTTTTATTTTTTAGAATGATCCAAATCATATTGGCATGAGTTTAATATCATTTTGTGTAGATTCTTTCATGAATTCAGAACCATAGATATGTAATTTGCTTAGTTCATGATTTATACATCCTAGGTCAGTTACTTCAGATATATACATACATGTCACAATTTTCAAATATTGCATTATCAGTATATTATTGTTCCTATCTCAGTTAGCATGTTAGTATTTTGAGTTATCCAATATTAGAGAAATTCTCTCATAAATTGTTAATTACACAATCAATTGGGAGTATCTTAATATTGTTTGGACTAGAGTTTAACGTACCCAAATAGTCCCAGAACTATCCCCCATGTGGGCATTACATTTTAGTGATCACTTCGATCATGCCTCTATACCTCTGGCACAATATATTGGGTCCTCTTTCATGGGTGTATACATTGGACTACACATTTAGCTTGTGTGGTTATATGTCGGGTATAAGTAGCTCCCAAAGTTCAGTCAGATGCTATTGCATTGACATGTTATCAGTTATAGTCAGAGTTTAGTCTCATCATGTTATAAACCTGGTCATTGCATGCAGTTAATTAATGTTCAATTTTCTTACAATAATATTATGCTTATCTTTTATCGTTGCTTATATATATGCTTTGGTTCAGGTATGTTTATTGTTTAGCTTTATTCTATTATGCATGTTTAGTACCTTTCAAATACTGACAGAAACTCTATGCTTCATATTCTTGGGATGTAGGTTCAGGTCCTCTACTTCCATATCACGCATAGATCGGTTCCTGATCACCAATTCAACAGCTTCAGTGGTGAGTCCTCATACTTCGAGGGATATAAACATGTTTTACAGTTTAGGATTAGTTTCATTTTTTGCTAGATTTAGTTGGGGCATGTCACAACTCTTCTATTCAGTTACGGGCTATTCAGCCATAGTTAGATTTAGCTTTCATATTTGAGTTTGACCTTTCAGTTATTCTTACACTCTCTGTTTCACATATTCAGATAGTTTATGGATATTCCCCATCATTACAGTTTATCTTATGATTTAGATTCCGCACAATATTTCCTTACTTTAGTTTATTTAGTATGGTTATGATATGCCAAATCATGGTATACTTGGGGTCACTCGTGATCCTAGGTCTCGTGTCTGCATCCTAAGGGTAGCTTCGTGGTGTGACGAACTTGGTATTAGAGTCTTAGGTTTAAGAGTCCTAGGATGTCTGAAAAGCCACATTAAGTATAGTCATATTCATAGTTGTGAATGCACCACATCTAATGAGAGGGAGGCTATAAAATATTTTCGGAAAACTTCTCTCCCTTTGTTACTCTTATCGTTTGTAAAGTATGATCCAATTTACTCATTCTAATCCGTCAGTATGCGCTTAAGATTATGCCTCCTCGTAGAGCTTACGCAAGGAGTGCTAATGCACGCAATGTTAATAGAGTTCCTCTAGTCCTAGACCATGAGGTTTCAAACGTAGAGTTTCAGAATGCGATTCAACTTTTTTCTCAGAGAATGACCAACAAAAACATCACATGTTCAAATTCCTACTAATAGAAATGGTATATTAGCGGCAGCTAGGGTTCGAGATCTTCTAAGGATGAACCCGCCTGAGTTTTTAGGCTCACAAGTTTTTGAGGACCCAAAAACTTCATTAATGAGGTTAAGAAAATATTTGGAGTGATGTAAGTGACTAGTAATAGAGGGTTGAGTTGGCATCCTACCAGCTTAAGTATGTTGCTCACATATGGTACACTTAGTGGAAGGACAAGAAGGGATACTTTTCCTTTGTAACTCCCTATATAGCAGTTAACTTCTATGTTAGTCTAGAAAGTCTCAGAACCCTTCTCAGTATCTACTCCTATCAGTGATCCAGTTATAGCTAGACGGTTATACAGAAATTACCCTGACAAAGTCTCCCAGAAAGTCCCCTAAGCACATCCTATAGAGTTAGAAATGGTAGACTTTGATATCATTCTATGCATAGATTAGTTAAATTCTTATTATGCCTTAGTAGACTATAGAACTAAGATAGTTCTTTTTCAATTTCCAAGAGAACCAGTCCTGGAATGGAACCATTATTTACCTTAAAACCTGAGCCTATAAAGTTGATTTGTAAGGGTTATATCTACATATAATTCAGGTTAAGGATTCAAGATCTGAAACCCCAACTCTTGAGTCATTTCTTGTAGTTAATAAGTTCCATAAAGTTTTTTCAGAAGATCTTCTCGGAGTTCCTCCCGAAAGGGAAATCGAATTTGGAATTGATATCCTTCAAAATACCCAACCTATTTCCATTCCTCCTTACATAACAGCTCCATCTAAGCTTTAGGAATTGAAAGAGTAGTTTAAGGACCTTCTAGTTAAGGGCTTCATCATACCCAATATTTTCCCATGGGGTGCACTAGTGTTATTCGTCTTATTCGTCAAGAAGAAAGATAGTTCCCTCAGAGTTTGCATTAGCATACTGGTAAGACAAATGTAGTAGCAAATGCTCTTAGCATAATCTACTAGTAGTGTAGTACATATTGTGGAAGAAAGAAATGAACTAGCAAAAGATTTTCACATGCTTGCTCACTTGGGAGTTCGCCTTATGATAATATCATGGTGTAATAGTTCATAATGGGGAAGAATCTTCATTGGTAGTAGAGGTTAAGGATAAGCAAGATAGTAATCTGATATTGCTTGAACTAAAGGGTGCAATTCATCATTAGAGAGTTGACGTTTTTTCTAAAGAGGGAGATGGCATGCGTCGCTGTCTCGGTCGATTATGTGTTCTTAAAGTGGGTAAGATTAGAATTGAGAGAGAAGATTCACGAAGATGCCCATAAATCCAAGTATTCTATGCATCTAGGCTCCAGTTACAAGTACAGTGATTTGTGGGAAGTCTTTTGGTGGAATGACATCCAAAGGGAAATTGCAGCTTTTGTGTCTAAGTGCCCTAATTGTGAGCAAGTAAAGGTAGAACTTCAGAAACCAAGTTTTATGACTCAAGAATCAACACTCCTACATGTAAGTGGAAAGTGATCACTTGGACTTCATTACAAGTTTACCTCGTACCCCCAAACATCAAGACTGCATTTGGGTAATTATTGATAGTGTTACTAAGTTTGTGCACTTTTTGGATTTCAATACTATAGATTCGGTAGAGGACTACGCCAAAATTTACTTACATTCTTCTAAGATAGTAAGGTTTTCCTCTTTAACCATTCATCTAAGGAGTTCCTTCAAAAGTTTTCAAATAAGATTTCATGATCAAAATTCAAAATTCTCAATCTAGCTATGGGTTCATTGTCAAAGTGATTTCAAAAGTATTCTAATGATGAATACTTGATTAATTACTGATTTTATGATGAATTTCAATGCAATTTCATGAAAACTCCATGATCCTCCTAATTTCTCAAATTGGCCTATAATGTGGGTCCTGTGATCTTAATTCTATGTTAAGTGACTTGTGATTAGATTCTATTGAATTTCCTAGTACTATTGTTATTGGTGTGAATTGAGTATGAATTGTGGAGGAATGATCCAAGGTGATCATAGTTTTGAAAACTTGGTAGGTTGATCTATATTCTTCTACTTTTTATTGAATTGATGATGTAGTGTGCATAATCTTATCTTGATCCAATGATGGTTGAATTATGATTTTGACTATGTTATTGTACTTTTAGCTACTGCCCTATATATGAATTATTGATGAATTATGAGGATTGATTAATGTTGATCAAAGCTTGGGTGAATTGATAAGATTGCTCTATTTCTCTACTTTTCATAGAATTTATAGTTGAATTGGACTTGTATGGCAATGTGTGGTACGGTCCACTTATTATGGCGGTGTTTACTTCCTATTCATTCTATATGTGATGTGATCATGGCCTTTAAGGCAATTGTGTTATGAAGTGTGGTTATGATGTTCACATCTATGAAGTAGCATACCTAGTCTCTCAATCTAGTATCATATTCTTGGTATTGATGGTGTCTTCTATAATTGAATGAATTGTTAGGGTTAGGTTTAGGTGCTGCCGTTGATGAGGTAATAATGGTGAATGAACCCTACCTACGTACCCCTACATAGATGTGTGATCTTAGTCAAGGTTAGGAGTCTTGGATGCAAATGTTGAAGTGTCTTGTCTCCTATGCTATAATGTGGTGTGTGTTCTATGCTTGAATGTGCAATGTGATCTTAAGAGGGTGGATGCCTCATTGTGATGTTGCTATTCATTATGTGATTATGTTGTCCAATGTACACACACACCTCACACATGCTTATGAGTAGTATAGGTTCATGGTGTCTAATGAAAGGATAATTCTCCATAGTATTGGATTTCAATACTATATGATAGTCAGGTTTCATGGAGTTCCTTTGTCTATCATCGCATATAGAGGTCCCTAGTTTTCATCTCATTGTTTGAAGTCATTTCAGAAAGGTCTTGGTACTAAAGTTAACCTTAGCACAACATTTCATGTACAAACGGATGGTCAGAGAGAGCGTACCATTCACACCTTAGAAGACATGTTAAGAGCTTGTGTGATTGATTTCAAGGATTCTTAGGATGATCACCTTCCTCTTATAGAGTTCTCCTAAAATCTTTGTTACTATTCCAGTAGTTAGATGGCCCTTTATGAGGTATTATATGGGCATACGTTGGATCTTTAGTTGGTTGGTTTGAAGTATATGAAGCAGCCTTGATAGGCCAAATTTGATTCATGATTCTATGGTTCATCTCATTAGGGATTGACTTAAGACAACCCAGAGTCGCTAGAAGTCCTATGCAGATGTGAGAAGAAGGGACTTAGAGTTCCATGTTGATGATTGAGTTTTTTCTGGAAGTTTCACCTATGAAGGGGTGATGAGATTTGGCACGAAAAGAAAGGAAGGTCAATCATAGATATGTAGGCCCTTACAAGATCTTGAAAAGATCTATAAAAGTGGCTTATGAGTTAGAATTTCCAATAGAACTAGCCATAGTTTATCAAATTTTTCACATTTCGTTGTTGAAAAAGTTTGCGGGTGATCCAGCATCTATTGTACATTTAGAAATTTTAAGTGTGAAAGATAATATCACTTATGAAGATGTACCAGTTGATATTCGTGATCGTCAGGTTCGAAGGTTGAGAAACAAAGATGTCGCTTCATTTTAGATTTTATGGAATTGTCAGTCCGTAGAGGGAGCTACTTGGGGAGTAGAAGAAGCCATGATGGAAAAGTATGCTCATCTCTTTCATTCCGATTCCAATCCAGCTTGAGCTAACAGTCCTCTCTAGTTTTGCAGCTATTCATGCTTTGATTCAGTCTTAGTATGATGTTCCTTCAGTTTGAACTTGCATTTTCTATGTAATTGCATGTCCTTGGAACTTAGTTCAATTAGAACTAAGTTTCTAATACTTAGTGGTAGGTTTTGTAGCTCTTTTCCTCCCTATCCTACTAGCTTAGACCTCAATCGAGGACGAATGTTCCGAAGACAAACTGAACCAGCAGATTTCCAGAAGTTATAGGTGAAACCCATGGTTTCTACCCATTAACTGTAGGGTGACCCACGGTCTATCCTGGTGGTCCGTGGATGGCCACTTGCAATCCGCAAAACCTATCCTCTGAAGTCGATCGATGAACTGACATGACGAATCATTGATCCATCTACGGACTGTCGATCAGATCGTAGGTCGAGACCCTCAAGACCACAATAACCCATACTCTAAAGTTTATCAATGGTCTGACAGGACGGATCGTGGATCAGTCCACATATCGTCGATCAGTACGTAGGTCGAGTCCCTTAGACCCCCCCACCCCCCATAACCCATACGACCAATGGACTTACATGATGGATCATGGATCAATCTACGGACCGTCTATAAGTCCGTAACCAAAAGTTGCAGTTGCAACCCACGGTTGCCACCCATGGACTGTAGGGTTACCCATGGTCTATCCTGGTGTTTCGTGGATGGCCACGTGCAGCCCCCCAAAATCCATCCTTTCTTCTCCGTTGTTCGTCCCCTATGCGTTTTTTCAAATTTTGTCTTCGCTCTCTTCTTAATACAAACTCTCAAAGTATTAATTAATAATTCATAGATCCTATATATCCTAAACATGTCTCTTAAATTAACATTTCAAATCAAATTAAAGTTAAGAGGAAAGTTCAAGAAGTCCTTTTTGAGTCTTTTTGAGATGTCTTTTGCTACTATCTATAACTTAAATTAATATTTTTGTAAATGAGTATGAGAATGAGGAGATTTGTCTTTAATTTTAAAAATGAGTATGTAGCATCTCGAAACTCATAATAACAAAAAAAAAAGCTAAGAAAATAAAACTAATCACTTTTGGAAACAAAGGGGAAAATCAGGAAAATGGACAAAGTTGAAAAGGTGAATTTTGGTCATTTTCAAATGACCATAACTTCTAGCTCAGGTAGAGTTAGACTCAGTTCATTATATGGATGGAAATCCCTTGGAAATATCTTTCCAATGTCGCCATTTTTGCACGACTTTGATATCGTCTTAGAGAGATATGTCTTTCGGAAGTTGGGTTGTTGAAGTAAGGAAAGTCCAATTGCAGATTTTAGTAATGACAAACTTGTCGTGTCACCCATCTATTTCCTAATTTGATTTAAGGGTTTATTTGGAGTTAAAATAAGTTGGAATTCATAATAGAGAGGTTATTTATGCTTAGGTCTTGGAGAAGAGAAAAGAGAAGAAAGAAAAAGGGAGAAAAGGATAAAAAATTGTTCAAGAACGCCAAGATCTTCGAGTGAAATTCGTTAGGGGTGATCCCTAATAAGGTATGTAAGATCATTTGTATTGGGTTAGTTCACCCACACACCAATTTTTATCAATTTGGAAAATCTTTGAGTTTATTTCATGTTAAAGGTTGGAGTTTTGAAGAAAAATATCGAATCTTGTTGATTTAATTGTTGGCTGCCTTTGTGGGTTGATTCTTGTTTCTTCGGGTTGTTTTTGAGTTTATTTCAGTAGGTAATTTGGGTTTTAATAGTCCCAAGTGTTTGGTGTGTTTTATCGAAAAAAGATATTTTTCATAAGTTTTCGACTTTTTAGAGTCGCCACTTAATTTTGAGAAAATTAAGAAAACTATTATTTTCAAAAGACTTAAACATAAATAAAATCAATTGAAAAACTTAAAAAAGGGGGTTCGGGGATTCCTATTTATATCTTAGGAAGGTATTAGGCACCTAAAATATCCGCTAATGCGGTTTTCCGATAACTAACTTAGTTTGGCTAAAATTTGTTTTTAACTTGACTTGAAAAAATATTTAGAAATAGAGATCTAAAATACTAACTTATTTTTTGATCATTTCATTTTGCAAAATTATTTTAAGTTTAAGTCGATAAAACATCTATGGCATTTGCAGGGATTCGGATTTTTCCTAACTTTTAAACTAAATGACAATTAAAGCAAGTAAATACTTGAAAGCAAGTAAAGAGAGAAGGAAAGAGACTTGGGTCCAAATCCGGGTTTCTGTTCACCTTGACCGGAATTTTGGACCCACCTGTATCGGGTTTTTGACCCATTTTTTCTTTCTTTCGTACCTGTCCTACACTAAGCAAATAATAATATAAAGTAAAGACAGAAAAGTAAAAGACGACGAGGGCTTAAACCCATTACAAATAAAAATAAATAAATAAAAAAGAAAAAAAAAAAGATCTTCTAATCCCGCTTTCTTCGACTCTTTCAAACTTCACGCTAGTTCAACTTCAAAATCTGTCCGCCAATTTTGGGTTGAGCAAAAAGTTTGTCTCGAAGGAGAGGAATTTAAGCCTTTTTTGGCTCATTTCGCAGGGCAAAGGGAGAACCTTAGGAGTCCGGAGGACTCAATCGAGGGAACTCATGCAAGAAAAGACGATAAGAATTAATATATAGAATAGTATACAGCCTATTGGTAACTAAAAAAACTCAAACAAATATATCACAAAGCTTTCACACCAAAATCTAAACATGCCAAAAGGAATTTCTGACATAGGAACATAATTAAAGGAAAGTAATCGACAAATATTGAAACAGCTAATACATTTTAAAAATGCCCAACAAAATATATATATATATATATATATATATATATATATATATATATATATATATATATATATAAGTGCCCAAAATGGCACAGCAACAACAAACAACTAGGCAGATTTAAATTCCCATTAAACTTGGATAAACATTTCAACATTAATGACTAAAAATAACAAGTCAAAGGCAAAACAGTTCTTTACTATATTAATTTTCATCAAAAAGGTTCAACATTTTGATAATAGCGTGGTATTAAACAAATGCCAGTATGCATGTTCTCAATGATAGGGATTAACAAATTTCCTGTAGCATGAAAAATGTATATGCTATGCATATATAAGATGACAAGTGATCTTACAACTTAAGAAAAGAAACTGTAAGTGACATGTAATTTTTTACCCCTTCAAAACTTAGTGCATTTTAGATAAAGAAAACGAAAAAAAAATAGATAGTAAAAGAGAAACAGCATATAAAACAGACCAAACAAGTAGAAGAAATCAGGCGATGAGTCCTCTATAGTTTAAGTACAAGAAAAACACTAACATTTCGACACCAATCTATATACAATATCGATACGGGTAAAACAACTTAAGGCAGGCTTCAGAAAATGAAAGCAACATCAATAGTTAATCCTTTGACAGACTTAGCAGAACATTAGCAATAAGCATCAATGGAAAAGATCCCAGACTAAAGAAACAATGTAGGCTTAAAACGAACCTAGTAACCACGGATTCAAGAAGAAAAAAAACATATACATGAACTGGAAGTACAGAGAGAATAATGACGAAAAAGAAACAGGTACGAGACCATTAAATCGAGGCCTAGACGAAAGACATATCTAGGCAGCCTATTAAACCCATACTTGAAGCAAAAGAAAATCTAAATATCAACATGCTAGCATCAGAACGTATTAACACAAAATAAAGGAAGAAAGAAAGGAAATGAGAAAAATAACAAAAGCCAACTCCAACAGGAAACCCAAATACATATATGAACGGATTACGGTCAGAATATTATAAAAACAAATATGACATGCTCATACCCTCAGAAAGCAACAATGAGATACCCTTTTTCAGCATTGATAAGACTTTAACACTCCGAAATATATATTAAAAAAACCCATCAGAGAACTATTTGAAGAGAAGAAAAAAGAAATCACACACTTAGCGGACAGATGCCACAAGAGATGAATAGTAATCCAAGAAAAGGACACAACGCTAAATAACCATATCATTACACCAACAGATAATCAACAGCAAACTTCAGCCGAGAAGAGAACAAAAACCAGCACCTTAAATAGTAAAAAAAAACGCAAGCAACCGGAAGTTTAAACAAGGAAACAAAGATGACATATTTTTACCTCTTCTTGGTGCGGCGAACTGAGGCAGGCGAGCAGGGAATCGGCGAGCTTCCACGCGAGTACAAACACAAACAGCAGTCAGAAAACTCAAATAAAAATCCCAAGATTCGTCTAAAGTATGGGAAGCGCCAGCGACGGAAAGAGCTAAAAGGACCACCAATGTAACTCAAAAAATATCCTAGAATCCTATTTCTGTTACAAGAATAATCAAACGAAGTAAGGAGAACACAATCTCTCAACTCGAAACTTTTGTTATCCTCTCTTCAAGAAAACCAAACAATCTTTAATAGCTTTCTTTTCCAGAATGGCCTTTCTAACTTTCTGTCTCTCAAAAAACTTCTCAAGAAATCCCCTCCCAAAAATCTTTCTCTCCAAAGTCTGCCAAGAACATGAATATTTATAGGATAGGGATTAGGGTTTTCAACCCAAGTGCCGGAGAACATCCGAAATTCGGTTCAAGGCCCATAAGCTTGGGAATTCAAAAAATCAAAGACCCTTCCCCCTTTGGACAGACCCAAAATCTGAGATTTCTGCCCATTCGTAAAGAAGGAATGGCGAGATCGACGCCCAGGATCGACTTCTTGTCCTTGGAAGGAGACGTGTCTCTATCTCGAGACTGCAAGGACGGATAAGAACGAATCTCGCATAGATCGTACAAGAGCAGGGTCGCCAAACAGCAATTGCAGGTGCCCATTGCTACACCCCTTCTACGCGCGATTTGGGATTGGAATCATCGCGCGTTAGAATCGCGTTGGCTTCGACTGCTGCTCTTTTCTTTGCTTTTGGGAAGAAGAAGATGAGCATTGTCACGCGTTCTCCGAATCAAAACGCGTGAAAGGGAACAGGTAACAAGACGTGTCGGGTTGAAGATGGTGGGGCGGTTGGGGTTAGAGTTATTTGGTGGGATGGAATTAATTGGAAAAAAAATGTTTACATGGTGTTGGGCCGGTTACTAAAGGTTTGGGCTGAAAAATAAAGGATTTTGGGATTAATGGTGGGCTGAGGCATTGGAATTGGGCTTCTGAAGAATTGGAAAAGGGGAAGGGTTGCTGGGCTGATAGGAAATTTGATCAAATGGCCCAAATACATTGACATGTAACCAAATCGAGTTAATTTGATGAATTTGGTTAGAACTTAGGCAAGACGATTTGATATTAATTGATTAACAAGCTTCTTGATTTTGACAAGATAAACTAATTGACTTAATTATAAAATCACTAATTAAATATAAACTCATATATAACTAAACTGATTAGTAAAATGTTTACACAAAGTAAAATAATTTGCGATGATTTTCGAGTAATCCTAAAAATATTAATTACGTACATTATTGTGCAAAACATACGCACTTTCTAAAAATTATAAAAAAGTGATGAGATAAATTAAAAATAACTTAAAATACTTTAAACTTTATAAAATCTAATTACTTTAAAGCGTGTAAAATTAAGAAACTCGTTAATTAATTCATATCATCGAGGGTCAAAAGTGGGTGTCAACAACTGTCCCTCATTTTGCTTGGATTGATGCAAGAAATTCGAGGAAAATGAAATTGACCAATCCAATTTTGACCGACCACACATTCATCTTTAAGAATGGATTTGGTACGGACTTTATGAATTGTGGCCGATCCTCGGACAGGTTTTCCTACATATCTCAGGCTATATGAGAATTCAGGCCACTTGTAGTTCGACTCGATCGGTTGAAAAGGAAATCTATTATGCTAGATGACCTTTGGCTCTGGACGAATGACAAATTAAATTGAGTATGAAAAAGAGGCTTGTAATCTCTTAGACATGAATGTGGCGCGCTTCACACCCATATTAAGAACTTACACGGACATAATTTCCAAAGCTCTTGGTGTATTGTCACTCAGATTGGAAACTTGCTTCCGGTAGACCAAAATTCCGGGTGCAACACTGAAACTTACAAAAACGAAGAAAAACCCACATGCCTTAAGATAGGGGTGTGGTTTGATTGTGGTGGAAGTCGCTCCTCTGCTCACGTCCTAAGAGTTTGACACTCCTATTTGGACTATGTCTAGTTCACTGCTAAGAAAAAGTTCCACGTTGTGCTGCATCCTTTTTTATGTCGTCCGAACCTGTGGTATGTTTTGGAGAATTCATCCTTTCGGATGCTCTCGACAAAGACCGAGATAAAACTCGTCAGCATAAAAAATGCAATTTAAATGGGAGACAGTGTCTTTTACCGTGTTGACACTTAATTGTACTCCTCGACATCTGACGTCAACTCAATTGGTTTGACGTAAAGCAAATAAAGCTTATGTCGTGTGTTTGCGATACAATCTTCAATGTACTCTTGATTTGATATCAAAATAAATAAATGCTGATGTAGTGTTGATATTTCTTTTGATGTCAATGTACTCTTCATGCTGATGTCAACATAAATGAAAGATGATGCAGTGCTGATGATTCTCTTGATGTCGATGTGTTCTTCATGTTGTTAACTCTTATCATGAATAAAAGAGTGCAGTTGATGCCAATAAGTGAATATTCTTCTTCAAATGCACGATTTCTACTCTGGTAGTGCATGATTACTTGTGGGGCATGAATATCTTCCCGCGATGCATAAATTTTGCGAGGGATGTAATCTTCTCGCGATGCATAAATTCCGCAAGGCGTGAAATCTTCTTGCGATATATAAATTTTGTGCGAGGGATAAAATCTTCTCACAATGTATAAACTTTTGCGAGGAATGGAATCTTCTCGTGATGCATAAATTCAGCAAGGCGTGAAATCTTCTTGCTATGTATAAACTTTTTGCGAGGGATGAAATCTTCTCGCGATGTATAAACTTTTGCGAGGGATGGAATCTTCACGTGATGCGTAAATTCAGCAAGGTATGAAATCTTCTTGCTATGTATAAAATTTTGCGAGGGATGGAATCTTCTCGCGATGCATAAATTCAGCAAGGTATGAAATCTTCTTGCTATGTATAAAATTTTTGCGAGGGATGAAATCTTCTCGCGATGTATAAACTTTTGCGAGGGATGGAATCTTCTCGCGATGCATAAATTCCGCAAGGCATGAAATCTTCTTGCGATGTATAAACTTTTTGCGAGGGATGGAATCTTCTCGCAATGCATAAATTCCGCAAGGTATGAAATCTTTTTGCGATGTATAAACTTTTTGCGAGGTATGGAATCTTCTCGCAATGCATAAATTCCGCAAGGGTATGAAATCTTCTTGCGATGCTTGAATATTGACTCGCGATGCATGAATATTAACTCGCGATGCATGTTCTTCTGCGATGCATGAATATTGATTCGCGATGCATGATCTTCTGCGATGCATGAATATTGACTCGCGATGCATGATCTTCTGCGATGCATGAATATTGACTCGCGATGCATGTTCTTCCGCGATGCATGAATATTAACTCGCGATGCATGTTCTTCTGCGATGCATGAATATTGATTCGCGATGCATGAATATTGACTCGCGATGCATGATCTTCTGCGATGCATGAATATTGACTCGCGATGCATGTTCTTCCGCGATGCATGAATATTGACTCGCGATGCATGTTCTTCCGCGATGCATGAATATTGACTCGCGATGCATGTTCTTCTGCGATGCATGAATATTGACTCGCGATGCATGATCTTCTGCAGGGCATAAATATCCTCTTGTGATTAAATCTTGATGTCATCCTTGGTACCAAATGAAAATAGTGCTTAAATCGAGCAACATAGCGATCTTCTGGGTGCCTTCTAGATAATCATATCGTCTCAATTGATGATAAAGGTAAAATGACTTCCAGATAGTGTATCGTCTTGATCGGAAATAATATAAATGAACCTTCTGGGTAATGTATAATATCATATATGACGTTATGATGCAAATGACGTTCTTTACGGAAATCATAAACTCTTCCTTGAGATTTTTGCTTGATTCACCTCCGAGTCTAACTGGATGTTCCTTACAAACATCATGTTGTTGAAAATTGACTGAAATAAACAAATCATATTCCCAAGTCTCCGCCATAAGCGATATAACATGATTCTTCTGATTTTTGAGCAACATCATAAGCCTGCGTCCACAGAAAAATTATTAGTTTTAAAACGGACTGATCTGTGTTGATTCTTCAGTTGTTTGCTCCTTGTCCTGCTATCTCCAATTGATCTTCCTGATCTCCCAACTCTTGATAGATAAGACGAATATTTCATGCCAAAACAAATGAAACATAAAAGGAAATATTTAAGAAAAATAAATTTTTGAGAAGTAATTTTTTGAAAAGGGGCACTGCCAAATATCATGTCACGTCAGGCTTAGCGAACTTCTTTGAGTTTGGGTGCTCGGAGGTTTATTCGCATGGGGAGTATTCACAGTAACTCCAGGCTGTCGACAAACCCATGCTGAAATTTTGAGGCCATCCTCAAAATTTCTGTCCCAGTTACAAGTTTTGTTTATCTTTCAACTGTCATTGAGTAAATCGCAAAATTTTTGAGATCCCCTCAAAAATTCTGTCCTAGTTGCAAATCTTGAAATATCTTCAGTCTTGGCTTGTTGAGGAAAGATCTTCTTCTCAAGAATTTTTGAGTCCCTCTCAAAAAATTTGTCCCAGTTTCTATTGTAAAGAGGAATAGAAATCTTACGGGAGATATGACCGAACCCTTGTGGCGCCTACGTATCCCGTTGAGGCAGGAATCAGGTCAAACGTAGTTCCATCCTCAAAGCTAACAAAATAATAAATACAAAGAAAACCGACCGAGGCCGACATAGGCCGCCTACGTATCTCATTCTTGAGAATTCAGGTCGAACGTAGTTCAAATACAAAGAAATATTCAAAGGGGATAAAGGGGTGACCGAGGCCGACATAGGCTGCCTACGTTTCTCATTCTTGAGAATTCAGGTCATACGTAGTTCATTACAAGAGGGATAAAAAGTTAAAACAAAGCAAATACAAGCAAATGAACAATTACAAGAAAATAGTAAAACGCAAACCGAATCTTCACACGTAGTATCTCTTGACAGCATCTGAGTTGATCGATTTTGGCCACGCGGTGCCGTCCATCTCCGACATGACCAATACACCTCCAGATAATACTTTACGAACCACGTAGGGTCCTTGCCAATTTGGTGCAAATTTTCCTTTGTACTCGTCTTGATGAGGAAAAATGCGCTTAAGGACCCATTGACCGATTTCAAAAATTCTGGCTCTGACTCTCTTGTGGAAAGCACGAATCATTCTTTGCCGATACAACTGACCATGACAAATGGCAACCATTCTCTTTTCATCAATCAGCGTTAACTGATCAATTCTCTTGCTAATCCATTCAGCATTACTTAGCTCAGCTTCTTGGATAATTCTCAAGGATGGTATCTCAACTTCGGCAGGTATGACTGCTTCTGTTCCATACACTAGCAAGTATGGAGTAGCTCCAGTCGACGTTCTGACAGTCGTTCGATAACCCAACAAAGCATATGGCAGCATCTCATGCCAACCTCGGTGATTATCAATCATTTTCCTCAGAATCTTCTTAATATTCTTATTGGCAGCCTCTACAGCTCCATTCATTTGCGGACGATAAGCGGTTGAATTTCGGTGAGTAATCCTAAACTGCTCACATATCTCTCTCATCAGGTGACTATTGAGATTTGCACCGTTATCAGTAATGATGGATTCTGGCACTCCAAATCTGCATATTAGATTGTTGCGAACAAAATCAGCTACAACTTTCTTGGTAACCGACTTGTACGAAGCTGCTTCCACCCACTTGGTGAAGTAATCAATAGCAACCAAAGATAAATCTATGTCCATTGAAGCGCTGGCTCTATCGGACCGATGACATCCATTCCCAGCTACAAACGGCCAAGGTGAACTCATAGCATTAAGTTCGTGAGGCGGCACTCGTATCAAATCACCATGCACTTGACATTTATGACACTTCTGCATAAACTTGCAACAATCATTCTCCATAGTCATCCAGAAATAACCGGCTCGAAGGATTTTTCGTGCTAAAGTGAGCCCATTCATATGCGTTCCACACACTCCAGCATGTATTTGTTCAATAAGCTTCGCGGCTTCAACAGCATCGACACATCTTAGAAGACTCAAATCTGGAGTTCTCTTATAAAGGACTTCTCCACTTAGAAAGAAATTGAGAGCCATGCGGCGTATCGACTTCTTTTGATTGGATGTAGCATCTTCTGGATAAATACCAGACTCCAAGTATTTCTTTATATTAAAATACCAAGGTAAACCGTCTGGTTCCGCTTCAACATGGGAACAATGAACTGGATGTTCTTTCAACTCTATATCCAAAGGATCATTATAATCAGTATCTGGATGTTTAATCATTGACGCAATGGTGGCAAGAGCATCGGCCAACTGATTTTGTATTCTGGGAGTATGTCTAAATTCGATCTTACGAAATCTCTTGCATAGCTTTTGTACATACTGCACGTACGGTATAATCTTTGGGTTCTTCACGGCCCATTCTCCTTGAACTTGATGAATCAAAAGATCTGAATCTCCAATAACCAACAACTCGTAGACATTCATGTCGATGGCCATCTTTAACCCAAGAATGCAAGCTTCGTATTCAGCCATGTTGTTCGTGCAATTAAATCGAAGCTTAGCTGCCACAGGGTAGTGCTGGCCAGATTTTGACACTAAGACTGCCCCAATACCTTTTCCCTGGTGATTTGCTGCTCCATCAAAGAATAATCTCCAACCAGGATATGCTTCAGAAATATCTTCTCCCACAAATGACACTTCTTCATCATGAAAATAAGTCTTGAGCGGTTCATACTCTTCATCAACAGGATTTTCTGCAAGATGATCAGCCAAGGCCTGTGCCTTTATTGCCTTCTAAGTCACATACACAATATCAAATTCACTCAACAGCATTTGCCACTTAGCTAACTTTCCTGTTGGCATGGCCTTCTGAAAAATGTACTTCAACGGATCCATCCTGGAAATAAGGTATGTAGTATATGAAGACAAGTAATGTCTCAACTTCTGGGCAAGCCAAGTCAAAGCACAACATGTTCTCTCCAACAGAGTGTAACGAGACTCGTACGGAGTAAACTTCTTGCTTATATAGTAGATAGCCTTTTCCTTCTTTCCTGTCTCGTCGTGTTGACCAAGTACGCATCCGAATGCGCTATCTGAAACAGACAAGTATAGCAACAAAGTACTCCCTTCTCGCGGAGGAACCAATACCGGTGGGTTGGACAAGTAGCTCTTGATAGCATCGAAAGCAGTTTGACACTCTTCAGTCCACTTTGTCGGAGCGTCTTTCTTCAACAACTTGAAAATAGTCTCACACACCACGGTTGATTGAGCTATGAATCGACTGATGTAATTCAACCTTCCTAAGAAACTCATCACCTCTTTTCTCGTCTTCGGCGGAGGTAACTCTTGAATTGCTTTAGTTTTAGAAGGATCGAGCTCTATACCTCTTATACTGACTATAAATCCCAATAACTTGCCGGCTGGAACTCCAAAAGCGCATTTGGCGGGATTTAACTTCAAGTTGTAACGACGCAAACGATCAAAGAACTTCTTCAGATGTGTCAAGTGGTCCGAACACTCACGGGATTTGATTATGACATCGTCCATGTACACTTCAATCTCCTTATGAATCATGTCGTGGAAAATAGTCGTCATAGCTCTCATGTAAGTGGCGCCGGCGTTCTTGAGGCCGAACGGCATTACCCTGTAGTGATATACGCCCCAAGGTGTAATGAAAGCCGTTTTTTCCGCGTCTTCTTCATCCATCAAAATTTGGTGATAACCTGCATAACAGTCCACAAATGATTGCATCTCATGTTTGGCACAATTGTCAATCAAAATATGAATATTCGGCAACGGAAAATTATCTTTAGGACTAGCTTTGTTGAGATCCCTGTAATCGACACAAATTCTAATTTTCCCGTCTTTTTTAGCGACCGGAACAACGTTGGCCAACCATGTTGGGTATTGAGTCACTTCTACTAGCCGAGACTCAATCTGCTTGGTGATCTCTTCTTTAATCTTTAAACTCAACTCAGGCTTGAACTTCTGAGTTTTTTGCTTCACCGGCTTGAACCCTGGATTAATCGGTAATTTGTGAGACACCACATCGGTACTCAACCCTTGCATGTCACTGACTTCCCAAATGAACACATCAATGTACTCATCAAGCAAGTGAATCAGTCATTTCCTTTGATCCTCACTCAAGTGAATACTGATTTTAACCTCTTTGACACACTCTTGGTTGCCCAGGTTTACCGTTTCAGTTTATTCTAAATTTGGTTTATACTGATTTTTAAACTGACGAAATTCCTTGGCAACATACTCTGGTTCCTCACTTTCCTCTCCGTAATCATCAACCTCATCATCACCTGCCTCATTTTGTTCATTCAGCTCGTGACATGACATGACATTGGCAGGTTTAAGATTTACCTTACTGAAACCATAAATAAACGAAGTTAGAAAATCAAAGCATGACAGATGATTAAATAAACCAAATTAAAAAATAAAAGAGGCTTTCATAAAAATTGAAAAACAATGCAAACTTTGGCCATGGCAGAGCCATATTGCCTTTTTGAATATCACGACGGGAATTTAAAGTTCAAATAGTTAAAATGCAAAATGGCGGGTCTCGGGCCTCTTCCGACTACCACCGATTAAAACATGCATAAAACGATGCCCTTCTACCAAGGAGTTCGTGAGACCAGGATGGGCGTGGAGGTCCAGTTCTGCAGCGTCTCTTCGGGCTCAGCATCACGGAATCCTGTCAGCTCGACCTCTTCTTCAATAATAGCATCTATCTCTTTAAAAAAGCCACAGATTCCTTCCCCCAGGTTCTCCTCCTCTGCATGCTCACGAACTGGGAATGATTGATATAGATGAGGGATTGGTTTAGCTAATGCTTGATCATTCTTCTTTTTCAGCTTCAAATCATCATCTGTGGGGACGTACCCCAAACCATATCTAGCTCCTTTGACGGGGACCGGAACAGGCTCAATAATTCCTTGGGAATTTCTTCCCAATCCAACACCTGGTTCAAAACCATTCTGCAGCATCACAGTGGCTATCATCTTATACACGGCAGGCATATGAGGCTGTGGGGCCAAATTCTCACCAGTGGCATTTACCAGCTCCACTGTATAGAAATCGGTACCCCGAGACACTTCATCAATAATCGACGCCTGTCTACCAGAGCGATTCCCTTCACCATGAATAACCAACTCTTCATTTCTCCAAACGATCTTCATCATCTGATGCAAAGTAGAAGGCACAGCTCCAGCCATATGAATGAAAGGCCTTCCCAGAAGAAGGTTGTAACTTGTATTAATATCTAAGACTTGGAATTGTGTGCTGAACTCTGCTGGACCCACTTGGATGACCAGATTTACCGCTCCCAAGGTATCTCTTTGGACCCCATCAAAAGCCCTTACGTTGACTTGGTTTTGCTCCAACTTTCCCAAGTCAAAACGTAACTGCTTCAGTGTCGACAATGGACAAATATTTAAGCCGGATCCGTCATCTACCAAGACACGATTTATGACTTTCTCACGACATATCACAGTGATGTGTAGCGCCTTGTTATGTGACCTCCCTTCAATAGGCAGCTCATCGTCACAAAAGCTAATTCGATGCCCTCGAATAACTTGATGAATCATGGCAGCCACGTTATCACTACTTGTACCTGAGGGTACGTATGTGTCATCGAGAGCTTTCATTAAGGCCCGCCTATGTGATTGAGAACTCATCAACAGGTCCCACATGGAGATCTGAGCCGGGGTCTTCTCTAAATGTTTGACGATGGAATAATCCTTTGGTTGCATCCTTCTCCAGAATTCTTCCGCTTCTCCCTCGCTTATCGGCCTCTTAGACTGGTCCTTCTTCTGTCCTCCGAGAGCAAGCTCGTCAGGAGTGTAACACCTTCCAGACCTGGTCATGCCTTGAGCAGCAGCGGTTTCAATAACAAACTTAGGTTTGACGAGAGTTTCTGACGGCACCAAGGCAACAGCCTTTGTAGGTGTCAAAATAACGAACTCTCTTCTTTCTTTGATGCTTAAAGAAGCGACAGCCCTTTCCAAGTCCTCATGCACAATGGGGGTAATCATCTTTGTGCCATACCCGTCTTCGTCCATTTCAATCATATTAACATTGCCACCTCCATGATTCGGCAACGGGTTTGTGTTGACATTTGGTGCCGCCGGTTGGAGAGAAACTACCTCCTGATCGATCAGATCCTGGATTTTATGCTTAAGGTTGATACAATCTTCCGTGTCATGTCCAACACTGTTGGAATGATAAGCACATCTTTGATCTGGCTTGTAGAACTTTGAATTGACATCCACGGGCTTGGGACCCACAGGGTGGATGTATCCAGCCGCGGCTAGTCTCTCAAATAATTTGGTCCGGCTTTCAGCAAGTGCAGTGAAGTTCCTTGGGGGCCTTTTTTCAAATCTGGGTCGGGAAGGGTCATAACCACTTTGCTGAGGGGGAGGCACCTGCTGATAATTTTGGGTATTCGGACGAGGAGCTTGGCTTCTAGGATAAGGTTTTGTTTGATAATTTGGCGATGGAGCTTGGTAATTTGGGAGGGTTTTTTGATATAATGGAGCTTGGACTTGATAAACGGGTGATGGTGCTCGGTAGCTCGACTGTATATTCGCACAGTTGGGAGCAATATTCTGATAAGGGGATGGAACCTGGTAAGGTTGAGGTTAATTTGGGTATATGGGGGAAAGATTTTGGAGATTAAGGGGTGGACTCTGATACAACGGAACTTGAGCGTTTGGATAGGTGGAGGTAGTATTATGGTTATTGGGATGATTGGATTGCGGGTAGTAGGCTTGGTGAGACTTAGGGGAAGGCCTGGAACGATCTTGGGAATGTGACGAGTTCCTGGGGGTTTTTCTTCCCCCATACGAGACAGAAGCAACTTCCTCTCTTTTCTTCCTCATCAATCCTGAAGATCCAGGTGAAGCGGACACACGGGCTATCTTCCCCGATTTCAAACCGTCTTCGATAGCCTCACCAACTTTGACTATCTCGGCGAATTTAGCTCCGACTAGCAACATGATTCTGTCGTAGTATTCTGGCTCCTGCACCCGCACAAACACTTCCACGTAGTATTATGGGGCTGATGGGGATCGAACTAGGGTCCCCCAAATCTGAAAAATACAAAGGATTAAGTGTTGCCTAAGGGATTCGAAATTGTGTTCCCTTGACCAGTTCCGTATTGACACATAAGTCATACGTAAGTAAATATTTAATGAATGCTGCCTCTAAAGATCGAAATCAATATCTTGGCATATCTACAAGATGCATAAGTCTTGTACCACATAATCTTGGGTAAACATGAATTACTTAGACAGACTATGAATGAAGCCTCATGGCTTGTATGTATAGACACATAAGTCTAACATACGTTCAAAAGTAAGTGAACCTAAGATGTATGAAATGAGATGATGAACCCTAGAAGGGTTAAGTATGAGTTTAAGATACACTAAATGGCCAAGTGCATTGGCATATGATGAGATGAACAATGAAATGATGAAATGAACAATGAAATAATGAAACCCTAGAAGGGTTAAGTGAGGGTGTGAAACACACCAAATGGCCAAGTGCATTGGCATATGATGAAATGAACATTTACGTAATAAGAGGTGAATAACTATGAAAAGCAAAGGTGCTAATGATGATGAATGTGGTGACAACATGATATGAGGCTAATGTAAATGATGAGAGCAATCTCAAATGAGCCTAAGTAAATGTTACCAATACGTACTCACCTATGAGAGTGTAAGATAATGAAAAGACCAGTCTCTATGAACACTCTAATGAGAGTATTGAGCTTAACACACTCAATATGAATGATGAGATGAGAAATCATCTAATGAGCTATGATGTCCTCATACTAGAAGCCAGCTTCCATGACGTATGAGATGAATGTAATGGAACTTTATACTGAGCACCGATAGACTAGCTATAAGCGGTGATGCCTTCTTTCGGAAAGGGCGGAGGTTCACGTAACTCTCATGAAATGAGACTGTCCGGCTTGACGGGTATGGGTCTCCTTATATCTCCTAGTCTTCGAACCTATACTGCCAATATAGGGATCTGGCGGGGTTAAATTCCCATGTACGCTAGCATGTTTTTGGATCACTTTGGCCGGTGATTCCACCTCTTTTCGGTGTGGGGGAGACACTGGATTTCATGATGCTCACATGATCTATGTCGGTTAAAGTTAAAGTTCCCAATGAATGAATGAGGCCAGCCTCAAATGATGCACATAATGAAATGAATGATACCAAAGGTGTTAGGATAGGATAATCAAAAGGTGAGTTAGATTCAAGTAATGACATTAGGTCATTCTTGGTCATTGCACAACGAACCTAATGAAAGTCTTAAACTACATCCTAGGTATAACTGGTGTTTACACTGGTCTATGAATGAAATTAAATGGAGTACGTATGAATGAACGAAGAAGACTCTGTGTTTGCTAATGAAGACTCCCTAGTTGAGGTCCCATCTGTTGAGCCCTCATTTCTGGGATGTCTTAATGTCAAATCCATGATTCCAAGGTCTCATGGCATATGAATGAATGATACGAACTAAGTTATGTGCTACATGAAAAATGTATTGTATGCTATATGATATGTGCTATGTGTAAATGTTATGTGCTGTGTGCAAATGTGAAAAGTATGATGATGTATGTTATTCTCATGGCATAACTTTCCTATTCCAAATCTGGAAAGCTCACTGACTTTCCTAATCCAAATTTGGAAAGATCATTTACTTTCCTAATCCAAATTAGAAAACTTTCCTAATCTCAATTTGGCAAGTCCACTGACTTGACTTCCAAAAATCATGTTGTTAGGAAAGAGCTATTCTTTCTCATGCATGTCCTTGGTGTGTGCTTGCATATACCCATACTTAGTACAAGTGTGTACTAACCCTATACAAACTCTACTATTTTAGGTGCAGGCACAGGTGGACGATAGAGCTACAGGATCATCGTTGCAGTTATCCGGACGTCCAACATTCATCCGGTTTGGTAGGTCCTCATGCTTTCGAGGATGCTACTGTTTTATATTCTAGCTTAGTTTTAGAGTTGAGCTAGTGGATAATGTTCCACTAGCGTTGCTTTCCTATTTTATTCAGACTATGTATTGGTGCCATTTTGGCAATTATACACTTAATAAGAATTGAACTATTTCTTTCAGTTGCTTACCTCTTAATGTTAGATGGTTGATGGTGAACAATTACGTATTAATGAGAATCTTTTTATAAGTATGTTAAGAAACAAAAAGTTTTAAATTTTCCGCTAAAATTAACCTAGATGAAGTAAGAATGACGTAAGTAGGCTTGTCTGCGACCTCTGAGAGGTCAACGACGCCGGTCTCGTCTGGGGTCTAGATTCCGGTCGTGACAAAGTTGGTATCAGAGCACTAGGTTAAATTCCGAGAATAATGAGTTCACATCAACCACATTGAGTAGTTTCTAAGTAATGGTAGTGAAGTGCACCACTATCCTGAATTAGAGACTGCATGATGCGTAGGAAAATTTCCCTTTTTCTAATCTTATCGTGCTTTTCCTAATGTCTGAGTTCTTGGTGTTATGAGCGTGTCTAACATCAACCCCTGTTGTTTTTCATAGAATGAACCCTAGGAGGGCTAATGGTCAGAGGAGGAGGGGGGCAGCTGTTAGGGGCAATCGAGTTCTACCCCAGGCCCCAGCTGAAGGAGTGGCCATGCCGGTTAACCCAGCTGGGTTGACCAATGCTGAGGTGAGGGCATCTTTGTACCAGATAGCATAGGCCATCATGATGCAGGCTCAGGATATGACTGCATAAGTCAACCGGCAGGATGTTCAGAGGGAGAACCCACCAGTTCGCAGCATGGCTGACAGACTGTGAGATTTCACGAGGATGAACCCTCCCATATTCACAGGGGCTAAGACATCGGAGGATCCTCAAGAGTTGAGGGGCATAAGATCCTGGTGGCTATGGGGGCCACTGGTATTGAGAAGGCTGAGCTGGCTTCCTATCAGCTCAAGGATGTTGCACAGACTTGGTGCAAGATGTGGCAAGATAGCCGTGTCTTAGGTGGAGTACCAATCACTTGGGAGCTGTTCAAGACAGTATTTCCGGAGAGATTCTTTCCCAGGGAGATGAGGGAGGCCAAGGTTGAGGAATTCATCAACCTCAAACAAGGCTCTATGACGGTCAGGGAGTATTCTTTGAAGTTTGTTAAGCTGTCAAGGTATGTTATTTTCCCTAGTATTTAATAGCAAGAATGAGGATAATACTGAAATTTGTAGAAATCATCCAGGTATGCTACTTCCCTGGTTTCTAACAGCAGGGATGAGATGAGCAGGTTCCTCACAGGAATCAATGGAGACCTGGAGGAGGAATGTCGGTCTGCGATGCTCCATGATAATATGGACCTTTCCAGGTTGATGGTGCATGTACAGTAGGTGGAGGACAGCCGTAGAAAGAGGGGTATTTATGATGTTAGGAGGCCCAGGCCTCAAGATCAGGCAGGTCCCAGCCACGGAGGCCACAAAAACAACTTTGGCATCCGTGAGAAGCCAAGGTTTAAGAAGGGACTCTCCCACCAAAGGGAGTCAAGTTCATCCAGTAGTCTCTATGATAGGAATTCCGAGTCCAGAGATAAGAGAAACAAGGAAGTATATACACCTAAGGAAAGGCAACCTTGCAGGAAGTGTGGCAGCCAGCATGGAGGAGAGTGTATGATAGGCTCTAACGCTTGTTACAGCTGTGGAAAACCGGGACACATGGTGAAGGATTGTCCGAATAGAAGAAGTCAAGAACAAGGGAAGGAGAGAGTTCAGACTAATGGCCCAAATGAAGAGGCTCCAAAGAGTCAACGATTCTTCGCACTCAAGTCTAGGGGTGCAGGGGAAGGCACTTCTGATGAAGCCTCGGGTGCGTAGCCTTAATTAGCCTTTCATATATTTGACTGTGTATGGTGTTTATGTCCTGTATGAGGTTAATATGTTTGAAGTCATCATGTTGGTTGCTTATTTATATGACTTTTATGTTGACTTATGTTGTATGCTTTGCTGAGACTAGTTTAGGGAAGAATTTCTTAGACTATTAATGTGAAGCTACTAGTACGTTTCAAGGATGTGTACCATCATGTTAAGATGTGAATCAGATATTCACCCATGGAAGTATTGAAGTACCTACGTATGTGTACGTTCTATAGATGACATACTTATTGTTAGTAAAGAGTAGTGTCATTCGGGGACGAATGTTCCTAAGGGGGGGATAATGTAACAACCCTAAAAAAATGAATAAGCTAAATGTTTAAGGTGTCAAGAATTCTTGCGATTAGACCAAGGTTCACACGGATTGATACGCTAGAACCAGACCTCAGAAACCTTACTACGACCAAGCCAACTAACTTGGGGAGTTAGTTGAACTTGTAAAGGTTGGAACCAACCAATTAAGGCTCTCGAAAATGAAGATTTAATCGAATGAGTCTTTACCGGACTTAAAAAGAAGAAATTTTAAGTTTTGAGGGTCTAAGGGTAAAATGGTCTTTTACCAGGCTAGGGGTAATATTGTAATTACCCTAAATATATAATTTATTAATTATTTAATAAAGTGGAGGGGCAATTTGAGGAGAGAGAGCCGATATTGATCTCTTGATATGAAGTCTTGCTCCACCCGGGTTCGAACCTAGGTGGGAGCAAGGATTTAATATGATTTTTTTATTATTGGTGAATTAATTTAATAAATTTATAATTAATGGCTAATGTAAAAAGGAAAATCAGATTTTATTATTATTTATTATTTATTTACTTATTAATTAATGTTTTTTTTTAAATTGACTAAGTTTGCCAACTATCCTAGTTTTTATGATGCACTATCTCACACTATCTCTCCATCAAGCCTAAATCTCTCTCTCTCTCTCATCCAAATCATTTTTCTTGGTGCAAAAACAGAAGATAAAAACATTAGAAAGCAACAAAAGTTCTCTAAACTCAAAGAACTTACAAAAAAATATATACAAGCAAGCAAGCTAACTTAAGAAACGAAAACTTTGCATCATCTTTCGACGGGTTTGTGTTGAAGGTTTAGGGGGGAGTTTGGCAGCACTTGGAAGGTGTGGAAAGCTACAACAAGGTATGGGTTTTCTCTCTTGGAATCCTTTCTCCAAGAGGAATTTCTTTCTACAAAAGTCGACATATGAAACTAGGGCTGTCCCTTTGAATGTTGAACTCCTTG
>CM040622.1:67323955-67377949 GCA_022817965.1 Solanum lycopersicoides | reverse complement strand
AAAGGTAAAATGACTTCCAGATAGTGTATCGTCTTGATCGAAATAATATAAATGAACCTTCTGGTAATGTATAATATCATATCTGACGTTATGATGCAAATGACGTCTTTACGGAAATCATAAACTCTTCCTTGAGATTTTCTGCTTGATTCACCTCCGATCTAACTGATGTTCCTTACAAACATCATGTTGTTGAAATTGACTGAAATAAACAAATCATATTCCCAAGTCTCCGCCATAAGCGATATAACATGATTCTTCTGATTTTTAGCAACATCATAAGCCTGCGTCCACAGAAAAATATTAGTTTTAAAACGGACTGATCTGTGTCGATTCTTCAGTTGTTTGCTCCTTGTCCTGCTATCTCCAATTGATCTTCCTGATCTCCCAACTCTTGATAGATTAAGACGAATATTTCATGCCAAAACAAATGAAACATAAAAGGAAATATTTTAAGAAAATAAATTTTGAGAAGTAATTTTGAAAAAGGCACTGCAAATATCATGTCACGTCAGGCTTAGCGAACTTCTTTGAGTTTGGGTGCTCGAGTTTATTCGCATGGGGAGTATTCACATACCCACGCTGTCGACAAACCCATGCTGAAATTTTGAGGCCATCCTCAAAATTTCTGTCCAGTTACAAGTTTTGTTCTTTCAACTGTCATTGAGTAAATCGCAAAATTTTGAGATCCTCAAAAATTCTGTCCTAGTTGCAAATCTTGAAATATCTTCAGTCTTGGCTTGTTGAGAAAGATCTTCTTCTCAAGAATTTTTGAGTCCCTCTCAAAAATTCTGTCCCAGTTTCTATTGTAAAGAGGAATAGAAATCTTACGGGAGATATGACCGAACCCTTGTGGCGCCTACGTATCCCGTTGAGGCAGGAATCAGGTCAAACGTAGTTCATCCTCAAGCTAACAAATAATAAAATACAAAGAAAACCGACCGAGGCCGACATAGGCCGCCTACGTATCTCATTCTTGAGAATTCAGGTCGAACGTAGTTCAAATACAAGAAATATTCAAAGGGATAAAGGGGTGACCGAGGCCGACATAGGCCGCCTACGTTATCTCATTCTTGAGAATTCAGGTCAGACGTAGTTCATTACAAGAGGGATAAAGTTAAACAAAGCAATACAAAAGCAAGATGAACAATTACAAAAATAGTAAAACGCAAACGAATCTTCACACGTAGTATCTCTTGACAGCATCTGAGTTGATCGGTTTTGGCCACGCGGTGCCGTCCATCTCCGACATGACCATACACCTCCAGATAATACTTTACGAACCACGTAGGGTCCTTGCCAATTTGGTGCAAATTTTCCTTTGTACTCGTCTTGATGAGGAAAAATGCGCTTAAGGACCCATTGACCGTTCAAAAATTCTGCTCTGACTCTTGTGGAAAGCACGAATCATTCTTTGCCGATACAACTGACCATGACAAACGGCAACCATTCTCTTTCATCAATCAAGCGTTAACTGATCAATTCTCTTGCTAACCCATTCAGCATTACTTAGCTCAGCTTCTTGGATAATTCTCAAGGATGTATCTCAACTTCGGCAGGTATGACTGCTTCTGTTCCATACACTAGCAAGTATGGAGTAGCTCCAGTCGACGTTCTGACAGTCGTTCGATAACCCAACAAAGCATATGGCAAGCATCTCATGCCAACCTCGGTGATTATCAATCATTTTCCTCAGAATCTTCTTGATATTCTTATTGGCAGCCTCTACAGCTCCATTCATTTGCGGACGATAAGCGGTTGATTTCGGTGAGTAATCTTAAACTGCTCACATATCTCTCCATCAGGTGACTATTGAGATTTGCACCGTTATCAGTAATGATGGATTCTGGCACTCCAAATCTGCATATTAGATTGTTGCGAACAAAATCAGCTACAACTTTCTTGGTAACCGACTTGTACGAAGCTGCTTCCACCCACTTGTGTAATCAATAGCAACAGATAAATCTATGTCCATTGGAAGCGGCTGGCTCTATTGGACCGATGACATCCATGCCCCAAGCTACAAACGGCCAAGGTGAACTCATAGCATTAAGTTCGTGAGGCGGCACTCGTATCAAATCACCATGCACTTGACATTTATGACACTTCTGCATAAACTTGCAACAATCATTCTCCATAGTCATCCAGAAATAACCGGCTCGAAGGATTTTTCGTGCTAAAGTGAGCCCATTCATATGCGTTCCACACACTCCAGCATGTATTTGTTCAATAAGCTTCGCGGCTTCAACAGCATCGACACATCTTAGAAGACTCAAATCTGGAGTTCTCTTATAAAGGACTTCTCCACTTAGAAAGAAATTGAGCCATGCGGCGTATCGACTTCTTTGATTGGATGTAGCATCTTCTGGATAAATACCAGACTCCAATATTTCTTTATATAAAATACCATGGTAAACCGTCTGGTTCTGCTTCAACATGGAACAATGAACTGGATGTTCTTTCAACTCTATATCCAAAGGATCATTATAATCAGTATCTGGATGTTTAATCATTGACGCAATGGTGGCAAGAGCATCGGCCAACTGATTTTGTATTCTGGGAGTATGTCTAAATTCGATCTTACGAAATCTCTTGCATAGCTTTTGTACATACTGCACGTACGGTATAATCTTTGGGTTCTTCACGGCCCATTCTCCTTGAACTTGATGAATCAAAAGATCTGAATCTCCAATAACCAACAACTCGTAGACATTCATGTCGATGGCCATCTTTAACCCAAGAACACAAGCTTCGTATTCAGCCATGTTGTTCGTGCAATTAAATCGGAGCTTAGCTGCCATGGGATAGTGCTGCCAGATTCTGACACTAAACTGCCCCAATACCTTTTCCCTGGTGATTTGCTGCTCCATCAAAGAATAATCTCCAACCAGGATATGCTTCAGAAATATCTTCACCCACAAATGACACTTCTTCATCATGAAAATAAGTCTTGAGCGGTTCATACTCTTCATCAACAGGATTTTCTGCAAGATGATCAGCCAAGGCCTGTGCCTTTATTGCCTTCTGAGTCACATACACAATATCAAATTCACTCAACAACATTTGCCATTTAGCTAACTTTCCTGTTGGCATCGCCTTCTAGAAGATATACTTCAATGGGTCCATTCTGGAAATGAGGTATGTAGTATAAGAAGACAAGTAATGCCTCAATTTCTGAGCAAGCCAAGTCAAAGCACAACATGTTCTCTCCAACAGAGTGTAACGAGACTCATATGGGGTAAACTTTTTGCTTATGTAATAGATAGCTCTTTCCTTCTTCCCTGTCTCGTCGTGTTGACCGAGCACGCATCCGAATGCACTATCTGATACGGACAAATATAGCAACAAAGGACTCCCTTCTCGCGGAGGGACCAATACTGGCGGATTTGACAAGTAGTTCTTGATAGCATCAAAAGCAGTCTGACACTCTTCAGTCCACTTCGTCGGAGCGTCTTTCTTCAACAGCTTGAAGATAGGCTCACACACCACGGTCGATTGAGCTATGAATCGACTAATGTAGTTCAACCTCCCTAAGAAACTCATCACCTCTTTTCTCGTCTTCGGCGGAGGTAACTCTTGAATTGCTTTAATTTTAGAAGGATCGAGCTCTATACCCCTTCTACTGACTATAAATCCCAATAACTTGCCGGCTGGAACTCGAAAAGCGCATTTGGCGGGATTTAATTTCAAGTTGTAACGAAGCAAACGATCAAAGAACTTCTTCAAATGCATCAAGTGGTCTGAACTCTCGCGGGACTTGATTATGACGTCATCTACATATACCTCAATCTCCTTATGAATCATGTCATGAAATATGGTCGTCATAGCCCTCATATAGGTAGCACCAGCATTCTTGAGGCCAAATGGCATCACTCTGTAGTGATATACACCCTACGGTGTAATAAAAGCTGTCTTTTCTGCATCTTTCTCATCCATCAAAATCTGATGATAACCTGCATAACAATCCACAAATGACTGCATTTCATGCTTAGCACAGTTATCTATCAAAATATGAATATTTGGCAACGGAAAGTTATCCTTAGGGCTAGCTTTGTTGAGATCTCTGTAGTCGACACAAATTCTGATTTTCCCATCTTTTTTGGCGACCGGAACAACATTCGCCAACCAAGTCGGGTATTGTGTCACCTCTACCAATCGAGAGTCAATCTTCTTGGTGATCTCTTCTTTAATCTTTAAACTCAACTCAGGATTGAATTTTCGAGTTTTTTGCTTCACCGGCTCGAACCCTGGATTAATCGGTAATTTGTGAGATACCACATCGGTACTCAACCCTTGCATGTCGCCGACTTCCCAGACAAACACATCAACGTATTCATCAAGCAAGTGAACCAGGCCTTTCCTTTGATCCTCACTCAAGTGAATACTGATTTTAACCTCTTTTACATACTCTTGGTCGCCCAGGTTTACCGTTTCAGTTTCCTCTAAATTTGGTTTATACTGATTTTCAAACTGACAAAACTCTTTGGTAACATACTGTGGTCCCTCACTTTCCTCTTCGTAATCATCAACCTCGTCATCACCTGCCTCATTCTGTTCATTCAGCTCGTGACACGACATGACATTGGCAGGTTTAAAACTTACCTTACTGAAACCATAAATAAACGGAGTTAGAAAATCAACGCATGACAGATGATCAAATAAACAAGTTTAAAAATAAAAGAGGCTTTCATAAAAATGGAAAAACGATGCAAACTTTGGCCTTGGCAGAACCATATTGCTTTTTTGAACATCACAACGGGAATTTAAAGTTCAAACAACTAAAAAGAAAAATGTAAAATGGTGGGTCTCGGGCCTCTTCCGGACTACCACCGATTTAAACATGCATAAAATGATGCCCTTCTACCAAGGAGTTCGGGAGAACAGGATGGGCGTGGAGGTCCAGTTCTGCAACGTCTCTCCGGGCTCAGCATCACAGAATCCTGTTAGCTCGACCTCTTCTTCAATAATAGCATCTATCTCTTCAAAAAGGCCACAGATTCCTTCCCCCAGGTTCTCCTCCTCTGCATGCTCACGAACTGGGAATGATTGATATAGATGAGGGATTGGTTTAGCTAATGCTTGATCATTCTTCTTTTTCAGCTTCAAATCATCATCTGTGGGGACGTACCCCAAACCATATCTAGCTCCTTTGACGGGGACCGGAACAGGCTCAATAATTCCTTGGGAATTTCTTCCCAATCCAACACCTGGTTCAAAACCATTCTGCAGCATCACAGTGGCTATCATCTTATACACGACAGGCATATGAGGCTGTGGGGCCAAATCCTCACCAGTGGCATTTACCAGCTCAACTGTATAGAAATCGGTACCCCGAGACACTTCATCAATAATCGGCGCCTGTCTACCAGAGCAATTCCCTTCACCATGAATAACCAACTCTTCATTTCTCCAAACGAGCTTCATTATCTGATGCAAAGTAGAAGGCACAGCTCCAGCCATATGAATGAAAGGCCTTCCCAGAAGAAGGTTGTAACTTGTATCAATATCTAAGACGTGGAACTGTGTGCTGAACTCTGCCGGACCCATTTGGATGACCAGATTTACCGCTCCCAAGGTATCTCTTTGGACCCCATCAAAAGCCCTTACGTTGACTTGGTTTTGCTCCAACTTTCCCAAGTCAAAACGTAACTGCTTCAGTGTCGACAATGGACAAATATTTAAGCCGGATCCGTCATCTACCAAGACACGATTTATGACCTTCTCACGACATATCACAGTGATGTGTAGCGCCTTGTTATGTGAACTCCCTTCAATAGGCAGCTCATCGTCACAAAAGCTGATTCGGTGCCCTCGAATAACTTGATGAATCATGGCAGCCACGTTATCACTACTTGTACCTGAGGGTACGTATATGTCATCGAGAGCTTTCATTAAGGCCCGCCTATGTGATTGAGAACTCATCAACAGGGCCCATACGGAGATCTGAGCTGGGGTCTTCTCTAAATGTTTGACGATGGAATAATCCTTTGGTTGCATCCTTCTCCAGAATTCTTCCGCTTCTCCCTCGCTTATCGGCCTCTTAGCCTGGTCCTTCTTCTGTCCTCCGAGAGAAAGATCGTCAGGAGTGTAACACCTTCCAGACCTGGTCATGCCTTGAGCAGCAGCGGTTTCAATAATGAACGTAGGCTTGACGAGAGTTTCTGACGGCACCAAGGCAACAACCTTTGTAGGTGTCAAAATAACAAACTCTCTCTTTTCTTTAATGCTTAAAGAAGCGACAGCCCTTTCCAAGTCATCGTGAACGATGGGAGTAATCATCTTCGTTCCACACCAGTCTACATCTGTCTCGATCATATTGACATTGCTGCCTCCATGATTCGGCAACGGGTTTGTGTTGACATTTGGTGCCGCCGGTTGGAGAGAAACTACCTCCTGATCGATCAGATCCGGGATTTTATGCTTAAGGTTGATACAATCTTCCGTGTCATGTCCAATACTGTTAGAATGATAAGCACATCTCTGATCGGGTCTGTAGAACTTTGAATTTACATCCACGGGTTTGGGCCCCACAGGGTGGATGTATCCAGCCGCAGCCAGTCTCTCATACAGTTTGGTCCGGCTTTCAGCGAGTGCAGTAAAGTTCCTTGAAGGCCTATTCTCAAATCTGGGTCGGGGAGGGTCATAATTGCCTTGTTGAGGAGGAGGCACCTGTTGATAATTTCTGGTATTCGGACGGGGAGCTTGGCTTCTGGGATATGGATTTGTTTGGTAGTTTGGCAATGGAGCTTGGTAATTTTGAGGGGAATTTCGGTATAGTGGAGCTTGAACTTGATAAACAGTAAGGGGTGATCTGTAACTCGACTGCTCGTTAGCACAGTTGGGAGCGACACCAAGATAATGAGGAAATGGAGTTTGGTAGAGTGGAGGGTGATTTGGATAAAGTGGAGATGGATTTTGGTAATTTGGGGGTGGATTTTGGTATAGTGGAGCTTGGGAATTCGGATTAATGGGGGTAGCATTTTGATAAAATGGTGGATTATTGGGGTGACTAGCTTGCATGTAGCGATCTCGACAGGAATTTTGGAAAGGTCGAGGACGACCTCGGGAATATGATGAGCTTCTGGGGGCTTTCTTCCCTTCATATGACACAGCAGCGATCTCTTCTCTTTTCTTCTTTAACAACCCTGAAGATCCGGGTGATGCGGCTACACAGGCTATCTTTCTTGTTTTCAAACCGTCTTCAATAGTCTCACCGATCTTCACTATTTCAGCAAACTTTGCCCCAACGAGCAACATAATTCTGTCATAATATTCGGGTTCTTGGACCCGCACGAACACTTCAACGATTTCCTTTTCAGACATGGGCGGTCTCACTCTCGCCGCTTCCTTCCTCCACCTATAGGCGAATTCTCTGTAGCTCTCAGTAGACTTCTGCTTCATCTTCTCCAAAGAGTAGCGATCAGGAACGATCTCTACATTATAAGCAAATCGCTCGATGAAGTCTTTTGCCAGAGCATTCCAGCTGGGCCATTGTCGAGTTTCGTGCGAGGTGAACCATTCAAGAGCTTCTCCGCACAGACTTCGACTGAAAAGCCGCATCAGCAAAGCTTCGTCCCTTCAACTCCCACGAGCTGGTCACAGTAGGCTCTTAGATGGGCCATAGGGTTGCCCACTCCTCTGAAGGTATCAAACTTCGGGATCTTGAAACCTTCTGGAAGGTCCAGACTCGGGTGAATGCATAAATCTTCGTAGTTAAGTCCAGTAGAATCGGGGACGCATTGAAGCTCTTTCATGGCCTTCTTGATCTCCTCTTTTATGTCTACTTTTGCCTCTTCTTTTGCCCTCCACTCTCTTTCCTGTTCCTCATAGTGGTCCAACTCAGAACCGTGCACGTCGTGCTCAGCATGGACAGGGATTTGGAAAGTGGTTCATTTAGGCAAGGGTGGAGCTATGGAAGGACTCTGGGCGTTTTGAGCAGCTTGGTAATTTTGGGGGTAAGTCTGAGGGTTGGTGTTTTGATTTAAATGATGGTGGGATGCCTGAGGATTTGAAGTGTTCTGATTCAGATTTTGACTTTGATTTTGCGGTAGTGGAGCGGATTGAGGTTGGGTATTTTGAAGATGAGAGGGCATTTGGAGGAGGTCTTACTGATGTTGTGGTGTCTCAACCTACCATAGCGGACCAAAACGAGTTAATTCTGCAACTGATGCAGCAGATAGCGGAGATGAGGGTAGAATTGCAAAGAAGGTCGGATCTGCCTCCGCCAGGTTTTGCTACAAAAGGAAGGCCTCCTATCTACTTTCCTTCCTCGAACGTGGATCCATCTCAGACCGTGCCGCTCGCTCAGAATCCCCCTACTATAGACCTAACTACCCAAAATCCGCAGTATGCTTCCGCATCTTATCAAACTCCACCACCTCCTCAGAATACAAAACACGTAATATCACACATAGAGCAGGTAAACACACAGGTTGCTATGTTTGAGGACATCTTCAACCCACGAGTAAGGATGGAAACAGATTTTTTTACAAGCAGGAATTTGCTTGCTCTTTTAGTTTTACACTATCTCAGAAAGACCAAATCGCGTTGAGATAAGGTCTTCTTGCAGTTGCTTTCTGACGTCCGTTGATCTGATCTTTGTATCCTCTTGTAATATGAAAAGGAAGAATGAAAAATTTTTAAAAGATAGGGGCCGAGCCTTGGAAGGCTGCCTACGTATCTCACAAGGAGAAGTCAGGCCCAACGTAGTTCAAGTTCGGGATAAAATATTTTCATTCATTCTTTCATTACGGTTACAAGGAAATTGAAAGACAACACTGGAAATCTTAAAAGATAACATGATGATGACACGTTAGTCATTTCTCTTCTTGTTGCAGCGTCACTCTCTTCCTTTCAGACGAATCGGAAATGGAGGCTTGTAGACGATTTCCTCACCTTCGTCCTCCTCAGTCAATTCGGGGTGAGCGTTGTCGGGACCACTATTGGCCCCTTGCTCGCGGATAGAGTATTTTCCGCGCATTTTCTGAAGTTTGTCTATCATGTCATGGTGGAACGCCTTGTTCTTCTTCCTTAATGCCGACATCCTTTCTTTTATAGCGATGAATTTCGTCATTTCCGCTTTCAGTTCTTCATCTAGTGACACATTTTTGGCCAACAGACTCGCGGTTTCCGAATCTATCTCCGCTTCTCTTGCCTCTCTTTCTTGAATCTGTAATCGAAGCATGTCCAATTTTTGGCTTAGATCCTCTTTTTCTTCCTCGATACTTTTCTTCCTCTTTTCTTTTGACATCAATTCTTCGTCCAGTGTCGCAGTCGCAGCTTTGTAGACTGACGTGGCAACTTCGACCCTAAGCCCCTCCTCTTTGACCTCTTGAATCTTTCGTGTGATTTGTTCTATCTTTCTTTGTAACTCCTCTCCAGTGAGCCTCATCTGGATATTCTTACCCTTATCCATAGCAGTGATTTGCTTTTCCTGAGACAATAGAGTAATGTTTAGGATTTGTCGTATGAGAGATGTCTTTTGAGTGAGAAACTTAAGACTCGGGAAATTTTGGTCGGACATTTTGTAACAGTGGCTTCTATATATTTATTTTTTTGAAAATTTCTGGATAGGAGTAAGTTTACGATATCCTCATTCATAGCAACATAACACATAAGCAGTTAAACACACATATATCGCGTCCTAAACATGCTTGTGACCCTTTTATGCCAAGGGTGGGCCTAACAAATTGAAGGATGCATATTCTTTTTAAACCCGATTTATTATCCCCAAAATACTTCATTAATAGCATCCAAAATGTCTGACAAACATAAAACAGAGAAATAGTCCTGAAAATAAATTACAAAACAAAGTACAAATAAAACAGTCCCACACAGGGGATGGTAAAATCCAGGCCTCCTCTGATCCTTCGCCAAGTCTGGTCGTCTTGGCGATGTTGACCTCTTCCCACATGGCATATATGTTCGCCCAGAGATGATCTCTCGCCAAGCGAGCTCCTTCTTGATGTCTGAACCCCTCTATCGACTGAATTTGTTGTTCCATGCTATCATCTAACTCTGTCATGCACTGTCTGGCTCTTCGTAGTTCTTGTTTTAATCGAGCTATGACTTTGGCGTCTTCTGAGTGACGACGTTGATGCTCTAATTCACTCCTATCAAACTTCTCTTGAAGGCGGTGAAGTCGGACTTGATGTTTGGCTCCAACATCGACAATAATGTGAGGAACGTTTGGACCAGGCTCAATAGTTCCAGCGAGACTCTTTTTTAACCATTCTTTGTACTCCCCCGAACATTCTGGACGAAACCTATCTGATACAGGCTCACCCAACACTCTTCGAGATCTCTACATCCTACGCATGTCTTCAGCAAATGCAACTCGCCAATTCTCGTGGTCAGTTACGAACTTCTTCATATTTGCAATCTGGGGTAACTCTTGTTTCCCTCCTAGTTGCCTTAGGACTCGACCAGGAACATATGGTCTAGTCCCTCTTAACCCAGCAAACACCTAGTAAGGGACTTTTTCTGTTCGAACCACCATGTTTTTAGTTACCACCAATCTGTCTATTGACCACTGTACGTCTTCTTCTCTCAGCCCTCGAAGCCTCGGATACCAAAAACTCTCTCCTCCAGTCTTGTTGCAACGATTGTGATACAGCCACCAATCATGACCATGTAGCTCGTCGGACCGTCTTAGGGGATCTGGTTCTTTTGGGTTATGAGTCTTGATTAAATGTCGCATCATCCACCACTGTAGTATCAGGTTACACCCTTGAAAGAAGCGTTCTCCGTTCTGACACTTGTCAAAAGCCCTGTAGATGTCGGCCAGAATCATAGGCGCTAAAGTGTAGTACTTTGTTGATGTTTTGTAATCCACTCCATAGAAAATGGCATGAGTGACCATAAATACACTAGGATGAATAGTGTATTTTGGCCCTTGAGGGAAAACCATAGTTCCGAGCAAACATATCGCAAATGCGAGAGGACGCGTCTCTTTCCATTTTTATTTTGAGACGAACTCGTCTTTATGTTTATCATAAGCCCTTGCACGCCCAAATCGATAATATAACTTTCTGAATGGTATATTTGGACCAGGGAGCTTGTCCATCCATTCGGCTTTAACCAATGACAACTTTTCTTTAATTTTGGCGAAATCCCATATTATGGGATTTAGGAGATCTGTATCCGGATGTCGTTTCCTTTTGTTGCACATGACGACACTTTCATAGCTGATAAGGACTTCTTCAATAGTTGGTGTCAACTCTACTTCCCCAAACCGAAAAACCATGTTCTCGCTATCCCAGAATTTCACCATCGTTCCAATTAAGCCAGGCCAAGCATTCATCTCTAGCAGTGACGGAAGGTAACCTATGTGTTTCTGAACGATCATTTTGTCGTCGTTGTTCATGAACCTCCACCATACTTTGAGGAAGGGATCGGGAACGGTAACCATTCTTGTCTTCAAAGGCTCGTGTGTCGGATTCATCCTACAAAAATAGCAGACAAAAATTCGTCAACCCCCACCCCCTTAGACAATAAATTGTTTTAAAAACACATATACATCCTTCAATCAACACGTAAGCATGATTGTCTGTTTTTGGCAATTTAGGGCCAAGTAGACACAAGGTGGGCTTCTAATGGGCCCAACACGCCTTGGGTGTTGGGTCATCTTAGTTCAAATGCTCCTAAATTTGGGATTTGGCTTGGCTCTACGCTAGTTTACTATGAGTGGCTTTTGAAAAGACCGGGAACCCAAACGGACAATTTGGGCTGAAACTCGTGACAACCATTGGACGCCTAACGAACCAATAAATTGCCGCTAATTTCGAAAAAGGGTGAGTATAAAAAAGTCCGGTTGCGGTTCCGCAAACCGTCCTTTAATATACTATACATATAAATCGGAAATATGCCATGATATGCAACAGTTCAATAAAGCAATAAATAAACAGATAAACAGTTAACTCACATAGCCAAAACACGTTAGTTTTAAGGTTAGAATCCTCCTAAGTCCCCAGCAGAGTCGCCATTTCTGTTTTATCGAAAAAAAATATTTTTCATAAGTTTTCGACTTTTTAGAGTCGCCACTTAATTTTGAGAAAATTAAGAAAACTATTGTTTTCAAAAGACTTAAACAGAAATAAAATCAATTGAAAAACTTAAAAAAGGGGGTTCGGGGATTCCTATTTATATCTTAGGAAGGTATTAGGCACCTAAAATATCCGCTAATGCGGTTTTCCGACAACCAACTTAGTTTGGCTAAAATTTGTTTTTAACTTGACTTGAAAAAATATTTAGAAATAGAGAGCTAATATACTAACTTATTTTTTGATCATTTCATTTTGCAAAATTATTTTAAGTTTAAGTCGATAAAACATCTATGGCATTTGCAGGGATTCGGATTTTTCCTAACTTTTAAACTAAATGACAATTAAAGCAAGGAAATACTTGAAAGCAAGTAAAGAGAGAAGGAAAGAGACTTGGGTCCAAATCCGGGTTTCTGTTCACCTTGACTGGAATTTTGGACCCACCTGTATTGGGTTTTTGACCCATTTTTTCTTTCTTTCGTGCCTGTCCTACACTAAGCAAATAATAATATAAAGTAAAGACAGAAAAGTAAAAGACGACGAGGGCTTAAACCCATTACAAATAAAAATAAGAAAAAAAAAAGAAAAAAAAAAGGATCTTCTAATCCCGCTTTCTTCGACTCATTCAAACTTCACGCCAGTTCAACTTCAAAATATGTCCGCCAATTTTGGGTAGAGCAAAAAGTTTGACTCGAAGGAGAGGAATTTAAGCCTTTTTTGGCTCATTTCGCAGGGCAAATGGAGAACCTTAGGAGTCCGGAGGACTCAATCGAGGGAACTCATGCAAGAAAAGACGATAAGAATTAATATATAGAATAGTATACAGCCTATTGGTAACTAAAAAAACTCAAACAAATATATCTCAAAGCTTTCACACCAAAATCTAAACATGCCAAAAGGAATTTCTGACATAGGAACATAATTAAAGGAAAGTAATCGACAAATATTGAAACAGCTAATACATTTTAAAAATGCCCAACAAAAAAAAAATATATATATATATATATTAAGTGCCCAAAATGGCACAGCAACAACAAACAACTAGGCAGATTTAAATTCCCATTAAACTTGGATAAACATTTCAACATTAATGACTAAAAATAACAAGTCAAAGGCAAAACAGTTCTTTACTATATTCATTTTCATCAAAAAGGTTCAACATTTTGATAATAGCGTGGTATTAAACAAATGCCAGTATGCATGTTCTCAATGATAGGGATTAACAAATTTCCTGTAGCATGAAAAATGTATATGCTATGCATATATAAGATGACAAGTGATCTTACAACTTAAGAAAAGAAACTGTAAGTGACATGTAATTTTTTACCCCTTCAAAACTTAGTGCATTTTAGATAAAGAAAACGAAAAAAAAAATAGATAGTAAAAGAGAAACAGCATATAAAACAGACCAAACAAGTAGAAGAAATCAGGCGATGAGTCCTCTATAGTTTAAGTACAAGAAAAACACTAACATTTCGACACCAATCTATATACAATATCGATACGGGTAAAACGACTTAAGGCAGGCTTCAGAAAATGAAAGCAACATCAATAGTTAATCCTTTGACAGACTTAACAGAACATGAGCAATAAGCATCAATGGAAAAGATCCCAGACTAAAGAAACAATGTAGGCTTAAAACGAACCTAGTAACCACGGATTCAAGAAGAAAAAAAACATATACATGAACTGGAAGTACAGAGAGAATAATGACGAAAAAGAAACAGGTACGAGACCATTAAATCGAGGCCTAGACGAAAGACATATCTAGGCAGCCTATTAAACCCATACTTGAAGCAAAAGAAAATCTAAATATCAACATGCTAGCATCAGAACGTATTAACACAAAATAAAGGAAGAAAGAAAGGAAATGAGAAAAATAACAAAAGCCAACTACAACAGGAAACCCAAATACATATATGAACGGATTACGGTCAGAATATTATAAAAACAAATATGACATGCTCATACCCTCAGAAAGCAACAATGAGATACCCTTTTTCAGCATTGATAAGACTTTAACACTCCAAAATATATATATAAAAAAACCATCAGAGAACTATTTGAAGAGAAGAAAAAAGAAATCACATACTTAGCGGACAGATGCCACAAGAGATGAATAGTATTCCAAGAAAAGGACACAACGCTAAATAACCATATCATTACACCAACAGATAATCAACAGCAAACTTCAACCGAGAAGAGAACAAAAACCAGCACCTTAAATAGTAAAAAAAAACGCAAGCAACCGGAAGCTTAAACAAGGAAACAAAGATGACAGATTTTTACCTCTTCTTGGTGCGGCGAACTGAGGCAGGCGAGCAGGGAATCGGCGAGCTTCCACACGAGTACAAACACAAACAGTAGTAAAAAACTCAAATAAAAATCCCAAGATTCGTCTAAAGTATGGGAAGCGCCAGCGACGGAAAGAGCTAAAAGGACCACCAATGTAACTCAAAAAATATCCTAGAATCCTATTTCTGTTACAAGAATAATCAAACAAAGTAAGGAGAACACAATCTCTCAACTCGAAACTTTTGTTATCCTCTCTTCAAGAAAACCAAACAATCTTTAATAGCTTTCTTTTCCAGAATGGCCTTTCTAACTTTCTGTCTCTCAAAAAACTTCTCAAGAAATCCCCTCCCAAAAATCTCTCTCCAAAATCTGCCAAGAACATGAATAATTATAGGATAGGGATTAGGGTTTTCAACCCAAGGGCCGGAGAACATCCGAAATTCGGTTCAAGGCCCATAAGCTTGGGAATTCAAAAAACCAAAGACCCTTCCCCCTTTGGACAGACCCAAAATCTGAGATTTCTGCCCATTCCTAAAGAAGGAATGGCGAGATCGACGCCCAGGATCGACTTCTTGTCCTTGGAAGGAGACGTGTCTCTATCTCGAGACTGCAAGGACGGATAAGAACGAATCTCGCATAGATCGTACAAGAGCAGGGTCGCCAAACAGCAATTGCAGGTGCCCATTGCTACTCCCTTCTACGCGCGATTTGGGATTGGAATCATCGCGCGTTAGAATCGCGTTGGCTTCGACTGCTGCTCTTTTCTTTGCTTTTGGGAAGAAGAAGATGAGCATTGTCACGCGTTCTCCGAATCAAAATGCGTGAAAGGGAACAGGTAACAAGACGGGTCGGGTTGAAGATGGTGGGGCGGTTGGGGTTAGAGTTATTTGGTGGGATGGAATTAATTGGGAAAAAAATGTTTACATGGTGTTGGGCCGGTTACTAAAGGTTTGGGCTGAAAAATAAAGGATTTTGGGATTAATGGTGGGCTGAGGCATTGGAATTGGGCTTCTGAAGAATTGGAAAAGGGGAAGGGTTGCTGGGCTGATAGGAAATTTGATCAAATGGCCCAAATACATTGACATGTAACCAAATCGAGTTAATTTGATGAATTTGGTTAGAACTTAGGCAAGACGATTTGATATTAATTGATTAACAAGCTTCTTGATTTTGACAAGATAAACTAATTGACTTAATTATAAAATCACTAATTAAATATAAACTCATATATAACTAAACTGATTAGTAAAATGTTTACACAAAGTAAAATAATTTGCGATGATTTTCGAGTAATCCTAAAAATATTAATTACGTACATTATTGCGCAAAACATACGCACTTTCTAAAAATTATAAAAAGGTGATGAGATAAATTAAAAATAACTTAAAATACTTTAAACTTTATAAAATCTAATTACTTTAAAGCGTGTAAAATTAAGAAGCTCGTTAATTAATTCATATCATCGAGGGTCAAAAGTGGGTGTCAACATGGTGAATGAACTAGAGAGGTTTGGAGGGTTTAGAGATTGAAAAAGGAGTTGAAAAGTCCGTCAGACGAACCTGGGGGGCTTGGTACGTCGTGCCTGCAGTGCCCCAGAAACTGGCCTCTGACACTGAGGCCCTGCGCGGTGAGCCACCAGTACACCTGGAAATGGACTCAGTCAGTTGAAGCTGGCGCGGCGCGCCCGGGTCGGCGTTTTATGCCCAGTTTTCGTAGTTTAGCTCTTTTAAATCCTTCTAAGGTATGTTAACACCTCCTAATGATTCTAATTACTCCAAATGATTTCTAAACACCTAGAAATCATCAAAAAACTCAAATAATAACCTTTAATCCATAATCCAATTCAAGGAAAGTTAAGATTGAAGTCTAAGAAGTTAAGAGTTAAGTTTAAAAGGTTAAGAAGTAAGTCAAAGTGAAGTTTCTTAAAGTCTCCAAGAGTCTTATTTAAACGTTTTAACTTCGTTTTAAGGCTCAAGTTTCAAGTCAAGTAAAGGATAAAGAGTTGAAGCAAGCAATAAACGGGAACTAAGTATTCCCTAAGAGTTGAGTTCATTTCTCTATAGTTATAAGGGAACTAAGTATTACCTTGAAAGTTAATAAATGTTTTTACATTTAAGTTATGAGGAATCTAAGATTTCCAAAAAGAGAGTTTTGAGAAAGAAAAGGGAACATTGATTCCATCAGACCTTTTAAAAGCTAAAGTGTTGACCAAATTATCTCAACCCAAAGAAAGAAAGTCATTTTAAAAGCATGAGCTAAAGTATATTTGGGGGGTAGTATTGAGCACCGATGTGAGGATAAGAGTGAACATTAACTCAAGTATCTACGTAAACCATGTAGCCATCGTGGGTATTAACGGGTCATACTTTTTAGATGATCATGTAAGTTAAGCTAGTGGATCCACTAAGCTAAGGAGTTTTATGTGACGACAAAGTATAGGACAGTTCTGGCGGCGTGGGAAAGACGTTGTATCATGACTTAGGCTCATAGTGGTAGTTATCGGTTAGAAATCTCCCACATAAACTATATTACTTTCATTATAAGTCAATTTGAGTTTGTTATTGCATTATCTTTAACGAACTAAGTTGTTTACACTGTTTTACAAGTTATATATATATTGCATGTTCTTTACTTCTTTATATTGAGTTAGTATTTCATGAGTTGAGCAGAGCCAAGGTAAGTTCTTCTTAAAATCCTCTCAAGCCTTAAGTTTTTGTTAGAATTCCACCTCGCATACTCGTACATTCAATGTACTGATGCCAGTTGGCCTGCATCGTCTTATGATGCAAACGCAGGTAACCAGGATCAACTTCCACCGCATCTTTTATCCAGTGTGAGCATCCTGAGTCAGTGGTGAGACTCCTTACTTTCTGGAAGACCCTTTTATATGTTTTCAGTCTTTTTCATTACTAGAATGTTGTCGAGTGTCTCCCAACATTCATCTTAGTATTATAGAGGATTCATAGACTAATAATCAGCCAGATTTGAGTCTCTCGTTATCTTGCATTCATATATTCTATTTTGACACTTAAGTGACATTTTGGCCAAGACATTAATCTAAGTTATTTATGATAAAGATTACTTGTTTTACGATTGAGTTAAGCCTTCCGCTGAGTTAAGTAAGCCAGACCAAGGGTTCGTTCAAGGCCAGCAATGATCAGTAGGTGCCGTCCACATCCAGAGTGAAGGGTCCCGGCATTACAGAGTATAAGGGAACTAAATATTCCCAAGTGTAATACTTTTAAATTTAAAATAAGAGAAACATTGATTTATAAATGAGTTTATGAGGAATCTTGAGTATTGCCTCTTCAAAAGAGGATCTTTTGAGTAATAACCTCGAGTTGAGAAAGAGTTATGTTTTATACATGTGTGCATGAGTTATATATTATTGGTAGTAAAATAGAGCACCGATACGGGGATTAGTTTAGACAACTCACATTTTTCATGAACCATGTGGCCAACATGGGTAAAGGGTCATACTTTTTAGACGATATCTTATTGCTTTTAATAATACCTTTTAGCGGATCCACTTAGTTTAGGTTTCTATATCCCGGATAGGTATATGATAGTTCTGGTAGCGTGGACAAGACGTTGTATCATCATATACCTCATAGTTATGGTTGCTTGTTAGAGAATCTCTCAAATAAGAGTAAACAGTATCTTAATGTATTTTTATACATAATTTAGTTTGTATCTCCTCTTTTATAATATTTGCCAAATGCATCTATCATTGTTGGTTTGTATTAAGTTGAGGAGAATATTTCCTTCCACCTTGTTGGTTGAGTTATCTATTGCTTTCAATTTTTCCGTTATGTGCATGTACATTCAATGTACTAATGTAATTCGCCTTGCATCGTTCATAATGCAGATACAAGTGTTTAGGGTTATGAACACACGCTCCATTTATACCACTTGCATTCTAATTAGCCTTCATGAGCCTCCTAGCTTCAGGAGGGTTCCACATATATTTTTCAGTTTTTTAAGATCTCGTGGGTCTTGTCCCTGAATCTATCGTAGTATTTAGAGGCTTGATAGACAGTAGTAGTTGAGAAGTATTTCATTGCTTCCTTGTTAATTTTTTGAAAACCTTGAGACGATCTATTATATTTAATTAAGCATCTCAAACTACTGAGTTTATTTATTACTGAGACAAATCTTTGCATTTGAAGTTCCAATTTGGTTGAGTAAGTCTTTCGTTTATAACAGTCAAGCCAAGGGTTCGTTTGGAGTCTAACGATTGATCTTGAGTGTCAGCCACATTCTGATGTAGGCTCGAGGCCTGACAATAATGTTTACTGGAGATGAACTCCATGTGTACAGTTTTTTAAGAAAAATGTGCAAAGTTAACTATTACGCTTATGTTATTAAGGATAGATGATAAGATGTAATAATAGTATTTTAGTTAATTGAGTATTAGCTTTTGACTATTATTATTTTATAATAAGAATTTCCTTTTAATATTTATTTACAAAACTAGCCTTCCCCTATCATGAAAAGATGTGAAATTTATGAAAAGTTGTGACTTTAATGAAGATTTGCGTCTTTAATCAAGAGTTGCGACTTTTAGGAAAAGTTGTGACTTTTATCAAAAGTTGTGACTTTTATCAAAAGTTGTGATTTTTATGAAGAGTTGCGACTTTTATGAAAAGTTTGACTTTTATAAAAAAATATGTGGCCTTTCCGAAGGGTTGCAACTTTTTCAAATAGTTGTAACCTTTCCGATAAGACACAATAAAGTTTTATTCACACTACTCTTTGTTGTCTATAAAAAAAAAAGATTTCCTCTCATTTTAAAACAACAAAAATTTTGAACCTCTTCTTGTTGTTCTTCTTCACAATTAAATATTTGTGTACTCTGGTCCGATTGAGTGGCTCACTGACACCATTGCTTATGTTACAGATCCTGGTTTGTATTATTACAGTCATTAATTTATGGATATGTTATTAAGGATAAATGATAAGATGTAATAATAGTGTTTTTGTTTTAATGAGTGATAAATTATATCATATTAAATTTTCCGCCTGAAGAGCTGGTAATTTTACTAGTATATATATATATATATATATATATATATATATATATATATATATATATATATATATCAAAGATTACCCTCAACCTGGTGATATGGCGCCACCAGAATCAAGGATTCTCTTCGTATTTATTTATTTTCAACATTGCCCTTCCCCTTTGCAATAAGAATGATTAAAAATTGATCTTCTCTTTTATCCCTTTCTACAGGTTTCTTCATATACTTTTTAGGAAAATCAGTTGTGGGTTGTGCTATATTTGATAGCACACAACAACAAATAGTTGATAACTAATATGGAACCAATGGTGAAGTTTGTTTAAAGAACCATACAATTTATTTTCTTAATTGACACTATTCGTATATTATTTTGACTGTTTTATCTTAGCTACAAATATTTTGTATGTCATGCACTCTCCTTAGAACAATAGTATAGAAATAATTAGTCCACTTATTTTATTTCAAGTTAACTTATTTTTCATATTTCTTCCTCTCTTCACATATGCCCAAAATACACTACAACAAAAATAATTGTTATCAGCAAAAAATATGTATATTAACGAAGAGTGCTAGAGCCTTTACCGACATTTATTAATTGTCATTACTTTCAATGTCACTATACACTTTAGGGACATTTATAGTGATTAGTTATTGCCTCTAAAAATATATATTTAGTGTCAATTAAGATACTAATTATCGTTAAAGATATTTTTGTTGTAGGGAAAACTCTTTCTTCTGGCTTCTTTTAATTAAATTTGTGAACTGTAAAACTTAGATACAACCCGACAAACTATCTTCTTGAAAATATGTTAAGCTACGGGTGTTTTTCTTCTTGGTTGTTAGAAAAAGTAAGCCTGTGTTTATTATTATGTGTGGATATTTGTGAGTTCAAATGCTCACAAAATTATGGTATGGGATTTTAATATGTTATGTATAAAAAATTTTGTTTGGAATATCCAGTTATGAATAGTTCCATTCAGATGTCACCTACTACATAGTGTTGAGAATATATCTTAATTATCTTAAAAAGTATAAGAAATATATTTGAAAAAATTTATTATATATTATAACCTTAATAACTTAGCCTATTAATTTTATATTAACGTTTTTAAATTAGTAGTCAGTTGTTAGATTTAGTTTTAATTTGGAATATTTGATATCTACTTTATGACAATAATTTTGTTCCTTATGTGCATTGTATGCACGACTACATTTGGTAGTAATTGATAGCCTTAATGGCAGATTGGCGGTTATATTTTTACTAGATGTGCACATGGCTATATATATATATATATATATATATATACATATATATATTAATTTTGTGTGAAAATAGGAGAGGGAAGTATGAGATATTATATTAAAATAGTTTTTCTTCCTTATTAATTTCCTGGTTTTTTTAAAGTAAAATATATTCTTTGTAAGATTCTGGCTCGTAGTTTTAGTACTAGAAAAGCTTATTCAATCCTAAGGGATATAGCTTAACCGGTGAAATATCCTTAAGGACAGTGCCATAGGCACGCCTCAAACTACGTAATTTCCATGATTTCCAATAATTTTACAACAATCTTAAGGAAATTTCGGTTAACATGGTTCATGGAAATGATTTACCTACTATTATTACTAATAATACCACCATTGATGCTCAAACATCTCATAGTGTTGTTCCTATTGTCCCTTCGCACAACTTTACCAAGTACTTTCCCGATGTTTCAAAAGTGGATGTTTTTGGTGGACGAAATTTTAAGAGATGACATGAATGAATTTTCTCTTCTCTTGACATGTGTGGAGTTACGTATGCGCTAACACAATCAAAATCAGAGAAATCTGCTTTTGAGCAACTAAATCAATGGATCTATGCAAATAAGGCATTTAATCACACAATATTAAGTACACTTTCTAATGAATTGTTCGATGTGTATTGTTCTAACAAGAAAGCAAAGGAGATTTGTGATTCGCTACTTGGTAAATATACTGCTGAAGATGCTACCAAATAAAACTTTGTTATTGGTAATTTTTACAAATGACAGATGATTGAGGAGAAAGATGTAAAGGTACAAATCCACGAGTTTCTCACAAACTAGTTGAAGATCTTAAGTCGAAGAAAATCATTTACCTGAGTAGTTCGTGGTTGGTATATTGATTGAAAAACTACCAGAATCTTGGAATAACTACAACCAAAATTTGAAGCACAAACAAAAGCTATCTTTTGAAGATTTGGTGAAACACATCATCATTGAGGATACCAATAGAAAGCAATCATATTTTGCAAAGCAAAAGAAATTGCTACAAAAGTCTATCTTGTGGAAGGCAATCACAACAAATATAATAGGTATGAAAAAGAATTTGATTATAAATTCAAGGTCAACAATCCAAATTTCAAGAAAAAAGTTAATTGTTTTATGTGTGGTAAACCAGGCCATCATGCATTTCAATGTAGAAGTACAGCTGGGAAAAATGACAATCCTGCTAAGGTAATAGTAAATATGGTCGAAGTAGATGATATCATAGTGGCGGTCATTTCACAAGATAATCTTGTTGCCAATGTGATTTACTGGGTTATAGATCCAGGTGCTACTAGGCATATTCGTGCCAATAAAACAGATTTTGTGTCTTACACCCACGTCAATGAAGGAGAAGAATATGTGTATATTGGTGATTCTTCAATCACTCAAATCCTTGGAAAAAGAAAATTTCTTCTCAAACTCACATCTGGAAAAACCTTGGCATTGACTGAAGTGTTTCATCTTCCTAGTATTCAAACCAATCTAATTTTCGTGGGATTATTAGGAAAGGTGGGGGTGAAAGTTGCATTTGAATCTGATAAGGTAGTGATAACCAAGAATAATGTGTTTGTGGGTAAATGATATTGTAATCGTGGCTTATTTGTTCTCAATGTTTCTCAAGTCACGAAAGAAGAAGCTAGTACTTAATTATTAAATTTTGACATGCTAAACTAGAACAAATTAAATACATAAATTTTTATGTTTTGATCTTCTGATAATAAAATTTTCTCTGTGTTAATGATTAGTTTTCAAAATGTTAAGGATTCAAGAAAAAAATAATAATTTATTGCTCTTTTAATGATGCAATTTGATTCTATAATTTAATTTTTTCTTGTGATCACTAGATGAATGATGATATATAATGTTTAATTGAAATTATATCTTTAGCTTATTATGATGACATGCTTATTGGAAAATAGGGTAAACATGTTATTTGGAAATATTATTTTCTAAGTTGAACCTTTCGAAATATGGGGGTAACATACTTTATGTGGTCTTGTTATTCAAAATTATGTGTTCATAAGTGGTTAAATAACCTTAATATGGTGATTACATAAGTTTGAGACGAAGAATAATATAACATTGTTAAGAGATGGAATTAAACCCATGAATCTTGTGAAGTCATAACTGAATTTAACCAATTCTCTGACTTAAAATTTGGTAGGAAAAATAATAAATGAAGCTTCAACGAGAATGAGACTAATGTCAAGTTGTAAATCAAACATGATGGTAACCCAACCTATGTGATCGGAGATCTCATGAATGAGGTTCATATGGGTAATAACAAGTCAATGTTTGATCTTGTGCACTATAAATTTTTTTTCCAATCTGTAATCTATTATGGTGTGCATATAGTGCAAATATGCATGGAAAGTGAGGTTGAGTTGTCAAAGCTTAATCCATAACCATAACCTTTACATGTGGTGTATTGCTCTGCAGAATACACTTGATGGGTGAACCTATATGAGTGTGGAGTGGTGTCGCTTCTATGAAATTGTAATGAATTTCTAAAGCATTCATGAATATCAGGACACGCGCATGACCTCTTACCACAAAACCGCGATAATGACAAAGATTTTGCAAGTATAATGTGATTGAATAAGACTCTAAGATTACAATATAATTTTTGTTCATAGAAGTTTTACCATTTGTTCTATATGCTTAATCTTATTTTATCTAGGTCTAGTTCATAGTCTACAAGGCAGAGGATTCGAGGCATCAATCTTTCTTTTGAAAATCAAGCGATAAATAATTTTTATATAATTTTAATTATTATATTATATCTTTATATTCTTTTTAAGATATATCGAAGATTGTTGATAAAATATCTTTATTATCTAAAAATGTATAACAAATATATTTGAAATAATTTATTATATGTTACCTTAATAACTTAGCCTGTTAATTTTATATTAAAGTTTTTAATTTGGTAGCCAGCAGTTTGATTTAGTTCAAATGGCAATGGCTAATTGCAATTAATATTTGATTTAGAAGTTACAGCCATGGAATATTTGATATCTACTTCATGACAATATTTTTTTTCCTTCGGTGCATTGTATGCACAACTACATTTGGATGTAATTCATAGCCTTAATGGCATATTGGCGGTTTCAATTTTACTAGCTGCGCACATGGACAATAGTATGATCATTACCATATTTCTATATATCTATTAATCATAATTTTGTGTTAAAAAAGGAGAGAAGTATGAGATATTACATTAAAATAGATTTTCTTCCTTATTAATTTGCTTGGTTTTCTTAAGTAAAAGATATTCTTTGTTAGATTCTGGCTCCTAGTTGTAGTACTAGAAGAGCTAGTTGAATCTCGGGGGATACATCTTAACCGGTCAAATATCCTTAAGGACAGTGCCATAGGCACTCTCACGCTACGTGATTTCCGCGATTTATAATAATTTTACAACACTTAGTTGATCATTGCGTTAATTATTTGTATTGCATACTATAATCATAACAATAACTTTGGTTCAATTCCAAATGAGTTGGGGCCAGTGATATGAAACCTAAGCAATAATAATAACTATTCTACGACAATGATATGGTATAACAATTTTAGGGTCCTTTACAACTTATACAACATATTATAATTTAAAAAAAATTGATAGAGGTTCATAACAAAGGAGCTGAAGGTCCTCCATTTGAATATAGTTAATTATGTTTTTGTATGGACGTGATGTCTCACTTTTAATTCAGAGTGTTGTTGTTCGAGGCTTGTTTCGTCTCTTCTTTAACCTATGATGTTGTTCTTTATAAATCCTTGGAATTTTGAAAATTTCGTTACTTCTGACTAACTATTTTCATAGAGATTTTCTTAGGCATCTTTCTTATACTTAAAATCTCTCTACCACTCATAATTTTTGTCTATCAAAATAAAATTTTTAAAATACAGCACTTTAAGATTTTGGAGGAACGCTTTGTCTGAAGATAAATTGTTCTTGACAATGTAGTGTATGTATCGACAATATGAATATTATCAAATGATCATATGTAAGCTTAATAACATAGTTCAATCCTATGTGAAGCACGTGTAATTTACCTTATTAACACATAAATTAGTCAAATTAATATATCAAAAGATAATTTTGTGACTAACCATTACATAAAAAGTACTTCATATTTGCACGTAAATCATCAATAACAGTCTACCTTTCAATAATACCATTTATTGGAGCCCTAATTAGAAATAGATGAACTTGTGTGTATAATTTTTTAAGGAAATGTTGGAAGTCAAAACTTTTGTGTAGTTGCTTTCTTTTAATTTTCAACTTAAAATATTACAAAATGGCAAAGCATTGGTATATAAAGCGACATGTTATAAACCGATGCCAAAAATTTGACTTTCTGGTCATTTGCATTTATCAACATTTCACATATAGTTCACTAAGCTAAATATAACAAAAAACAGTTTTATAACTTACCACGTTACATATAAATTTCAATAGATACATGTAAAATCCTTAAGAATTCACCTTTCAATGTCCTAAAATTTTATCAGTTAAAAGAGCCCGAACAAAATTTAGAAAAAATTCAAGTGTATAATATTTTAATACAAAAGAGTAAAGTTAACCATTAAGGACTGCACATGTTAAAATTTGGGGAAAACTTCAAAGACGTCAAAATTGGAATCTTTAGATTCTTTTAATGCTTAAAATGAAATCTAAACGTTATTTTAATCGTCTTTTATATGAGAATACACACAAAAAACATTTTAAAATTTAAATTGAACGTGCCTAATTTTATTAATAATCATTAATTCTTATATGTCATAGCTTTCCCAACTATATTTTTTTAATGTACTTATTTCTAAGCATTAAAATACTTCATATCGCGTTTTGTCGGCATCTCTTTTTATGCTAATACAAATTTGTTACTGGAAAATTGCTGAGGTATCAAAAATTCTTTTGTCAAAATTATGACATTTAGATGATGCCGATGCACGAGGATGTCTGATAATATGCTTAGATCAACTGAATTTTTATATTTGTTTTCTTCGCAGGTGAGTCATCTTCGAGTTTATATATTCATACTTTTAACTTTTTCTAACCTCGACATGAGTGAACCTCTTAAGTTTATGATTAAAGAATGTTTTAAAAATATAGGTAAATAATTACATGAAAAGGGCGGAAAAAAAGAGAGGACAAAGCTCACTCTTTTTATTGTTCGTCTCCAAATACTAGGTGATAGTATACTGTTTGATATGTTATTCACCACCTTAGTTTTTCAGCGAGTCTAGTGTTACAAAGTTGGTTTCACTAGTTTTCTCCGCTGATTGATTTCTCCTCTAAGTTGCAAACAAGAATGGACACCTTCCTTGTAAGTGTTCCAACACATTCCATAAGAAAGAACAATTTGTAATTCTTTAAATACTTTTCTAACGGGTGACAAAAAAACAAGACCACTACATTTTGGGGTACACCTTGTGTAATTTTCTTAAATTCTATAGCGTATTTGAGCCTTTTCCCTTTAATAAATGACCTTTTAAAGAAAATCTCTTACGTGATTATGTACTGATTCGTCGCAAGTTATAAAAGCTTATTCCAGGAGACCAAAACAAAAACATTAAGAGACTTAATAATGTGATGAGACAGTTAAGGGATGGTTTTTTATGTAGAAAAGGGGCAAGTCAGCTAGAAGAGTGTGTTTAGAAAAAGGAAAAGGGGATTTTGGATAGCTCTAGCCTTTCAAATGTCTAGAATGGTTGTGATCTAGTTCATTGTAGGTTGTGTATTATATAACTAAAATTCATTCATGTCTTATGATGAAATTTGTGTTGTTGGCAGTGTCCTAGTGACTTTTTGTAGATTTCTTGTGTAATATTAATGTATTAGGTGTGAAACATCAACAGTTGTGCAATGCAAACTTCTCTGGAGAAAAAAATGGAAAGAAATTTTGGAAACTACAACTAACAGTTTCAAAGGAGAGGATCTTTTAGGATGTATTTTCAAGTGGAACTATATTTTGCAGTAAATAAAGTTTATGAAGTGGAAAGATTAAAGGAAGAAAGTGTTTGTTTTGGAAGAAAAGGCTATAAATTTCTATTATTTGATATAGCCTCGGCAACCAAAGTTAACCTAGGAGGGCTTCAAAGAAAGTTCATGAACCGATTTCATCATTCTCAAAAGATCAATCAATATGATTTCTTAGTGGGGCTGTAGAAGGTTACCACAGCAACCACGTTTTGTGAAGAATTTAATAAGGTGCCACCATCTAAGAAGGAGGCGTCTGATTAACTGTTATTTGACGTATTTTTCAATGGGCTAAAAGAGGAAATTTGTACCTAGTGTAATTTTCTGAATTCTAGAAAGGTTGTGATCTAGTTAACCGTAGGTTATGTATTATATAACTAAAATTAATTAATGTCTTAGGATGTAATTTATGGTGTTGGCAGTGTCCTGGTGATTATTTTTTTTATATTTCTTTTTGTAATATCAGTGTATCTAGTGTGAAACATCAATATTTGTTCCTTTAATTACAATTTCAGTAGTAAAGTCGATATATACCTTGTAGGATACAATCTAAATATCATTTTTGAGCAAGCTGATAATCTTATGTTGTATCAGAGGTTTACAAATATATGAGATGACATTATAGTTGAATCTAATGTTATTCGGGAGAATAAAAGTTCAAAGAAGGAAAAAAACTAAATTGTAATCTATTTGCATAAATTTGTGTGATATATAGGAAAAAATGAAATAAAAATAGTTGTTTATCAAAACAATGACCCGCAAATATATACTATCTTCAGTTTCATGCCATCAAACACTGAAGAGAAAACCTGCAAAGTTCACAACACATCACAGGTAAAGACTCCAAAGCTTATAGAGATAGGCCCTCCCCTCATATTCGATTTGAATATTGCGAGGCACATCAAGGAAAAGATTACCCTAAAAGAGAAAACTTTTGAAAAGTTGCAGATTCCATTTTCTACAATGTTTATGTACATTCTTCTATACTGGAATTTGGAGTTGGCAAGATCTTTGGTAAACGGGAACATTATGTCTGTAGACTAGTGGGCATAACAAAGAAGAATGACACAAAGAAGTATCAAGATAAAATTTTAACTTTCAGGATGTTGAGTAAGGATGGGTACGCTCTATCCATCATGAAATTGATCAAGGATCGCGGATGGGGTGTTGGTGATGAAATTGGGCTATATTTATATCATGATTTATAAATATCAATTTTTAAATTTCTTTCTAAGTTTGGTGATTCAAGAGTTAGGCCTATATTTTTCCATTTGTACTTGTGATTGGAATATGTGGATTCCCAAATTTGTGTACTTTTCTGTACTTGTATTTTCATAAAAAATTGGTTGATAGTTGTGTAAATGATTCAGGAATTAGGACATAAAATTTGAATTTTCCATTTTGTTACTTGACCGTATAAAACTTTATACACCGTCACTAGATATTAGTTAAACTTTTATTTTTGTTAACACTTTAGGTAATATAACAAACTTTGAATAATTATCCCGAATTTAAATGTGAAAATGACACATTTTTCATATTTATAACTCTCCTCTGAAAGTCCCATAAGAAACAACTTTATAAGTTAAAAATACTAATAATTTTCTCCGATACCCTCTCAAAGTTGGAAAAGAAAACCTAATTTCTATCCGTATAAGGTGTTACTATGTCTCTTTTTCAATGTTTTATTTTCTTGAGAATTATATTCTTCCTCACTCTCTTTAATGTCTCATCAGAGGCCTTTGCGTAGCATAAAAAGACCTTCTTTTAGGATTTCTTTCGATCAACAGCTGATGAAGAGTTTGCAAAGTAAATACCACTCCACATGATTATCTTTGGCGCATCAAATTATTCAAGGATCGCGGATTGGGAGGTGGTGATGAAATTTGATTTTATTGGGATACTAAATCTCCAAGTTTAATGTACAAATCATTTTCTGAGGATCGCGCCTAGTGAAAAGGTCTAAGAATTTAGGACCAAAAACAACATTTTATTAGTTTTTTGTTCAGTATTACTCTCTCATCTAAGTGTAATAGCTGAAGACCTAATTATTAAATTGGGGCATAAGAGTGCAGTATGTAAGATATCGATAGCCAATAAGAATAAAAAGTATTGGGGCATGTTTGAATAGAGGAATGTGATTTCAGATGTGACACTTCATCCATCAAAATTATCTTCAATCAATAACGTGATAGTTTCATCAAACTAAAATGACTGAGAAAATTGAAATCATGAAAAAACTGATTTTGTAACAATATAGGGTCTAAACTCTTTCAATCATCTGAAAATTATTGCATTAGCACAAGAATAAGGCTACATTCATTAAAGTATTTGTTTACATTTTTTTTCGTAATCAAAGTTGCTGGCTTCTCAACTATCCTAGTTAATAACAAGAGAAAAAGTAGGATAGAAGAAAAAAGGAAACATGAGTTTCTGGCTGCTCAACTATTGGGCATGGCCTTTATAGACATATGCATCATCCTCTGTACAAATACCTGCATATAGTTAACCGACGTCTGTAAGTAAACTATCTTGAAAATAAATCACCTTCTGGCAGTGAAAACTTAAATAATGACACTACCATACAATGCCCTTCTTGAGACATTTATGTTGCCCTTCTAGTTAAACTAACAACAGTAGTAATAACTATTGTTTTTATCGTCCTGTCTAGTAAATCTTAAAATACAATTAATAACAGTAGTTGAGAGCAACGTCAACACTGAATTAAATAAATATCCGTAGTAGTAGAGTTTATACCTAAAATGAGGGAACGAGAGCTTAACTCAAGCTGTTTGATCACAATTTTTCAAAATATGTTGTAGTATCATTCTTGAAAGGTCTTAAAGCAAGAACCTTCTTTCTTACTTTGTATATTTTATTTTTTAGAACCTTTTCTGCAATTTTATGTGAATATGCTAATATCATTGATAGTCTTCACACCTCAATTTTGTTGGTCTGAATTTATTTTGTACTTGAATTCTAGTAACCAAGTGTCTCCATTAGAATTCGCCATTGTAGTTCTCAGCAGTTCATCTACAGATTATGCACAACAACATCAAAGAGAGGGTGCCCATTTTGCTATTTTCTAGGCTACTGACTGCAGTCAATGCAGCAAGCAGAATCATGATTTACTTGAAAATGGTACTCATTCTATGGATGTTGTGAGTAGACATAATGATCTCACAAAAGGCAAGATTTTAATGGTCATTGTGCTAAGAAAGTTAACCTAAGACGGTGTATACCTAAGAGTATGTGTACAATAGTATATAATTGTGTTTGAATGGAGGAGTTTTTTCCAATGAATTCTAAATTCAGTAAATCAAGTCCTTGCATCTATCCAAATAAAGCACGTTTACAACATAAATGATACTTGATTATTAGGAAAATTCCGCTGTCTATAAGCACCTCTACTTGCCAAGCAAGAAATAAATTGAACAAAAACAATTGGAAGAACCCCCAAGTTTGTCTTCTCCCATCATATCTGCAACATATTCTTTAAGTTGATGGCTTCCGTACAGTGTAATTGACTTCTCATGAAGGAAAACTATTTGGAATCTGTATAATATTTCTAATTCCTCGTGCATGGGAAGATATTTCTCTTCGTCCTCCAAACAAAAAAGGTTGAGCTAATATAGTATTTCTTAATTTCTCTAACTTTGAGTCCTCTTATACCACCAGAGTTTTTCAGCAAGTCTAGTGTTATAAAGTTTGTTTCGATAGTTTTCTCCAGAGATTGATTTCTCCTCTAAGTTTCAAACAAGAATGGATACCTCTCTGATAAGTGCTCGAATATGTGCCAAAAAAAGGAACAGTTTGTCATGACGATAACATCCTTGGGCACATCAACCATCAGAGTTTCTAGATTCAAGAGGTATGAAAATGATGAATGGAGAGATTTTACATCCTTCCAGATGTTTAAGCATGTCAAATGACATCCCTGCTTATGCTATTCCTGATCTAGCATCGAACAGTTCATCAGGGCAACATTCTTCTGCAAATATTCTTTAACATTTCTTCTAATTCATACTGCTTCCTGATTTTATGCTACCGAAGAGATATTTATTCTGAGACTCATATAGCCAAGCTGTGCCATTTGATGGATATGGAAGATATACTCTGCGATGATATTTTTGGAACATGCTCTAAGTTTGTCCTCTTCTAATACAGTTGGTTTAAATTAAAAGTACAAGTACAATATCTGATCAATTCTACTAGTAAACAACACAAGTGTCTGTCATTGCTAAAATTCTCTTCCAAAGTTCGTTAGTTGTTGATTTAGATAAGTAATATTGGTAGTGTCATGCCTACTTACACTACATTCACATAGTGCATATATTACAACTCACATAATATTGTACCGCTAATACAGTTTTGACCAATAATTAAAATATTCCATAAATAATACATATGACTTTCATCTATTCCATCCAAAATACACAAGATATGATTTAAAACCTAACCCATTTTGATTTTAACCCTTAGATTGGTAGCGCTTGGTGGCTGAACTAATTCTTTGTTCTTATTTCTCCAATCTTGCTCAATAATTCGAAGCCAGAGTAGCAAGAGTAAAACAACGTGTCTGTAGCTCAAAAAAATAGAAAAGGTAGAAAATTACAACTATTGGCACAAAAGTTTAGCATTAGAAGTAAATTATATTTTCATGTAAAAAATGTAAAAGAGAATCATGAGTGAAAGAAAACTTTGCTCAAGTCTCAGCTGCAAAGGATTAGGTGCTTTCACTTTTCCTCATCAATCACCTAAGCAATTAGCGAAAATTTCAATATCAACATTTGGTGTTCCCGATCCATAGAGTGGAATACTTCGAGCGAGTAGTCAGAATAAGGAATTCTTGAAGCCCCGTTTATTTGACTATATTATCATATTCAATTCATCAGTAGCAATAACATCGAAATAGTACAATGTGAATGCAGACGCTGAAGATGCCACATAAACTCAAGCCTTCTCAAGCCTCAAGACGCAATCAAAACCCGCTTTTTCTAGACTAGATGGTCTACATAGACTATTTGTGCCTAACCTAATAGATAAGGGAACAATTCCAGCAATAATTAAGGCAACCATGAAAGAACATGATCAAAATCACACTTGTAAATGAAAGTCTAACCTTTGAAAGACGGTACTTCAACTTGTACATTAGATTGTGTGTCTATAGCTCAAAAAAGTTAGAAAATCGTAACAATTGACACAAAAATTATATTTTCATGTTGAAGTTGTAAAAGGGAATCAGGAGTGAAAGAATATCTTGCTCGAGTTTCACCTTCAAAGGATGAAGTCCTTTCACTTCACTCAAATCACCAAAGCTATTGATGACCATATATATAGTTAAAATTATTTTATGTTTATAGTTTATGGCAGAAAATTGTATCGTTTATGCATGATTAAATTATTTTATGTATATAGAGTTCAATTGTTCTATCAAGTATAAGTATGGTAGCAAGACTTCACAGGCTGTGTTTGAGGCTTTGTAAGATTGAGAAAAACTACAACTCTACTAACTTCCCAATCATTGACATGCCTTGAAGTTCCTTGTAGGCCATTGTGGAATATGTAGAAATTACATCTAATTGTTTCAATATTGGTTATTCAATCATTCTTCTTCTACTTGCATGTCTAACCTTCTCTAGTATTGCTCGATACCAATTCTACAAAAACGAGTGTGAAAGTAGAAGTACCATCTTTCAAAAGTTAGACTTTCAAATACAAGGGTAAATTTTTCATGTTCCTTTTTGGTTGGCCTTAAATATAGTTGGCATCGTTTTCTTCCTGATTTGAAAATTGTCATTAATTGCCTAGGTGATTCGGGTGAAGTGAAAGCAATTTTCATTCTTTGAAGTTGAAAATTAAGCAAAGTGTTCTTTTACTCCTAATTCACTTATATAATTTTGGTGACAATTTTTTAGATTTTCTAAATTTTTTGAGCTAGACACGTTCTTTTTCCTCTTGCTCCTTTATTTTGCCTTCAGAATTTTAAACACTTCTCCCTCCTATCCAAACCCATATCGAGCCACCTTTTCTCTTTTGGCCCATTCCTTAAGATTGTTATCTTTCTTAAACGTGTGTTACTACATATTATATGATGGAGGAAAGATATTGTTTGTGAATATACCTCAAATAGATTTTTTCTACTTTTTAAAGTCTTGATTATGACTTATTCATAGTTTTGGGGATTATACAACAAGGGGAGTCAAGTAAGGTCGAGGGGTTTCATCTGATTATCCTTTGGCGAAAAATTACACTTTTTATATACTTAGTGAACTTGTTTTATGCATATAGTAGATGGCGGAAAATTATATTATTGATTAAAATTATTATATGTATATAAAGTCCAGTTATGTGATCGAGTATAATTATGGTAGCAGGACTTCGGAGGCTTTGTATACCTTGAAGTTCCTAGTGTACCAGCCACTATGACATCTGTACAAATCAGATCTAATCGTTCTAATTCCCTTGCAATTCAATCAAAGTGCAGTCGAAAGATCCGTCTTATGTTTATACTTAACTCAGGAAAGTTCAGTTTTCATTTTAAAAGGTTAGGTTGATATTTTGTATCTTATGGATTTCACTTAGCCTTTTTAAATAGAAAAAAACAAATATTATTGATTTTGTTTCCAATGTGTTATTCAATCATTCTTCTAGTGCTTCAAATATATGTGTCATTGACATTGCTCGATATCTAACCTTGACTAGTATCTCTCGATGTTAATTCTACAAAATTGAATGAAAAATCTAATGTACCATCTATCAAATGTTAGAATTTCATATAAAAGTGTGATTTTGGTCATATGTTTTTCGTGGGTGGTCTTAAATATTGTTGGAGTTATTCTTTTCCTGATATGTATATTGTAACACCCCGTATCTAAAACAGACCAGAAATTATATTTTCAGAAATTTCAAGTGCAATCGATGGTCACCATCGATGGACCGTAGTCTGACCTACGGACAGTACTACAGGTCCGTCGATTGCCACTGCAGCCCCTTAAAAACTCATTTCACAAAAATTGGCTATGTCCTGCTCGACGGACGGACCTACGGTCCTTAAGTCAGACTACGGTCCGTAGTCTGTGTCCATCGATCAAGAACCCATTTAACCACTCTCTGACAAGAACCACGATTGACCAGTACGGTTAGTAGATGGACCTACGGACCGTAGGTGAAAATTAGTAGACAGTTATGGGGAGAGTGATGTTGTGTCAACTTCAATTGATTATAACTCTTTGCACAAAATTAATTAGGTGTACGACGAATAATTAAGTGATATATAATTGAATTATCTTTCCATAGCCACCGAGTTTGCTAAAATCAGACCTCCGTGTAAAAAGTTATGCCCGTTTTAGTAAAGGCTTGTCGAACAGACCCAAACGAAGGACTGTCGATTGAACGACCGTTCGTCAGTCCAGGTTGTCGTTTGGTCTGACATCAATTAACTCAGGGGTCTTTTGGTCTTATACTACTTTTTTTAAAACCTAAGATACATCGTTTTGACCCTAAATCATCAGATTTTAGTTAGTTTAATCCTAGAAACATAACTAAAACTTACCTAGGTCAAATCATTAAATCAAAACTTAGAAAATTAGAAGCAAGAAAGGAGAAAAAGGTCAAGAACCCTACTTCAAGAACGCAAAAAGGTTCCAGCCCCAAAATTTAAATATTTATCCGTGAATTTCATCACCAGGTATGTGTGATTTCACTAGTGGGTTCCTTTCACCCATTAGATCCCTAGTTTTCAGTCAGATTCTTGATTCTCATATCATGAATAGACCTAGGGTTTCTAGAACTTCAACAAAACTTTATGAATTAATTATTTATATGTTCCAAAAATCATATTACAATGTTATTCCTCAGTTTAACGCATAAATTTCAGAACCCTAGCTATGTATTTCTGTAGTTCTTGAATTACACATGCTAGGTGAGATATTTAAGTTACTTCAGAAATACATGCCTTAGTTATTAATGCATTCTTATCAGATTAATTGTTGCATTCTCACTTTGCATGTTCAGTTTTGAGCTATCCAGTATTTACACAAATTCAGTAATAATGTCTTAATAACTTTATTCATTGGGAGCAGCACAATACCGAGTTGGACTAGGGTTCAGTGTACCCAATTAGTCCCAGAACTACTAGCCAAGTAGGTTGTAAGTCCCCTCTGTGGGCAATCAGTTTACTGATCACGCTAGTACTTGAAGGTACTGACGAATACGTGCGCTACATCTTCTCGTGATGTAGGTTCAGGTTCTCAGCATCTAGATCACGCTTAGATTGATTCTCGATATCCAGTTCAGTAGAATCAGTGGTGAGTCCTCATTCTCCGAGGACAATAGTCTTGAGTTTCTTTTAGTATTTTGGTCTTTTAGTTTCAGTTTTTGCTAGACTTAACTGGGGCTTGTCCTAGCATTTCTACATCGTTAGAGACTTATTTCAGACATAGTTAGTTTCAACTTAGTATTGAGTTAATATTTTCTTTGTATTAAACTCATCAGTATTTCATATATTTCAATTTTAGCATATGGGTATTCCCCATCTTTTCATTTTAAGTATGATTTAGCTTCCGCATCAGTTATTCTTTAGTATACTCATTATCATGACAGCAGGGTTAGTTTGGGATCACTTGTGGTCCTAGGTCCCTTGTCCGTGTCTCGAAGGTAGCTCGGGGCGTGACAAACTTGGTATCAGAGCACTAGGTTTAAGTGTCCCAGGTTGTCTTAAAGGCCGCACTAAGTAGAGTCCTTTTCATGGGTGTGAAGTGCACCATATATAATGAGAGGGAGGCTATGAAGTGTTCTTGGAAAAATTTCACTTTCTTGTAACTCTTATCGTGCATAAGGTATGATTTTATTCCATTCTAGCTTGACATTCTACGTTTTAGATCATACCTCCTCGTAGAGATAACGCCAGGAATGCAAAGGAAGCTCCTCCAGTAACAGATCAGAAAGTCTCCAATGCTGAGTTCCGGAATGCCATACAGATGTTGGCTTAGAGTATGACTAACCAGAACAATAGGGTTCATGCTCCTGTGAATGCAAATGGTGGATCATCAGCAGCAAGGGTCCGTGACTTTGTTAGTATGAATTCGCCTGAGTTCTTAGGATCACAAACTAATGAGGATCCTTAGAATTTCTTAGATGAGATCAACAAGATCTTTGAGGTGATGCAAGTTACTGGTAATGATCGGGTTGAGTTGGCATCATACCAGTTGAAAAATGTTGCTTATATCTGGTACACTCAGTGGAAGGAAAATAGGGGTATAGATGCAGTTGTTATTACATGGGAGTGCTTTAGTGAGACATTTTTGGACAGATTTTTCCCAATAGAGTTGAGAGAAGCAAAGGCTCAGGAATTCATGAATTTAAGGCAGGGAAACATGACGGTCCAAGAGTATGCGCTCAAGTTTAACAAACTCTTCAGACATGCTCCTTACATGGTTGCTGACTCCAGGGCTCCACTAAATAAGTTCTTGTATGGAGTGTTAGATTTGGTGAAAACTGAGTGTAGAAATGCTATGTTACTGGGAGATATGAACATCTCTAGGCTTACGATTCACGCTCAGCAGGTTGAGGGTGATAAGCTTAGGGAACACGCCAAGGAGAATAAGAAGTCTAGGAATGGGAACTAAGACTATTCTCAGCAGAAATCGGGTGGTGGAAATCGCTCGTAGAGTCAGCAGAAGTTTTCAGCCCCAGCCCCTTCGTCAGCTAGTGTTCCATCCTCCAAGAACATATATGACCACAAAGTTAGGGCACCAGGATCTAAGTCCCAGGGGAGTGTTTCAGACACTAAGACTTACCCCACTTGCCCCAAGTGTCGTAAGAACCATCTGGGCGAGTGCCTCACAGGAAAAGAAGGATGCTTTGGCTATGGTCAGTCTGGTCACATATTAAGGGATTGTCCTTCTAGACAGGGTCAAGGAGGTTGTACCACTTTTAAAATCCAAGGCGTTTTCTAGAGCCTAACATAATTGTCATAAGGTTTAGACACTATTTTAAGGTCCATTTTAATGATAATAAGTCATTTAGGAAGTCTAGAAACCAAAACGTCCAAGAACGTCCATGACGTCCAGAAACTAGTTCAATGAGGTGCTAGCGTGCCTTAGCCTATTTGACTAGCTTTTAGAAGTCAGAAAAAGATGAAAATTGGTGGAAGGGTGTCTAACATGTGTTCAAGTTGATTCATGGTCGAAACGTCTGGTTACAACTCCCCAAGGACCAACCAAGGGCCCTTGAGAAGGACCCTTGCATTTTGGGGTCAAGGCTGCCTACGCAGTGTTCACCCACAAAGGGGAATGGCGAAACCTATGTGGATCGACGAGGCGTCGATGCCATCCATCGACCAATACTTAGCCATTTTTGGTAATGGTACATTCGGACTAGTCTCTGAACTTAGAGACGGATGTGCAGCACGGAAGGTGTATGAGTCGTCGACTTATAGAGGACCGTTGGTCGAGGTCTCTTCTGTGAGGGCCTGACTTTTCTGCACGTTTTTAATTGGGTTAAATTAATTAATTAGGTGGTTATTTAATTAGTTAGAGGTTTAGGGAGGTCTAATTAAGTAAGTTAACCCCCAACATAAAGTCCTAACCTAATTAAGACTAACTAAAAGCTCATAATTCCCAAACCCCAAACTCTCTTCCTTCTCTCTTCTTTCTCTCTCTAGTGAAGATCACCATTGAAGACCTATCGAGGGGAGGTTTTAAGGGATGAAAAGGGTCAAGTTTTACCATCATTGTTCATCAATTAACAAGGTATGGTATCTAATTAACCTTTGAGACCTCTTTCTTCAAAGGGTTCCATCAAATTGTTTTCCAAAAATGGAGTTTTCAAGTGGGTTTCATCCAATCTCGAAATTTATTTTATGAATTGATTTGTGTATGATTTGTTTTGGATATTATGAATAGATTAACATGTATTGTAACTCAATTATGTTATTTCTTGATGGATTGGTCTAGTTTGTAGAAGATGACCTATTTCCCTTAGCCCTTGGTTATGATCTTGATATGAATTGTATTGTATAGGTTATTGGTTGAATTACCATTAGATGATGTTGTTGTATAAATTATTACTAAATTAGGATAAATTATAGTCCTATCATTCTAGTTCTTAAGAATTGATCTACGTTATGAAGTATGTTGTGAATTGACCTAAGTATCTTATCTTAGGCTATGATCTAGTATTGAATTGTGATGTAGTGATTCTTTTAGCCTTGTTATCATGTTGGTCATTGAATTATGATGACGTTATACCGTAATTGGGTTGAAAAAGGTTTGATGGTAAGACCTTGATGATGAATTATGAAAGAGACTTGGTAAGTATTATGATCCCTATCATTTACTTCAAATCGTGGTTAATTGTGATTAAGTCATGATATTGTATTGGAGTATGCCTTGTATATGATTGATAGAGTGGTATGATTTTGAATTGAAATGTCTTGACTATGATTTTTGAGATGTTGGCTTAAGATGTAAATGTTAAAAGGATGGTGAATGATTTACCAATGTGCCTTATCATGATATGAAAATGTTAATGTGCTAACCTCACCTATATGAATTGTAATGAAAGGACAATACTCATGCAATTCTTACTGAGCTATGATGATGATAAATATACAAGGGTTAGACCCTATGACCTTCAATAAGTTATGACGATTAATAAAGGCATTAAAGACATTTCAAAAAGGGACTTAGCTTAGCACCGAGTGAACTTGACAATGGGAGGTGATGGATTTCCATAGAGGAAGATTCATCCTACAGTTCCATATGTGGTGTTGACTCCCCAATGAGGGATACTCATCCAATGGATTCCCATGAGAGGAGGCCCCAATTTCCAAGTGGTATGTAGAGGGATTATACCTATCTCTTAGTTCTTGAACTATGTTGCCCCCATAGGAAGACTAGCTAGTGGATCCACCTAGAAAGCCATGTTTATGTTTTATTTTACTTTTGCCGGTAGACCACCTTCCTCCGGTGTAAGGTTTTACAACACCAGATTCCACACTTAGCTCTTTTTGTCTATGTCGGTTAAGGCAAGTTTTCTCTAAACTAAAATGAAGTAATGAAGTATAAACTAAGGTGACTTTACAGGTTGACTTAGCCTAGGTAGGGGTATGAGACTGTACCTATGCCTTGCACTAGTTTGCCTTGAAGGAAACTTTAGGAGGTTGTTACTATGTATGAATATGCTTATAATGGTACATGATATGTATATGATGAACTTGCACATTGTTGATACTATATGTTGATTGGTGTCACTTATGAATATGTGTTGGTCTACATTGTTAAAGTATGATTATATGTACTCTTAAATGCTATGCTATGTGAAGTACAAAGTTAGTCATGATTCTTGTTGGGTTACTTGATTGAGTAAGGTTAAGGGGATTTGCTTGGTCATTGCACTTGTTGACTTGATCGTGGTTATGGGTAATTGCCTTGCTTTGATTATGTTATAGTGAACTCTTATTCATGCTTGTTGGAATTATGACTTGATGATAGAGTACTTGGACATGTATTCAATTACATGATATGCATGTTGACTTGACTAGTTTTGATGTTGTTGGTCTTTTGATGTACATGCCTATGACTTAATGAATATGCCTAAATGATTTGGTATGGTCTTGTTGAAAATGCATAAGTGTTTTCAAAGTAAATTGCATACTTAATGAAATGTCCCTTTTAGCATGTTTTCAAAGTATGTGTGCATATGGTCTCATACTTTGTACAAGTGGTGTACTAACCCCATTTCTTCCTTTTCCCTAACATTTTAGGTTCCAGTCATAGAAGTGCTTTTGAAGACGACTTGAAGAAGACTTGGATCTCTTGATCATCCAAGTAGGGTAGGTTATCACTTTCCAAGGGCAATGCCAAAATCAAGCTATGAAGTTGTTTTAGTATTAAGACTACTCTTATGTTTCTTTCCTTTCATTGAGTACTAAACATTTGTATGGCCTAAATGTGGTCTTGTTATTGATTATGGGCTAGGCCCAAATTTGATATACTCTTATTATATGGTTATGAGATGAGATGATTATTATGACTATGTTATATTTTATACACTTATGTGCAATAAAAGTAGCAGACTAAGTAATTTTCCCATACGAAGGGTCTATGTATACTCGATATATATATACTATGTGTATGTAGAGGTCTATGCAAACCTCCGAGTAGAAGTATTGAAAAGTTTTAAGTTTTCCGCTAAATTTGACCTATGGATGTAATGATGTAAGATAAGAGGCTAATCTTAGTCCTCGAAGAGGAAGACAATGACAGTTACGTCTAGGGGCTATTCCCGAATGTAAAAAACTTGTTATCATAGCATGAGGTTAAATATCTTTGAGTTGATATCTCTCTCAACCACGTCTATGTAGGTTCATATTCATTATTATGAAGCGCGCCACACTTATGAATAGGAGTCAATGAAATGCTTAGGAAACTCTCACTTTTTTGGAAGTCCAATATCGTGCCTTTGAAGTGTTAACTCTATGTGCTTTTGCATCTAATCCTGTTATTGTGGTTATAGGCAATGAATACTCGAAGGAGTGCGGCATGAAGACTTGAAGAAGAGATTGCCAATGCAGGAGTTCCTCCCCGTGGTGATCACGTTCCTCCTCTTGAAGAAGATGTTAATGATGATCAAGCTCAGGTGAATACTCCTCCTTTGGCGGATGAGAACATAAGGGCTGCTCTCTTCCAAATGGCCCAAGCCATTACTACCCAAGCACAAACGCCACTACTCAAGCCCAAGCCATGACGGCCCAAGCTAATCGGGAGGTTGCACCTCGAGCACACCAACAAGTTTCTACCATGGCCTCCCGTCTAAGGGATTTCGCTAGGATGAATCCTCCTACTTTCTATGGGTCCAAGGTTGAAGAAGACCCCCAAGAGATTATTGATTAAACCTACAAGATCCTCTATGCTATGGGGTTATCTACTAGTGAGAAGGCCGAGTTAGCGACTTACCAACTCAAAGATGTGGCCCAAACTTGGTATGTCCTATGGAGGGATAATAGGCCGTTAAGGGGTGGACCGGTGACTTGGGAAGTTTTCAAGAAGGCTTTTCTTGATGGGTTCTTTCCTAGGGAGAAGAGGAAATCCAAGGTGGTTGAGTTCATCAACCTTCGTCAAGGAGGTATGAGTGTTCTTGAATACACTTTGAAATTCACTCAATTGTCAAAATATGCTCCTTCTTTGGTTTCCGATCCTAGAGATGAAATGAACCACTTTGTGATGGGAGTGTCGGATGAATTGCAAGTGGAGTGTCATTCGGCCATGCTACATGATAATATGAACATTTCCTGTCTCATGGTTCATGCTCAACAAGTGGAAGATGCAAGGGCTAAGAGGAAGAGTAGAGATGCCAAGAGGGAAAGATATTTTGATGGTGGCTCTTCAAAGGGAAGTCTTGAGATTCAAGACAAGCCTAGGTTCAAGAAGAAGGTGTCTAATCAAGTTCATTCCTAGTTTCCTATTGATAGGGATTATAGGGTGTCTAACCCTAAGCCTAAAGAGGGAAAGGGTACTAATTCACCGAACAAGAAGCCTACCTGTGCCAAGTGTGGAAATGGTCATCTTGGTGAATGTCTAGTTGGAAAGGGAATTTGCTTCGGTTGTGGCAAGAGAGTCCACAAGGTTAGGGATTGCCCTAATGTGAAGGGTCAAGACAACGTTAGTGGTCAAGCTCAAGCAAGTGGTTCAAATGAGGCTCCGAAGAAGAACCGCTTCTATGCTCTCCGCTCTAGCGGTGAGTAAGAGACTTCTCCCGACGTGGTGACCGGTATGTTGAAAGTCTTCTCTATTGATGTATATGTCTTACTTGATCCCTCTTCTACCTTATCAATTGTTACTCCTCTAGTACCTAAAAAGTTTGACATTTTGCCCGATATATTTCATGAACTTTTTATATTGTCTACTCCGGTGGGTGAGTCGGTTGTTACTAAAAGGGTGTATAGAAATTGTCCTACAATGTTTCCCAATAGAGTTTCTTATGCTAAGCTATTAGAACTTGATATGCTTGATTTTGATATCATTTTGGGTATGGATTGGTTGCATGCTTGCATTGCCTCTATAGATTGTAGAACGAGGGTGGTGAAGTTTAACTTTCCAAATGATCCCGTTTTAGAGTGGAAAGGGGGAAATTCTATCCCTAGAGGTTGTATCATCTCTTGTTTGAAATCATGCAAAATGATCTCAAAAGGATGTTTAGTAAGAGTCCAAGATTTAGACTCCAAAATTCCTCCCATTGAGTCGGTCCCCGTAGTGAGGGAATTTCCAGAGGTATTTCCTAATGACCTTCCGGATATTCCTGACGAACGGGAAATTGATTTTGGTATCAACTTGTTACTGGATACAAATCAGGGATTTCAATTTCTCCATATCGGATGGCTCCGTTCGATTTGAAAGAGTTGAAGGCTCAACTCAAAGATTTACTAGACAAGGGCTTCATTAGACCAAGTATTTCTCCATGGAGTGCTCCGGTTTTGTTTGTGAAGAAGCAATGTGCATTGATCACCGCCAACTCAATAAAGTCACTATTAAGAATAAGTATCCTCTCCCTCAGATTGACGACTTGTTTGATCAACTCCAAGGGGCAAGCTACTTTTCTAAGATTGAAGTGAGATCGGGGTATCACCAACTTAGGGTTACAGATGAGAATATACCAAAGACGGCATTTCGGACTAGATATGGTCACTATGAGTTCTTAGTTATGTCCTTTGGTCTCACAGATGCCCCGGCGGCGTTTATGGATCTCATGAATAGAGTATTTTGAAGTTACATAGATTCATTTGTCATTGTCTTCATTGACGACATCTTGGTATATTCAAAAAATGAGGGTGATCACATGAACCATTTGAGGGTGGTGTTATAAGTGTTTAAGGAGAATCAATTATTTTCCAAGTATAACAAATGTGAGTTTTGGTTGAGGTCGGTGGAATTTCTTGGTCATATCATCTCTAGTGAGGGAGTTGAGTTTGATCCAAGGAAAACGGAGGCGGTGAAAAAATGGCCTAGACCATTGACTCCAACCAACATTAGGAGTTTCTTGGGTCTAGTGGGTTATTATAGGAGGTTTGTGGATGGTTTTGCGTCCATTGCATCTCCCTTGACTACTTTGACCCAAAAGAGTAAGAAATTTGAGTGGTCGGCAGCATGTGAGAGAAGATTCCAAATTTTGAAAGATAAGCTTACTTCCTCTCCGGTGTTGACCTTACCGGAGGGTACAAAGGGTTTCGTTGTGTTTTGTGATGCATCCCGAGTGGATTTAAGGTGTGTGCTTATGCAACAGGGGAAGGTGGTAGCCTATGCGTGTAGACAACTTAAGGTGCATTAGAGAAACTATCCAACTCATGATCTTGAATTAGAGGATGTGGTATTTGCCTTGAAAATATGGAGGCATTACTTTTATGGTGTCCATGTGGATGTATATACCGACCATAAGAGTCTCCAATATGTGATTACCCAATAGGAGTTGAATCTCCGACAAAGAAGGTGGTTAGAATTGTTGAAAGATTACGACATGAGTGTCCTCTATCACCCCAGCAAGGCCAATGTGGTTGCGGATGCTCTAAGTCGATTATCCATGGGTAGTGTGTCGCATATAGATGAAGCAAAGAAAGACCTAGTGAAAGATGTTCATAGATTGCCTAAATTGGGTGTGAGATTGGAAGATTCTCCGAATGGTGGTTTCATGGTCCATAATAACTCCAAGTCATCATTGGTAATTGAGGTGAAGTCCAAACAACACCTTGATCAATCATTGATGGAGTTGAAGGAATCGGTTCTTGGTAAGCCTAATGAGTCATTCTCCTTAGGTGGGATGGTGGCTTGAGGTATCAAGGAAGATTGTGTGTTCCCAATGTGGATGAGTTGAGGAACCAGATTCTTGAGGAAGCCCATGGGTCCCGTTACTCCATTCATCCGGGTTCGACACAAATGTACCATGATTTTAGGGAAGTATTTTGGTGGAAAGGTTTGAAAAAGGACATAGTGGAGTTTGTTGCTAATGTCCAAGTTTCCAACAAGTGAAAGCCGAACATCAAAACCGGGTGGCTTACTACAAGAAATCCAACTTCGTACTTGGAAGTGGGAAGACATCAATATGGATTTTGTAGTAGGTTTACCTCGAACACAAAAACAATATGACTCTATATGGGTAATCGTGGATAGGTTGACCAAGTTCGCTCACTTTATTCCCATCAAGTCTACTTATTCGACGGATGATTATGCAAGGATCTTCATAGATGAGATTGTGTGTCGCCATGATATTCCGTTATCCATCATATCGGATAGGGGTGCACAATTCACATCTAGGTTTTGGAGATTATTCCAAGAAGGATTGGGTACTAAGATAAAGTTAAGCACCGATTTTCATCCTGAAACGGATGGTCAAGCGGAGCGTACTATTCATACTCTTGAGGATATGCTTAGAGATTATTGATTTCAATTGAAATTGGGACAAACATTTGTCTTTGGTGCTGTTATCTTACAATAATAGTTTCCATTCGTCCATATCCATGGCTCCTTATGAAGCCTTGTATGGTAGGAGGTGTAGGTATCCTATTGGATGGTTTGAAGTAGGTGAGACTTCGCTTCTTAGTCCCGATTTTATTTATAAGACTTTGGAGAAAGTTCATATCATAAGGAACCGGTTGCAAATGGCCTATAGTCAGCAAAAGTCTTATGCCGATCATAGGAGAACGGATTTAGAGTTTGAAGAAGGTGATAAAGGTGTATTTGAAAATTTCGCATATGAAAGGGGTGGTTAGATTTTGCAAGAAACGGAAGTTGAGTCCTCGTTATGTGGGTCCCTATGAAATCTTGCAAAGGGTTGATAAGGTTGCCTATGAGTTAAGGTTGCCTAGTGAATTGGCTTCATTTCATCCGGTTTTCCATGTTTCCAGGCTTAAGAAGTGTATCGGTGATGCCAAGTCTATTCTTCCTCTTGAGGGTCTTGGTGTGAAGGATAATCTCTCTTATGAGGAGGTTTCGGTTCAAATTCTTGATAGGCAAGTAAATAAATTGAGGAATAAAGATGTGGCTTCCGTAAAAGTGTTATGAAAGAATCACCTAGTTGAGGGTGCAACATGGGAGGTTGAGGCCGACATGAAGTCCCGTTACCCTCATATAGTTGATAACTAAGGTTACTTCTACTTACTAATAATGAAAATAATGACTAGAAATTGAAGTTTCTTAATTTTTGGTAAAGTTTTGCAAAAAAATGCATTTTTGATGTAGTTACAGTGAATTACAGTGAATGTGCATTTTGACTTGAATGATTTGCAATTTTTCTTGTTTTGAGTCATGTTGTGCATTTTGATATGGTGAGTATTTATGAAATGATATGTATCATGTTTGTTAGTTGAACTTTGGCATAATTGACTCATGAATGCTATGTTGAGCTCTTGTTGTTGTGAGAAGGATGTTCCTCATAATGTAATGTTGAACCTCATATGGGGAAATTGAAATTTTTTGAATTTCCTTGTGTAAATGATATGATTGGTGTGGTAACTAATGTTGTTATGTATTTTTGTTGGTTGGGCTACTAGTCTTGAGTCTATTCCTTCCTTCAAAAGATTTTTTGTATCATTCGCAGACGAATGTTCCTAAGGGGGGATAATATAACACTCTGAAAATCCAAGACGTGTTCTAGAGACTAACATAAGTGTCATAATATTTATACACTATTTTAAGGTCCATTTTAATGATTATAAGTCATTTAGGAAGTCTAGAAACCAAAACGTCCAAGAAATTCCATGACGTCCAGAAACTAGTTCAATGAGGTGCTAGCGTGCCTTAGCCTATTTGACTAGCTTTTAGAAGTTGGAAAAAGATAAAAATTGGTGGAAGGGTGTATAACATGTGTTCAAGTTGATTCATGGTCGAAACGTCTGGGTACGACTCCCCAAGGACCAACCAAGGGCCCTTGAGGAGGACCGTTGTATTTTGGGGTCAAGGCTGCCTGGGCAGTGTTGACCCACGAATGGGAACGAGGAAACGTGTGTGGATCGACGGGGCGTCGATACCATCCGTAGACCAACACTTATCCATTTTGGCTAATGTTCCATTTGGACCAGTTTCTGAACTTAGATACGGATGTGCAGCACGGAAGGGGGAGGAGTCATCGACTCACAGACGGACCGTTGGTCGAGGTCTCGTCTATGAGGGCCTGACTTTTCTACACGTTTTTAATTGGGTAAATTAATTAATTAGGTGGTTAGTTAATTATTTAGGGGTTTAGGGAGGTCTAATTAAGTAAGTTAACCCCCTATATAAAGTCCTAACCTAATTAAGACTAACTAAAAGCTCATAATTCCCAAACCCCAAACTCTCTTCCTTCTCTCTTCTTTCTCTCTCTAGTGAAGAACACCATTGAAGAACTAGATAGGGTAGGGTTTTAGGGATGCAAAGGTTCAAGTTTCACCATTAATCTTCATCAATTAACAAGGTATGGGATCTAATTCACCTTTGAGACATCTTTCCTCAAAGGGTTCCATCAAATTGATTTCCAAAAATTGAGTTTTAAAGTGGGTTTCATCCATTCTCGAAATTTATGTTATGAATTGATTTGTTTATGATTTTTTTAGGATATTTTGAATAGATTAACATGTATTCTAACTCAATTATGTTATTTCCTGATGGATTGGTCTAGTTTGTAGAAGATGACCTATTTCCCTTAACCCTAGGTTGGGATCTTGATATGAATTGTATTGTATTGGTTATTGGTTGAATTACTATTAGATGATGTTGTTGTATCAATTATTACTAAATTAGGATGAATTATAGTCCTATCATGCTAGTTCTTGAGAAGTGATCTAGCTTACGAAGTATGTTGTGAATTGACCTAAGTATCTTGTCTTAAGCTATTATCTAGTATTGAATTTTGATGTAGTGATTCTTTTATCCTTGTTATCATGTTGGTCATTGAATTATGATGATGTTATACCCTAATTGGGTTGAACTAAGTGTTGATGGTAATACCTTGATAATGAATTATGAAGGAGACTTGGTAAGTCTTGTGATCCCTATCCTTTACTTCAAATTGAGTTAATTGTGATTAAGTCATGATATTGTATTGGAGTATGCCTTGTATATGATTGATAGGGTGGTATGATTTTGAATTGAAATGTCTTGACTATGATTTGTGAGATATTGGCTTAACATGTAAATGTTATAAGGATGGTGAATGATTTACCAATGTGCCTTATCATGATATGAAAATGTTAATGTCTTAAACCTCACCTATATGAATTGTAATGAAAGTACAATACTCATGCAATTGTTATTGAGCTATGATAATGATGAATATACAAAGTTTAGACCCTATGACCTTCAATAAGTTATGATGATTAATAAAGACATTAAATACATTTCAAAAAGGGACTTAGCTTAGCATAAAGTGAACTTGATAATGGGAGGTGATGGCTTTCCATAGAGGAAGATTCACCCTACAGTTCCATATGTGGTGTTGACTCCCCAATGAGGGATACTCATCCAATGGATTCCCATGAGAGGAGGCCCCAATTTCCAAGTGGTATGTAGAGGGATTATACCTATCTCTTAGTTCATGAACTATGTTGACCCCATAGGAACACTAACTAGTGGATCCACATAGAAAGCTACTTTTATGTTTTGTTTTACTTTGGCCGGTAGACCACCTTCCTCCGGTGTAAGGTTTTACAACACAGGATTCCACACTTAGCTCTTTTTGTCTATGTCGGTTAAGGCAAGTGTTCCCTAAACTAAAATGAAGTAAGGAAGTACAAACTAACTAATGTGACTTGAGAGGTTGACTTAGCCTAGGTAGGGGTATGGGACTGTACCTATGCCTTGCACTAGTTTGCCTTAAAGGGAATTTGAGGAGGTTGTTACTATGTATGAATATGCTCATAATGGTACATGATATGTATCTGATGAACTTGCACATTGTTGATACTATATGTTGATTGGTGTCACTTATGAATATGTGTTGGTCTACATTGTTAAAGTATGATTATATGTACTCTTAAATGCTATGCTATGTGAAGTAGAAAGTTAGTCATGATTCTTGTTGGGTTACTTGATTTAGTAAGGTTATGGGGCTTTGCTTGGTCATTGTACTTGTTGACTTGATTGTGGTTATGGGTAATTGCCTTGCTTTGGTTATGTTATAATGAAATCTTATTCATGCTTGTTGCAATTATGACTGATGATAGAGTACTTGACAATGTATTCAATTACATGATATGCATGTTGACTTGACTAGTTTTGATGTTGTTGGTCTTTTGATGTACATGCCTATGACTTAATGAATATGCCTAAATGATTTGGTATGGTCTTGTTGAATATGCATAAGTGTTTTCAAAGTAAATTGCATACTTAATGAAATGTCCCTTTTAGCATGTTTTCAAAGTATGTGTGCATATGGTCTCATACTTAGTACAACTGGTGTACTAACCCCATTTCTTCCTTTTCCCCAACATTTTAGGTTCCGTTCATTGAATTTCTTTTGAAGACGACTTGAAGAAGAGTTGTATCTCTTGATCATCCAAGTAGGGTAGGTCCTCACTTTCCGAGGGCAATGCCAAAATCAAGGTATGAAGTTATTTTAGTATTAAGACTACTCTTATGTTTCTTTCCTTTCATTGAGTACTAAACATTTGTATGGCCTATATGTGGTCTTGTTATTGATGTATGGGCTAGGACCAAATTTGACATACTCTTATTAGATAGTTATGAGATGAGACGACTATTAAGACTATGTTATATTTTATATACTTATGTGCAATAAAAGTACAAGACTAAGTAATCTTCCTATACAAAGGGTTTATGCATAATCGATATATATATACTATGTGTATGTAGAGTTCTATGTAAACCTCCGAGTAGAAGTAATGAAAAATTTTAAATTTTTCGCTAAATTTGACCTATGAATGTAATGATTTAGATAAGAGGCTAGTCTTAGTCCTCGAAAAGAACGATGACGCCGGTTACGTCTAGGGGATATTCCCGGATATGACAGAGGTGGTACGGGTAGAGCTCAGTCTACAACTTCATCAGCACCAGCAAGTCGCCCGACTCAGCAGGGTAACTCATCTGGTACAGGTGGCGGTCAGCGCCAAAACTGGTCGTATGCTCTTCAGGCTCGCCTGGATCAGGAAAGTTCTCTTGATGTAGTCACTGGTACGTTATGATTCTTTGACCTTGATGTTTATGCATTGTTAGATCTAGGGGATACTCTTTCCTTTGTAACTCCTTACATAGCAGCCAATTAAGTGTTAGTCCAAAAACACTCTGAGAACCTTTCTCAGTCTCTACTTCATTAGGTGACCCAGTTATAGCAAGACAGGTATACAGAAAATGCCCTGTCATAGTCTCTCAGAAAGTCACCTCAGCAGATCTTGTAGAGTTAGAAATGGTAGACTGCAATGTCATTCTAGGCATGGATTGAATACATTCCTGTTATGCCTCAGTCGATTGTAGAACTAGGATTTTTTCTTTTTAGTTTCCAAATGAATCAATCTTAGAATGGAAGGGTAGTAGATTAGAGCCTATGGGTCGATTCATTTCTTACCTTAAGGCCAGAAAGATGATCTCTAAGGGTTATCTCTATCATCTAGTTCGGGTTAAGCATTCTAGATCTGAAACCCGAACTATTGAGTCAATTCCAGTAGTCTGTGAGTTTCCAGAAGTATTTCCAGAAGATCTTCCCGGAGTCCTTCCCAAAAGGGATATCGACTTTGGAATCGATCTCCTTCTAGATACCCAACCTATTTCTATTCCTCCTTACAGAATGTCTCCAACATAGCTTAAGGAATTGAAAGAACAGTTGAAAGACCTTCTAGATAAGGGCTTCATTACACCTAGTATTTCACCATGGGGTGCACCCGTGTTTTTCGTAAAGAATAAAAATGGCTCTCTGAGAATGTGCATTGACTATAGACAGTTGAACAAGGTCAAAATCAAGAATAAGCACCCCATCCCCAAGATTAATGACTTGTTTGACCAACTTCAAGGTTCTAGCATTTCTCAAAGATAGACGTCAGATCGGGTTGTCATCAGCTTAGAATCAGGGATAGTGATATTCCAAAGACAACCTTCAGAACGTGGTATGGTCATTATGAATTTGTAGTTATGTTGTTTGGACTAACCAATGCTCCTGCAGCTTTCATGGATTTGATGAACAGAGTGTTCACGCAGTACTTGGACTTGTTCATTATCGTCTTTATTGATGATATCCTCATTTACTCTAGGAATGAGGAAGAACATGCGAGTCATTTGATAATTGTTCTACAGACTCTCAAAGACCGTCAATTATTTGCTAAGTTTCGCAAATGTGACTTCTGGTTGCAATCTGTTGCTTTCCTTGGTCACATTGTATCTAGTGAAGGGTTTCGAGTGGATTCACAGAAGATAGAAGCAGTGAAACAATGGCCTAAACCTACCTCTGCTATAGATATCAGAAGTTTCTTAGGTCTAGCAGGTTATTACAGAAAGTTCGTGGAAGGATTCTCATCCATAGCCTCACCATTAACTAATTTGACTTAGAAGATGGTCAAGTTTCAATGGTCAGATGATTGTGAGAAAAACTTTGAAGAATTGAAAACTAGATTGACTACAACTGTTGTCTTGACTCTACCAGAGGGTTCATATGGTTATGTTATCTATTGTGATGCATCAAGAGTTGTCCTAGGTTGTGTGTTGATGCAGCGAGATAAGGTTATAGCTTATGCCTCTAGACAACTTAATGTTCATGAGAAGAACTATCCAACCCATCACCTCGAGCTTGCAACAGTGGTGTTTGCACTCAAGATATGGAGAAACTACTTGTACGGTGTTCATGTAGATGTGGTCACTGATCATAAGAGCCTTCAGTAAGTGTTCACCCAGAAAGAGTTGAATATTCGTCAGAGGAGATGGCTTGAGTTCCTCAAGGATTATGATATGAGAGTGCATTATCATCCTGGTAAGGCGAATGTAGTAGCAGATGCTCTTAGAAGATTATTTATGGGTAGTGTAGCCCATGTTGAGGAAGAAAGGAAGGAGCTACTGAAGGATGTTCACATGCTTGCTCGCTTAGGAGTTCGCCTTATGAGTATATCAAATAGTGGTGTAAAAGTTCATAATGGGGCAAAATCTTCTTTGGTAGTAAAGGTTAAGGAAAAGAAAGACAGTAATCCAATCTAGCTTGAACTTAAGGTGTAGTCCACAATCAGAGAGTGGAGGTTTTCTCCTAACGGGGAGATGGTGAACTTCGCTACCAGGGTAGATTGTGTGTTCCTGATGTGGGTGAGTTGAGAAAGCATATCCTTGCAGAAGCCCATAACTCCAGATATTCGATTCATCCAGGTGCCACTAAGATGTACCGCGATCTACAAGAAGTCTATTGGTGGAATGACATGAAGAGGGATATAACAGTCTTTGTGAGTAAGTGCCCAATTGCAAGCAAGTCAAGGTAGAACATTAGAAACCAGGAGGTATGACTCAAGAGATCGATATTCCTACTTACAAGTAGGATGTGATCAATATGGATTTCATCACAGGGTTACCTCGTACTCGTAGATAGCATTACTCCATTTGTCTGATAATTGATAGGATGACTAAGTTTTCTCGCTTTTTAACGGTCAATACTACAGATTCGGAGAGGACTATTCCAAGCTTTACATTAATGAAATTGTGAGGTTACATGGGGTTCCTTTTTCTATTATCTAAGATAGAGGTCCTCAATTTAGCTCTAATTATTGGATGTCATTTTAGAAGGGTCTTGGTACTCTAGTTAACCTTAACACAACATTTCATCCGAAGACGGATGACAGGCAGAGCGTAACATTAGACCCTAGAGGATATGTTGAGAGCTTGTGTGATCGCTTTCAAGGGTAGTTAGGATGATCACCTTCCTCTGATTGAGTCCGCTTACAACAATAGCTACCATTTGAGTATTCAGATGGCCCCTTATAAGGATTTGTATAGACGTAGATGTAGATCTCCTGTTCGTTGGTTTGAAGTAGGTGAAACAACTTTGATAGGTCTAGATTTAGTATTTTATGCAATGGAGAAAGTGCAACTCATTAGAGAGAGACTTAAGACATCCCAGAGTCGTAAGAAATCTTACGGAGATGTAAGGAGAAGGGAACTAGAGTTCCCAGTTGATGATTGGTTTTTTTTTAAAGTGTCACATATGAAAGATGTGATATATTTGGCAAGAAAGGGAAGCTCAGTTGTAGATATATAGGATGTACCGTGGTTTCACGGTACTTTCAATGCTTTTTCCTTAAGATTGGTGTGTGTCTAGAGCCTTTTTGTAGTAATTTTAATATGTTTTTGTCTTTGTTTTGCAGAAAATTTGTCCAAAACCAAAACGCAGAAGGCTGTGGAGATTTAGTGCAGAGGTGACCCACGAAGGCCACCGACGAGCGGTCGTCCCATCGACGGACCGTAGATGGTGACTGTCGATTGAAGGTTCAGGCATCTGGAAGCAACTTGGAGAATTTTGACCAAGTGTGGGTCTAGGAAAAGATCGACGTCCATCAATTGATCGATGGACCATCCTGTTAAATAGCCGATCTGATCAGAGAATGTCCCAGTACACGATGTTGAAGAAAAGATAAGTATGGAACGACGAGAAGCATCGACGGACCGTAGGTGAATCGAATGACCGTGTTGTTGGTCCGTCGATTGGATAAGAGAAGATGCTAGTTGAAGGCTAAAAAAAAGATGCTAAGTCTGGACTTACGGAGGCAGTCGACAGTTCTCGTTTCATCGACGGACCGTCTGTGTGGGTCATCGATTGAAACCACGTTTTTTGGACAACTTTCCTTATTTGAATTCCTATTATTTTAGGACAATGTTTTTTGTATAAATAGGGTGTAAACCTCATTTTTGGGGTTGGATTCTATTATTACTTTCTTAATTTTGTTCTTAGAGATTTGTTTTTGCAACTTGGGCATTAATTCAAATTTCCGGATTTGGTTTTCAAGATATTTTTGTGGTTTCAAGTTGAATTGTTGGATTTTCTTCGAATTTGTAAAAGTAAGTTCATGATTTATTGTTTATCAACTAAGAATTATGTTCTTCTATGCATGGGTAACTAAATCCACCACTAGGGTTGTTGGAAACATGGGTGATTAACAAATTAAAACTAGCTAAATAACCATTCGCAAATAGGTTATTGCATGCATTGATAATTCTTTCGTTTAGAAGTCTTTTTAACAAGTGTACATGTTAGAACTCGCCTTTTTGCTACTTGCAGGACCAAGGGGGTAGTTAATAGGAAAAGAATTATCAACATAGATTTAGTGGACACTATCTAATAGGCTAGTTTCGATTGCTGCGAAGTAATAACTAAGTCATACATCGAATATGATGCTTAATATGAAGTAAAGGTAAGGGTTAGTAACTTAGACACACGTAGCTGGACAAAGGTACGGGGTGAAATTCTCTAAATGCCGGACCAAGGATTCAGAGATACCTAACTTATCACTTCGCATGGAAAACACTAGGAAATAATTGTTATAGCTAGGAATACAATGTTATGAACCTATGGGGAACACTTACACCCTAGTTTCTCTCACGCTTTGATTAATACCAAAGATTTACTCCTGTTACTTGTTCTACTTAGAAATATTACAACACTTCTGTTTCACAAAACCTCCCCCTTTAATTACCTGTTTTCGGAAAGGACATGACTAAATAGAAGTAATCGTATATTGAAGTTAAGTCTAAACTATTTTCCTCGTGGGATCGACCCCAACCTACTATTTGGGTTCTTTAATTGATACGACCGCTTATACTTCTATAGGGAGGTGTAATTTGAGCGTATCGAATATTGGCGCCGCTGCCGTGGAAAGTGGCTTTTAGATTAACTTTAATAACACTACTGAATTTTAGTCAACAATTTCCTAATTTTTTTTTCTCTCAGGTCTAGCTCTAGTGTATGTCAAGTACACGGAGCCGAGGAGAACCAATACTTCCATACGATCCTGAATTTAACCGGACACTCCGCATAATGAATATTCAACAGAACCCCGCTAATCCTGTTGATGGGATCAATCGTCAGCCTCCACCACCCGTTGATGCTCACAATCAAGTGGTTGCAGAAAATCCAGTTGATGATGCTTTGAGGATGCAACCTCTGGTCCCACGCCCTCAAGAGTTCTATAGGGGCAACATTAACATCACTGATTCTGGTGGACCTCTTGTCCTACCTCCTTTACCACAGGGTCCCACATTTGTGGTAACTAGTAGCTTGATGTAGATGCTCACCGCAAAGGGTTTGTTTTCATGGCTACCATATGAGGATCCACATACTCACATCGTCAAACTGAGGTCGGTGTGCAAGATTTATGTAGGGAGGCCAGACTCAGATGTAATCGGGTTAAGAGT
>CM040622.1:67223072-67322955 GCA_022817965.1 Solanum lycopersicoides | reverse complement strand
TGTGTTTATTGAACAAAACATTAAGTGACAGGGTAGCTTGGGCAGTACTGGGATTAGAAGTAGTGGAAATAGAAGGTGTTTTTTAATGTAGGAAGAGACAAAACATAATCCTTTAGATGGTGGGGTGTTTTAACTTCTCTATGAGATCTTCTTTGTGGCATTGCAGGAACATTAGGTTCATTGTGGATAGGTTGTATAGGTGGTGATAAAATTTGTGTAAAAATATGTATGGACTGGGAACTAGGTGACAGAGTATTGTGAGTATCAATTACTTCTGAATTAGTATTCAACAATGTATCACAATGATCAGCACAATCAGAAAAAGAAGAAGTAGAAAATATTGACTTAAGAACAGTAGAAAAAGTAGACTTTTCTGCAACCATAGCAAAAGGAAAGACATTTTCATGAAATACTACATCTCTAGAAATGTGTATTCTTTTGTGGCAAGACTCATTACTTTGTACCCTTTAGTTCCAAAAGGATATCCTATAAAAATGTGAGGTGTGGTTCTTGGTTCTAGTTTGTCCCTGTGGACTTTAGGTACTGTGTGATAGCAAAGACATCCAAAAGACCTAAGTTGATTATATTTTGGTTTTTCTCTGTATAATACTTCATAAGGACATTTGTTTTTAAGCAAAGTGAAAGGTAATCTGTTTATGAGATATGTGGCTGTGAGAACACATTCTCCCTAGTATCTCACAGGCAGTTTGGATTGGAAAAGAAGGGCTTTAGCTGTTTCTAATAAGTACTTATGTTTTCTTTCTACTATGTTGTTTTGTTGTGGAGTATAGGGACAAATCTTCTGATGCATGATGCCTTTACTTTGAAGAAATTTGTTTGTTTCAGTATTATTGAACTCTAGTCCATTATCAGATCTGATGCACTTAATGGTTGTTAGAAACTGGTTTTCTACCATATTTGTGAAGGTCTGAATAACTGATAAGGCATTACTTTTGGTGCTCAACAAATGTGTCCATGTGGCCCTGCTATAGTCATCCACAAGAGTGATAAAGTATTTGTAATTATCATATGTAGACACATGATATGATCCCCACAGATCAACATGCAATATATCAAAAATTGCTTTGGATTGAGTGGTGCTATGATCAAAAAGTAATTTGGCTTGTCTTGCCATAGGACAAATAGTACACATGAAAGGTTTTTTGAGGAAAATTTGATTGGAATGGTAGACATATTCTTCATTTTTACAAAGGGTACATGACCAAGTCTATTGTGCCATAGTAATTCTACACTATTTTTAGGAGATGCAAAAGATATATCACTGTTTAACACAGGTGCATTATTGTAAGTAGAGGAACAAAGAAGAGAATCAGGAACTACAAAAGTATTAGACATTTGATCATAATGAGTGTAAACTTTTTGAGTGTTAATCACATCACACTTTCTAATATCTGACTCACTACAAGTTGTAACTGGAAAAGAAATACTTCTATGAGACAAACAACTACACATGAAGGCCATATTGGCAGAATCATTATTCTTCAAGCATCTTCCACAAATGTAGTAAATGCCTTCCTGATATTACCAACTACCTGAGGCCTCTTCACTGAAGGGGCCTATAATATAGACGTTGTGTCAGTGAATAAGACCATGCATTTCATTGAAGAAGATAAAGAATGAACAGAAATAAGATTGTACTTGAAAGAAGGAACATGTAATACATTGTTCAAAATAATTTTAGTTGTAATAGATGCATCACCATATTATGTCACTTTGACCTTGTATCCATTAGGGAGAGAAACAAGTATAAGGTAAGGCAGAGTTTGGATATTGGTTAGAGAGTTTCTGTTAAAAGTCATATGATTTGATGCTCTTGAGTCAATGATCCATAAATCATTATTTGATCGAAAACATTTGCATGAAGTATTACCAAAATCAATAGAAGAAGTGCACACTACCATACCTGCAAAGTTGCTAGACTCAACATTAGGCTTGGAATCTTCTCCTTCAACACCAACTTGGAATTGTTGTAGCAGATTCATGATCTGACCATATTGCTCCTGAGTGAACATTCTTCCCCATGATCAGATGTCATGCCATGTGCATTGGCTACAACTCTCCTACCCTTGAAGTTTTGGTGATTGTTCTGCCTGGACTGCTGTCCACCATTATGATTGACTTGCCTGTGATTGAGAATATTATTTCCCGGCGGATATCCATGTAATTTATAATATTTTTCTTTTGTGTGTCCTTTTTTCTTACAGAATTCACAGATTATGACATTTCTGTTATTGTTACCACCTGAGTATGATCCATTTCCTCCATAATTGTTGTTGTTACCTGAGTTGCCATTACCAGTTGAAAAATTTGTTCTATAGTTTCTACCTGTTCCTCTGTTACTATTGTTGATGGAATTCACACTTAAAGAAGTTGAATCCATAGGCATGCGAGTAGCAGGTTTAAATTCCCTTTGTTTTTCCTCCTGAATCAACAAAGAAAAAGCTTGTGCCATAGAGGGAAGAGGATTCATCATAAGTATATTACCTCTAATCACAGTATATACCTCATTTAACCCCATGAGGAACTGTATCAATCGCCTATTTTGTTTAAATTTATGCATGTTATCCTTGGCACCACAAGTACATACACAAGTGCACAAACTCTTTGCATTCAAAGTATTCAATTCTTTCCATAATTTCTTCATCCTCGTGTAGTAAACAGTGATGTCTAGAACACCCTGTGTCAAGGCATCGATCTCCTTCTGTATTTGATATAATGTTGCACCATTGGTTTGATCATATCTATCTTCCAGCTCCTTCCAAAGTTCAGTAGAATTATTGCTATACTCCACACTATCTGAGATCTCTTTGATCAGTGAATTTAGTATCCACGATGTCACCATATCGTCACACCTCTGCCATTGACGAAATTGAGGAGAAGTTTCAACTGGTTTTTCACAGCTCCCATCAATAAAATCTGACTTGTTCTTTAAAGGCAAAGCTCGTAGAACACCTCTTCTCCAGGATCTGTATCCAGTTCCATCAAATTGAACTGGAACAAGTTGGATACCTGGACAATCTGAAGGATGAACATAGAGAGGACTGCTCGTATCAATTCCAGCAGCATTCGTTACCATATGAGGAACACCAACATCACCCATGGCGATATCTTCAATCGAATCTGGAAATCACCAGATCTAGAAAGTTGATGAAGAAAAGAAACAAAGCCTTGTTGGCTCTGATACCATATCAAAACATACAACAACTCAATTGAAATGAAGCAGAGAATTCATGAAGAAAGCCAATAGTTCTGTGTTTGAATAGAATGAAAATTGGTACTGTTTCATTGATGAACCCAACATTATATACATGTGTGTAGAACTATTCTAGAAGCATCAAAGATATGAATATCCTAACTAACTAACCGTCTCATAACAAATTACATTCATGAATAAGAAGTTGATGAATTGTAATAAACTAACTATAATTAATTGTATTGTGTAATTGTATTGTTAATAGTGTGTACATACATAATTTCCCCTAAACATTTTTTATCTTAGAATTTTTCAAAGGTGAACAAATTTCAATCTTTATAAAATATTGGTGAAATGGTCAGATGGACCCTATACATGTATGTTTTTGTATTTAACCCTTCTAGTTAACACTTTGTCAACTGAACCCTTAAACTCATTAAAATACAATATTTTAAACCCTTTTCTTATTTGATTATTGTGTATGTAATCCAACTTCTTACATTTATAATTCCATGTCATTTTTTAATGACACGTAAGAAATTAAATATTAATAAAAAAAAATATTATTGGAAATTTTTGAATAGCAATGTTCTTCAACCCCCATATATGCTCATAATATGAGCACTAAATTTACGCCAAATAGATGGAATTTGATTTTATTTGACTTGAAATTTCAACTAGAAGTTCATAAACACAAAACCTACTAGCCAATTTGAATTAATTCAAAAAATTCATAAGACTTATTTGTTGTTCTTCAAGTTTTCTCAAACTTATTGATGGAGTTTTCAATTTTTTCAATACCCATCATCACTCTTTACGTTAATTCATATCAAACCTTCTCTTTAAATCCAACACAAATAATGATTTCAACTTTTAAAATAAAAAATATTAAAAATTTAGATAAAGTGGGCTGAAAAAAGAAATTAGGTGTGGTGTTTGATTTGTTGCAAAGAGAAGAGTGGATTTAAGAAGCGAAAAAAAATATGACGGGTTATTTCCAAGAAAAAAAAAGAGATCGGATGTGGTGGGTGATTTTGTTGAAGAAGAAGAGAAGAAAGCTTAGTGTTATGGAAAGAGTGGAGGAGAAGAAGATAAATTGGGGTGTGAGAGAGTTAATGAAGAAATATTTTTTTTAATTGAAAAATGATATTCTTAAATAGAAAATAGTGTAATGACGTGTTTGGAAGCGAGTGCATTTACATATTGTTCCAACTCAACAATATTTATGTCACATAAGTTTGGTCAATGGTAAGAGGGGTTTCAAATATTATGTTTTGATAAGTTTAAGAGTCCAGTTGACAAAGTATAAAATAAGGGTTCAAAATACAAACTCATACAAATATAAAGGTCTATCAGATCATTTCACCTAAAATATTTAACAAACTATCTTTTAAAATATTTAATATAACCCCCCTCCCCCCTCAACTTTGTAATTTAGATTTTGTTATATAAGTGTTTTACATATATTCTCACTCGTATAACATTTGAGTCATTTATATATATATATATATAAAAGTTGGGGAAATATATATATATATATATATATATATATATATATATATATATTGGTTATTGGTTGAATTACTATTAGATGATGTTGTTGTATCAATTATTACTAAATTAGGATGAATTATAGTCCTATCATGCTAGTTCTTGAGAAGTGATCTAGCTTACGAAGTATGTTTGTGAATTGACCTAAGTATCTTGTCTTAAGCTATTATCTAGTATTGAATTTTGATGTAGTGATTCTTTTATCCTTGTTATCATGTTGGTCATTGAATTATGATGATGTTATACCCTAATTGGGTTGAACTAAGTGTTGATGGTAATACCTTGATAATGAATTATGAAGGAGACTTGGTAAGTCTTGTGATCCCTATCCTTTACTTCAAATTGAGTTAATTGTGATTAAGTCATGATATTGTATTGGAGTATGCCTTGTATATGATTGATAGGGTGGTATGATTTTGAATTGAAATGTCTTGACTATGATTTGTGAGATATTGGCTTAACATGTAAATGTTATAAGGATGGTGAATGATTTACCAATGTGCCTTATCATGATATGAAAATGTTAATGTCTTAAACCTCACCTATATGAATTGTAATGAAAGTACAATACTCATGCAATTGTTATTGAGCTATGATAATGATGAATATACAAAGTTTAGACCCTATGACCTTCAATAAGTTATGATGATTAATAAAGACATTAAATACATTTCAAAAAGGGACTTAGCTTAGCATAAAGTGAACTTGATAATGGGAGGTGATGGCTTTCCATAGAGGAAGATTCACCCTACAGTTCCATATGTGGTGTTGACTCCCCAATGAGGGATACTCATCCAATGGATTCCCATGAGAGGAGGCCCCAATTTCCAAGTGGTATGTAGAGGGATTATACCTATCTCTTAGTTCATGAACTATGTTGACCCCATAGGAACACTAACTAGTGGATCCACATAGAAAGCTACTTTTATGTTTTGTTTTACTTTGGCCGGTAGACCACCTTCCTCCGGTGTAAGGTTTTACAACACAGGATTCCACACTTAGCTCTTTTTGTCTATGTCGGTTAAGGCAAGTGTTCCCTAAACTAAAATGAAGTAAGGAAGTACAAACTAACTAATGTGACTTGAGAGGTTGACTTAGCCTAGGTAGGGGTATGGGACTGTACCTATGCCTTGCACTAGTTTGCCTTAAAGGGAATTTGAGGAGGTTGTTACTATGTATGAATATGCTCATAATGGTACATGATATGTATCTGATGAACTTGCACATTGTTGATACTATATGTTGATTGGTGTCACTTATGAATATGTGTTGGTCTACATTGTTAAAGTATGATTATATGTACTCTTAAATGCTATGCTATGTGAAGTAGAAAGTTAGTCATGATTCTTGTTGGGTTACTTGATTTAGTAAGGTTATGGGGCTTTGCTTGGTCATTGTACTTGTTGACTTGATTGTGGTTATGGGTAATTGCCTTGCTTTGGTTATGTTATAATGAAATCTTATTCATGCTTGTTGCAATTATGACTGATGATAGAGTACTTGACAATGTATTCAATTACATGATATGCATGTTGACTTGACTAGTTTTGATGTTGTTGGTCTTTTGATGTACATGCCTATGACTTAATGAATATGCCTAAATGATTTGGTATGGTCTTGTTGAATATGCATAAGTGTTTTCAAAGTAAATTGCATACTTAATGAAATGTCCCTTTTAGCATGTTTTCAAAGTATGTGTGCATATGGTCTCATACTTAGTACAACTGGTGTACTAACCCCATTTCTTCCTTTTCCCCAACATTTTAGGTTCCGTTCATTGAATTTCTTTTGAAGACGACTTGAAGAAGAGTTGTATCTCTTGATCATCCAAGTAGGGTAGGTCCTCACTTTCCGAGGGCAATGCCAAAATCAAGGTATGAAGTTATTTTAGTATTAAGACTACTCTTATGTTTCTTTCCTTTCATTGAGTACTAAACATTTGTATGGCCTATATGTGGTCTTGTTATTGATGTATGGGCTAGGACCAAATTTGACATACTCTTATTAGATAGTTATGAGATGAGACGACTATTAAGACTATGTTATATTTTATATACTTATGTGCAATAAAAGTACAAGACTAAGTAATCTTCCTATACAAAGGGTTTATGCATAATCGATATATATATACTATGTGTATGTAGAGTTCTATGTAAACCTCCGAGTAGAAGTAATGAAAAATTTTAAATTTTTCGCTAAATTTGACCTATGAATGTAATGATTTAGATAAGAGGCTAGTCTTAGTCCTCGAAAAGAACGATGACGCCGGTTACGTCTAGGGGATATTCCCGGATATGACAGAGGTGGTACGGGTAGAGCTCAGTCTACAACTTCATCAGCACCAGCAAGTCGCCCGACTCAGCAGGGTAACTCATCTGGTACAGGTGGCGGTCAGCGCCAAAACTGGTCGTATGCTCTTCAGGCTCGCCTGGATCAGGAAAGTTCTCTTGATGTAGTCACTGGTACGTTATGATTCTTTGACCTTGATGTTTATGCATTGTTAGATCTAGGGGATACTCTTTCCTTTGTAACTCCTTACATAGCAGCCAATTAAGTGTTAGTCCAAAAACACTCTGAGAACCTTTCTCAGTCTCTACTTCATTAGGTGACCCAGTTATAGCAAGACAGGTATACAGAAAATGCCCTGTCATAGTCTCTCAGAAAGTCACCTCAGCAGATCTTGTAGAGTTAGAAATGGTAGACTGCAATGTCATTCTAGGCATGGATTGAATACATTCCTGTTATGCCTCAGTCGATTGTAGAACTAGGATTTTTTCTTTTTAGTTTCCAAATGAATCAATCTTAGAATGGAAGGGTAGTAGATTAGAGCCAATGGGTCGATTCATTTCTTACCTTAAGGCCAGAAAGATGATCTCTAAGGGTTATCTCTATCATCTAGTTCGGGTTAAGCATTCTAGATCTGAAACCCGAACTATTGAGTCAATTCCAGTAGTCTGTGAGTTTCCAGAAGTATTTCCAGAAGATCTTCCCGGAGTCCTTCCCAAAAGGGATATCGACTTTGGAATCGATCTCCTTCTAGATACCCAACCTATTTCTATTCCTCCTTACAGAATGTCTCCAACATAGCTTAAGGAATTGAAAGAACAGTTGAAAGACCTTCTAGATAAGGGCTTCATTACACCTAGTATTTCACCATGGGGTGCACCCGTGTTTTTCGTAAAGAATAAAAATGGCTCTCTGAGAATGTGCATTGACTATAGACAGTTGAACAAGGTCAAAATCAAGAATAAGCACCCCATCCCCAAGATTAATGACTTGTTTGACCAACTTCAAGGTTCTAGCATTTCTCAAAGATAGACGTCAGATCGGGTTGTCATCAGCTTAGAATCAGGGATAGTGATATTCCAAAGACAACCTTCAGAACGTGGTATGGTCATTATGAATTTGTAGTTATGTTGTTTGGACTAACCAATGCTCCTGCAGCTTTCATGGATTTGATGAACAGAGTGTTCACGCAGTACTTGGACTTGTTCATTATCGTCTTTATTGATGATATCCTCATTTACTCTAGGAATGAGGAAGAACATGCGAGTCATTTGATAATTGTTCTACAGACTCTCAAAGACCGTCAATTATTTGCTAAGTTTCGCAAATGTGACTTCTGGTTGCAATCTGTTGCTTTCCTTGGTCACATTGTATCTAGTGAAGGGTTTCGAGTGGATTCACAGAAGATAGAAGCAGTGAAACAATGGCCTAAACCTACCTCTGCTATAGATATCAGAAGTTTCTTAGGTCTAGCAGGTTATTACAGAAAGTTCGTGGAAGGATTCTCATCCATAGCCTCACCATTAACTAATTTGACTTAGAAGATGGTCAAGTTTCAATGGTCAGATGATTGTGAGAAAAACTTTGAAGAATTGAAAACTAGATTGACTACAACTGTTGTCTTGACTCTACCAGAGGGTTCATATGGTTATGTTATCTATTGTGATGCATCAAGAGTTGTCCTAGGTTGTGTGTTGATGCAGCGAGATAAGGTTATAGCTTATGCCTCTAGACAACTTAATGTTCATGAGAAGAACTATCCAACCCATCACCTCGAGCTTGCAACAGTGGTGTTTGCACTCAAGATATGGAGAAACTACTTGTACGGTGTTCATGTAGATGTGGTCACTGATCATAAGAGCCTTCAGTAAGTGTTCACCCAGAAAGAGTTGAATATTCGTCAGAGGAGATGGCTTGAGTTCCTCAAGGATTATGATATGAGAGTGCATTATCATCCTGGTAAGGCGAATGTAGTAGCAGATGCTCTTAGAAGATTATTTATGGGTAGTGTAGCCCATGTTGAGGAAGAAAGGAAGGAGCTACTGAAGGATGTTCACATGCTTGCTCGCTTAGGAGTTCGCCTTATGAGTATATCAAATAGTGGTGTAAAAGTTCATAATGGGGCAAAATCTTCTTTGGTAGTAAAGGTTAAGGAAAAGAAAGACAGTAATCCAATCTAGCTTGAACTTAAGGTGTAGTCCACAATCAGAGAGTGGAGGTTTTCTCCTAACGGGGAGATGGTGAACTTCGCTACCAGGGTAGATTGTGTGTTCCTGATGTGGGTGAGTTGAGAAAGCATATCCTTGCAGAAGCCCATAACTCCAGATATTCGATTCATCCAGGTGCCACTAAGATGTACCGCGATCTACAAGAAGTCTATTGGTGGAATGACATGAAGAGGGATATAACAGTCTTTGTGAGTAAGTGCCCAATTGCAAGCAAGTCAAGGTAGAACATTAGAAACCAGGAGGTATGACTCAAGAGATCGATATTCCTACTTACAAGTAGGATGTGATCAATATGGATTTCATCACAGGGTTACCTCGTACTCGTAGATAGCATTACTCCATTTGTCTGATAATTGATAGGATGACTAAGTTTTCTCGCTTTTTAACGGTCAATACTACAGATTCGGAGAGGACTATTCCAAGCTTTACATTAATGAAATTGTGAGGTTACATGGGGTTCCTTTTTCTATTATCTAAGATAGAGGTCCTCAATTTAGCTCTAATTATTGGATGTCATTTTAGAAGGGTCTTGGTACTCTAGTTAACCTTAACACAACATTTCATCCGAAGACGGATGTACAGGCAGAGCGTAACATTAGACCCTAGAGGATATGTTGAGAGCTTGTGTGATCGCTTTCAAGGGTAGTTAGGATGATCACCTTCCTCTGATTGAGTCCGCTTACAACAATAGCTACCATTTGAGTATTCAGATGGCCCCTTATAAGGATTTGTATAGACGTAGATGTAGATCTCCTGTTCGTTGGTTTGAAGTAGGTGAAACAACTTTGATAGGTCTAGATTTAGTATTTTATGCAATGGAGAAAGTGCAACTCATTAGAGAGAGACTTAAGACATCCCAGAGTCGTAAGAAATCTTACGGAGATGTAAGGAGAAGGGAACTAGAGTTCCCAGTTGATGATTGGTTTTTTTTTAAAGTGTCACATATGAAAGATGTGATATATTTGGCAAGAAAGGGAAGCTCAGTTGTAGATATATAGGATGTACCGTGGTTTCACGGTACTTTCAATGCTTTTTCCTTAAGATTGGTGTGTGTCTAGAGCCTTTTTGTAGTAATTTTAATATGTTTTTGTCTTTGTTTTGCAGAAAATTTGTCCAAAACCAAAACGCAGAAGGCTGTGGAGATTTAGTGCAGAGGTGACCCACGAAGGCCACCGACGAGCGGTCGTCCCATCGACGGACCGTAGATGGTGACTGTCGATTGAAGGTTCAGGCATCTGGAAGCAACTTGGAGAATTTTGACCAAGTGTGGGTCTAGGAAAAGATCGACGTCCATCAATTGATCGATGGACCATCCTGTTAAATAGCCGATCTGATCAGAGAATGTCCCAGTACACGATGTTGAAGAAAAGATAAGTATGGAACGACGAGAAGCATCGACGGACCGTAGGTGAATCGAATGACCGTGTTGTTGGTCCGTCGATTGGATAAGAGAAGATGCTAGTTGAAGGCTAAAAAAAAGATGCTAAGTCTGGACTTACGGAGGCAGTCGACAGTTCTCGTTTCATCGACGGACCGTCTGTGTGGGTCATCGATTGAAACCACGTTTTTTGGACAACTTTCCTTATTTGAATTCCTATTATTTTAGGACAATGTTTTTTGTATAAATAGGGTGTAAACCTCATTTTTGGGGTTGGATTCTATTATTACTTTCTTAATTTTGTTCTTAGAGATTTGTTTTTGCAACTTGGGCATTAATTCAAATTTCCGGATTTGGTTTTCAAGATATTTTTGTGGTTTCAAGTTGAATTGTTGGATTTTCTTCGAATTTGTAAAAGTAAGTTCATGATTTATTGTTTATCAACTAAGAATTATGTTCTTCTATGCATGGGTAACTAAATCCACCACTAGGGTTGTTGGAAACATGGGTGATTAACAAATTAAAACTAGCTAAATAACCATTCGCAAATAGGTTATTGCATGCATTGATAATTCTTTCGTTTAGAAGTCTTTTTAACAAGTGTACATGTTAGAACTCGCCTTTTTGCTACTTGCAGGACCAAGGGGGTAGTTAATAGGAAAAGAATTATCAACATAGATTTAGTGGGACACTATCTAATAGGCTAGTTTCGATTGCTGCGAAGTAATAACTAAGTCATACATCGAATATGATGCTTAATATGAAGTAAAGGTAAGGGTTAGTAACTTAGACACACGTAGCTGGACAAAGGTACGGGGTGAAATTCTCTAAATGCCGGACCAAGGATTCAGAGATACCTAACTTATCACTTCGCATGGAAAACACTAGGAAATAATTGTTATAGCTAGGAATACAATGTTATGAACCTATGGGGAACACTTACACCCTAGTTTCTCTCACGCTTTGATTAATACCAAAGATTTACTCCTGTTACTTGTTCTACTTAGAAATATTACAACACTTCTGTTTCACAAAACCTCCCCCTTTAATTACCTGTTTTCGGAAAGGACATGACTAAATAGAAGTAATCGTATATTGAAGTTAAGTCTAAACTATTTTCCTCGTGGGATCGACCCCAACCTACTATTTGGGTTCTTTAATTGATACGACCGCTTATACTTCTATAGGGAGGTGTAATTTGAGCGTATCGAATATTGGCGCCGCTGCCGTGGAAAGTGGCTTTTAGATTAACTTTAATAACACTACTGAATTTTAGTCAACAATTTCCTAATTTTTTTTTCTCTCAGGTCTAGCTCTAGTGTATGTCAAGTACACGGAGCCGAGGAGAACCAATACTTCCATACGATCCTGAATTTAACCGGACACTCCGCATAATGAATATTCAACAGAACCCCGCTAATCCTGTTGATGGGATCAATCGTCAGCCTCCACCACCCGTTGATGCTCACAATCAAGTGGTTGCAGAAAATCCAGTTGATGATGCTTTGAGGATGCAACCTCTGGTCCCACGCCCTCAAGAGTTCTATAGGGGCAACATTAACATCACTGATTCTGGTGGACCTCTTGTCCTACCTCCTTTACCACAGGGTCCCACATTTGTGGTAACTAGTAGCTTGATGTAGATGCTCACCGCAAAGGGTTTGTTTTCATGGATACCATATGAGGATCCACATACTCACATCGTCAAACTGAGGTCGGTGTGCAAGATTTATGTAGGGAGGCCAGACTCAGATATGAATGTAATCGGGTTAAGAGTGTTCCCTCTATCACTTATGGGAGAGGCCGCTATATGGTTTACTAAGTTGCCCTATAATTCTATCTATACTTGGGATCAGTTGAGGGATGTGTTCCTAGCACGGTACTACCCGGTGTCTAAAAAGCTCAACCACAAAGATAAAGTGACTAACTTTGTGGCACTACCTGGGTAGTCGGTGAGTAGCTCTTGGGATAGATTTACTGCGTTCGTGAGAGGTATCCCAAACCACCGCATTGATGATGAGTCATTGAAAGAGTACTTCTATCGGGGGCAAAATGATAATAATAAGACAATGCTTTATACTATTTGCGGGTGGTTCTTATGATGAGTGCACATATGCAGTGATCGCAGAGAAGTTGGAGAAAATCTCTCGCAACAATAAGGCTTGGAGAACTAGAAATTCGGACATTTGGAGAAACATCTTTGCAGTGCAAGCTACACACAATCCGGCCGCAGATGAGATTCGTGAAGAGATGGCTCAAATGTGAACTGAGCTCAGGTTGGTATTGAAACATGTCACTCGCGGTGCAGAGAAGGTAAATGCGGTGAATTACTTGACTAAACCACCACCGCCAGTCGATGACTACTACTATGAAGAGGATACTTATGCAGTGAATGAGCAGACGGGGGGTTTCTGACCAAACACCCAAGGCTCCAATCAGAAGAATTTGCGCCAATGTCAAGGAAATCAAGGTCAGAACTATGAGATTTACAATAGAGATGGATAGTATGTTCAAGATCGAAACTATAACCGTGATAACAACTTCAATCGGGGTAACTATGGTAACAGAAATGATCGAAGTGAGCCCTATGTTCCACCTCAAAATCGGGAAGTTTCTCATAGGGATGGTGGAGGTAGTATGGCACGAGTTGAGGATATGTTACAGAAGAAGATGAGGAGGTTTGGTTCTAGTGATGATCATGCCAAGGAATTGAGAGGTGATTTGGCTAATATTAGGCAAAAGGTGGATGCACATGCGGTCTCGATCAAGCATCTTGAGTTACAAATGACCCAATTGTCTACTACTGTATATCTGCGTCAATCGGGCACTCTTCCTAGCAATATCATTCAAAATCCTAAAAATGATGGACACTACATGACAGTCACTACTCGAGGAGGTAAGAAAACAATTGATCCACCTATACCGTCTGTAGTAGAAGATGAGGTGAGAAGTGATGAAGAGGTAGTGGGAACTAGTGCGAATTGGTGGACAAAGTAGTGAAAGAAGCAGTGGTACCCCAAAAAGTGATCCCCATTCCTAACCACCACCACCATTCCCTCAGAGATTGGTGAAGAAAACTGAGGATGGTAAATACTGGCGTTTTATCACTATGTTGAAACAACTTTCCATAAATATCCCTTTGATAGAAGCTTTGGAACAAATGCCCGGGTAAGCCAAGTTCATGAAGGATATGGTTACAAAGAAGAGATCGATAAGTTTTGAAGATGATGACCCAATGCAGCATTGTAGTGCTATTGCTACAACGTCTCTTGTGCAAAAGAAGGAAGATCCGGGCACTTTCACTATTCCATGTACCATCGGATTATTACACTTTGCTAAAGCACTATGTGATATAGGTGCAAGCATAAATGTCATGCCTCTCTCCATTTATAAGAAATTGGGTTTGGGTGATCCAAAGCCCACTTCAATGCGGCTACTGATTGCCGATCGAACAGTGAAGATGCCCATTGGGATACTCCATGATGTGCTCGTGAAGGTGGAGTTGTTTATATTTTTGGCGGATTTTGTGATTCTTGACTGTGAGGTGGACTTTGACGTCCCCATTAATCTTGGGAGGCCGTTCCTTACTACTGGTCGCGCCTTGGTTGATATGGAGAAAGAGAAAATGAAGTTTAGGTTGAACAATGAAGAAGCAATTTTTAACATTTGTAGTCCATGAAGCAGTGTTGTGAGATCCAAACGGTATCTTCTATCTCCTACAGGGTTGAGAGTACATCTGAAGTACAAATTGAAGAGAGCTTTGGTGTTGAGGCACTAGCGGCAGTGATCATAAATTTTGAGAGCGATTGTATTGAAGAGTATGGGTCTTTGGTTGCGGCACTTGAACGAGGCGAATATCGACTCAAACCAAAGAAATTAGAGTTAGATATGAAGCATCGCGAGTCTCCACCCGTGAAACCATCTCTTGAGGAGGCCCCAAAATTAGAGCTTATGGCTCTAACACCTCATCTGATGTATGTATTCTTGGGAAGAGATGACACTTTGGCGGTAATCATTGCATCAGATTTGAATGTGCAACAAGTAGAGTGTTTGGTGGAAGTTCGAAGAAGTTCAAATGAGCCATTGGTTGAACTATTGCGGAGATTATTGGGATCCCTCCCTGTGTTTGTTCACACAAAATCCAACTCATGCCCGATCACAAGCCAATTATCGAACACCAGAGACGTTTGAATCCACCCATGCAAGAGGTAGTAAAGAAGGATATTATTAAGTGGTTGGATGCCGGAGTCATATATCCTATTGCAGATAGTAGTTGGGGTATGCCCTGTTCAGTGTGTGCCCAAAAAGGGGGGAATGACAGTAGTGCCCAATAAGAAAAATGATCTTATTCCAATGAGGTCGGTGACTGGATGGAGAGTTTGTATGGATTACCGGAAATTGAATGCATGGATTGAGAAGGACCATTTCCCGATGCCCTTCATGGATCAGATGTTAGAGTAGACTCTCAAGAAAAGGATGGTATTGTTTTCTTGATGGCCATTCGGAGTATAACCAAATCTCTATTGCCTCGGAGGATCAAGAGAATAGCACATTTACTTGCCCTTATGGGACGTTCGCATTTAAGAGGATTCCTTTTGGGTTGTGCAATGCACCAACCACTTTTCAGAGATGTATAATATTGACATTCTCTGATATTGTGGAGGACGCTATTGAGGTTTTTATGGATGACTTTTCAGTTGTTGTCGACCCCATTGATTGATGTTTGAGTCACTTGGCCAAGGTTCTCAAAAGATTTGAAGATTGCAATCTTGTGCTAAATTGGGGGAAATGTCACTTTATGGTGAAAGAAGATATAGTATTGGGCCATCGCATCTCAGAGAAGTGGATAAAGGTTGATAGAGCAAAAGTTGAGGTTATAGAGAGACTTCCCCCCCTCCATCTCTGCAAAAGGTATGAGAAGTTTTCTCGGTCATGCAGGCTTCTACCGGAGGTTTATTAAGGATTTCTCAAAAATTACACATCCTCAGTGCAAGTTACTTGAGAAGGAATGCAAATTTTATTTTGATGAATCCTGAAGGAGTTTGGAGAATTGAAAGAGAAGTTGGTGTCTGCATTGATAATTATTTCCACAGAATGGAGCAAGCCATTTGAGGTGATGTGTGATGCTAGTGGGGTTGCTTTTGGTGTGGTATTGGGTCAAAGAAGTGATAAAATCCTTCAACCCATCTATTATGGAAATAAGGCCCTAAATGAAGCACAAAAGAACTACACTGTGATTGAAAAAGAGCTCCTTGCGGTGGTATTTGCTTTCGAAACATTTTGCTCTTATTTGCTTGGGATGAGAGTCATAGTGCATACTGACCACTCCGCTTTGAGGTATTTGATGGCAAAGAAGGATGTGAAACAAAGGTTGATTAGATGGGTGCTACTATTGCAAGAGTTTGATTTCGAGGTGAAACATATAAAAGGGACTGAAAATCAAGTTGCCGATCACTTGTCCAGATTGGAGGATGAAGTTATGCGAGAGTTGGGTGAAAAGACTGAAATTGATGATACCTTCCCTGATGAGCATGTATTGGCCTCTTCTCATGATTTGATTCCATGGTTCACCGATTTTGCAAATTATCTGGCTAGTGATATAGTCCCATCAGACTTGTCCTTCCATCAGAGGAAGAAGTTCATGCATGATGTGAAAAATTTCTTTTGGGATAAGCCTTACTTATACCGGAGTTGTGCTGATGGGATTATTTGTCGTTTCGTGCCGGAAGTGGAGATGCTAAGTGTTTCGGAGGCATGTCACTCCTCACCTATGGGTGGGCATCATAGTGGTATCCGGACTGTCCACAAGATTTTGCAGTGTGGGTACTATTGGCATACCATTCACCAAGATGCTCATGAGTTCGCCAAGTCATGTGATAGGTGCCAAAGAGATGGAGGAATTTCAAAGAGGCAAGAGCTCCCTTTATATCCCATTCTAGTGATTGAGTTGTTTGATGTATGGGGCATTGATTTTATGGGCCCATTTGTGAGTTCTCATGGGATTAAATATATACTTGTGGCGGTGGACTATATGTCAAAATGGGTGGAAGCCATAACACTTGCCGACAATGAAGGGAAGAGTGTCATCGCTTTCTTGAAAAATAACATCTTCTCCAGATTTGGCACACCTAGGGCCATTATTAGTGATGGGGGATCTCAGTTTTACAACAAGTTGTTCAAAGGGCTATTGGAGAAATATGGGGTTTGCCACAATGTAGCCACTCTATACCATCCACAGACTAGTGGCCAAGTTAAGGTGTCCAACAAAGAAATCAAGCAGATCCTGTCGAAAGCGGTGAATGATAATAGAACGGATTGGTCAGGAAGGCTTGATGATGCTCTTTGGGCCTACCGACTGCATACAAGACCACCATAAGTATATCTCCATACCAACTTGTATATGAAAAGGCTTGTCACTTGCCAGTTGAGTTAGAGCACACAAGTCCATGTGGGCGATAAAGAAACTGAAGATGGGATGGAATGAAGCAGTGGAACAGAGACTTAACGGGTTGAATGATCTTGACGAGTTTCTCCTAAAAGCATATGAAAGTTCAGCCATCTACAAAGAGAAGATGAAGAAGTACCATGACCAAAAGATTGAAAAGCGAGAATTTGCGGTTAGGAACTTGGTGCTTCTATTCAACTCTAGGCTACGCTTGTTTCCAGGAAACTCATGTCCAAGTGGACCGGGCAATTTCTTATCACTAAAGTGTTCCCACATGGAGAGGTTGAGTTGGAAAACAAAGAGGGTGCAAAGTTCACGGTCAATGGTAAAAAAATCAAGATCTATCTAGGGCGTGCGGAGAGTGTCCATGAAGTGGTTGATGCATATCGCCTTGATGAAGTCTGAGTAATCAAGGATCTTGCGTCGTGCCGCGACGTTATATCAAGCGCTTCTTGGGAGGCAACCCAAGGTGTATCCTCTAGCCAACAACAGTTTTTTCTTTTCTTTGTAGGAATAATTGCATTCTCTTGTTTCATTTTTGTTTTACTCATCTTCATGCGTTATTTTCTTAGTGTGTTGGCTAGAGAGTAGTTTAGGGTCCGTGTCTTAAAAGTGTCTAGAAAAAAAAAAAAAAGAAGAGCTTAATAGGTGTTCAATGTGTTGGGACCAAACCCAAGAATTCTGCAGAAATTGGTCCGTTGCACAGATCTACAAACAAATCGACGGGCCTTCATTCAATCGACGGACAGTCGATGGTATCCGTAGATCCCAGGTATGTCTTGAAGTTTTGTCTAAGTCTGTGTGCAGTCGATGGTCCAGTCAACGGTCCGTCGATTGACTTAGGGACCATCGACGGGGCATCATTAGTTCAAAGAACCAGTTGCCCGACCCGACCCGACCCGACCCGACCGGCTATATTAAAAAGAAACCATTTAGTTAACCTCCAAAGATCTTTTCAAATTGCCTCCCAACCGTTTCCTTCCCCTTATTCCCTTCCTTTCCCATTAACTCCCCATATCTCTCCTTTCCATTTTCTTCACAATCCCCAAAACTCCCAACTCCCAACAATTACAAAACCCTACAATCCCCAGATTCTACTCCGTCTCCCTTGCTTTATCCGGTCGGTGTTCGAAGGGAGGCACGTAGGTTGGTTGTTGCGAACATCACCCACTCAATCACTCCACTAAAGATTTCAGGTATTTCAGTTCCCTTGTCTTAATGAATTCTCGTTCATTTGCTGTTGGAAACGCCAAATTTGTATGTGGAGGAACAGAAATTGCATGTTTACTGGTTGAATTATGGGTACTATGTCCCTTGGAATGATAGAAAGTTAATGGGTTGGGGGTGTAATATGTGTAAAAACAAATTGATTGTTGACATTTCGACTAAGAGTTTAATAGCATCGTAGAATCCGAGATTGAAACTAGCAAAATCAAAACCCTAAGGATGATGAATTGGTCATGTACTTGTTGATTAGTGTTGGGTGAACTTATGATTTGCTTAAATTTGTCAAAATCTGTTTTTGAAAACAAGTCCTGAAACCTATCTATCACCAACAGCACGAGACCCCGTCTACGGACCGTCGGTTGATCGACGGACCGTCGATGGGGTCCGTCGATGGCTAAACTTAACAGTGAACTCTGTGACAACGGAAGTGGACCACGGTCCGTCGATTAATCGATGGGCCTTTCTGTACATCCATCGTCTCCAACTGAAACCATGATTTGTGAGATTTTAAAAAATATTCTAACTGTCTGACGACGGAAGTGGACTACGGTTCGTCGATTGATCGACGGGCCATTCTGCACGTTCGTCGTTTCTAACTGAGAGGTCTGTGGAATGAAGACTACAAAAATTTCCTAATTGTTCACCCACGGACACTATCAACTGGCTGTCAATTCATCGACGGTCCATCGATAGTGCCTGTCACCCGGTACTGCAATTCTGCAATGGCCTGTGATTTGTCTTTCAAGGTTCTGTTTTGATTATTTTGCTTATGTAGTATTATTGCAATGAGACTAACAAATTTCTTCCCACGTACATATGGTCCCCAAAGCAGACATCTCTATTCTAGGGGTAGGTCCAATTCTATGGCACCATCCCGGCGGATGATTGGAACGTCCAACGATGAGCGGGATCCAAAATACGTACCCCCAGGCTCCTGGACCCCTACACCAGCTGCTAGAGATACTCGGGGCACCCCTAAGAAGGTGGCATCCGGAGTAGTCACTGCCTTCCAGTCTGATGAGGAGCGCACACTGACCGGCACACCGTCTGGGTCTGCCTTGGGTTCTGAGGGACCGTCTGGCTCCAAGAGGCTTCAAGTTCAGAGTCGGACCATTCTACGGGGTCGAATGAGGCCACTGCCTCCGGTTCTGGATCACTTGGATCCACTCTCCCAGATGTGCCTGCCCGCCATGCCTCGTCTGATGAGGCCCAGAGTTTGGAGTCTGCTCCGGCACCCCAGCATGAGGTCCCTATACCGGTTTCTGATGAGCAAACTGGTGGTATGGTCAGTATCAGGTATACAGGGATGCAAAGGTGCTGAATGATAAGGGATGATGACTCGGTTAGTGACAATCGAGCGGATAGTTCTTACAGGGAGCCTGCACACAGTCCCTGATGTGCATGGCTTGTTTACCCGCCATAGGCTTGAGCGGATGGCTAGGAGTGTGGGTTATACAGTGAGGAGATTGTGGGAGAGTTCTACGCATCATACGTGGTGACTCTCAGAGGTGCTTTGGACAGGCGGGCAAAACCTGCCAAACATGACCCACTCTTAGAGGTTTTGGTTAGAGGCTGCCGGGTGGACATTTCTCCCACTACCATCCGTCGCTTTTTGTATGGGGTACACACTGGTACTATGAGGGAGCCCCTTACTCCAGAGTTCGATTACAGGTGGGGTTTGGTCAAGAGTGGCCAATTTCAGAGGACTAGAGAGATGAGAGAGTCCACCAAGAGGTGGCTTGCACAGTATCTGTCCGTTGACGGTGAGGGAGCAAACTGGGTGTTAAACCCAAAGGCCTTATCAAGAAGTCCAACCTCACCTTTGCAGCCAAGTTATTCTGGCTGTTAGTCCGCCCGCGCCTATCCCCCACCACAGCAGATAACATCCTTACTTGGGATAGAGCGGTCATGGTCGAAGAACTGGTATCCGGGTTTGAGATCGACTTCGCGAAGTTGTTGATCTCCGTGATAGATGAGAGGGCTTTTAAGACCTCTACCACTTACCCGTTTGCCTATATGATTTTTGAGCTATGTAGGGATGTTGGAGTGCCTATTTGGCACTGTGATGCCCTCCGTACTCCGACCGGGATAATGGATATCGATCTCATCAGGGATGAGGCCAATGTGGCGGCACCACGGCGTGGGCCCAAAGTTGATTTGCAGCCGGTGAGGTAGAACCTAGTGGATACGGTAGAATTATCCCAAGGGGCTGATCTTGCCACTTCAGAGACAACTGATACCACCCCGACCAAGTCATCCCCTGGCACTAGTAGGGCACCAAGTTCCTCCCGGTCTACTCCACCATCAGCAGCACTGGTCCCGACTGCTAGGGACCAGAAGATAGAGATCCAGATGGACAACTTGCTACATCATATCCAGCCTTGGATGTAGAAATCAATTACCGAGACTGAGGACCGTATTGAGAAGAAGGTGGCTCAGCAGACGGAGTGGAAGACTCAGGCGGTCCACCAGCGCCTAGATGCATTTGGGCTGCGAGTTCTAGCACGCCCAGCCCCCACCATTGATTTGACTATTCTTTAGGAGGTTGTGGCAAGTCTGCGAGCAGATATTGAGAGCATACTAGAGATGAGGGGACCCGAGCACGAGACTACACCAGTCGAGATAGCGGAGGACACAGTGCTTGTTGCACTATTCACTGCCCCCACTGCACCGCCACCTGAGCCACGTGAGCGTGCCAAGAGGCACCGTTCAAGCCGCACCATTGAGGGAGATGAGGCACGTGATAGGAAGGAGTGGATAGATCTTGAGGCTACAAGGAGAGCCTCTTTTATTGATGAGGGCTCGAGAGTTAGCTATTGGGGGATCTAGTTTCAGACATGAGGCTGTTGAGAGGAGCACCATTGAGGGTGCGGAGATTGCTGAGGGCTCCACTGAGGATGTCCCTACTATAGAGGTTGTGGGTTCTGGGAAACCGGACCCGCCTGTTTGTTGATCATCGGCGCTATGCGTCTCAGGTTTGCTTCACCTACCACCCTATCTTTATATTTCTTATGCATTGGGGACAATTTCATGTTTTTTTTGTTGGGGGTGGGGTAAATGGAAAGTTAGTGTTAGGGTGAAGTCTGAGTAGCCCAACTCACTATCCTCTCTTGGTAGTTTTCTTGCCCCAAGAGCCTGATTACTTTGTTGTTGAACCGACATGTGTCGTAACTTGTACAAAGTATGAAAGTGAAATATGAAGCATGATGGCTAAACATGAATGATATCCCGTTCTAAGAAAATGCTAGCATTAATAGGTATAATGAATGTTGAACGTGTTGTCTCTAATCATGACATAGAGATGCACCCACTGCATGACCCTCAATCTAACACTCAAACTAGGTGCTCGATAATCTGATAGGGTAACGAGGTGTCAAGAGAGTGTGAGGAAATTTGATTGTTCCACTGTTGGTACCTAGCTAGAACATCCCCGGTTAGTCCTGCAAAAGGAAGCTGTGTTATATAATTAGGAAAGGATCATAGGCCCTTGTTCAAATTAGCAAACATCTATCCTAAATTACATTGAACCAAATGAAATTGTTATCCCTTTTTTATCCAAATATTTTGAGCCTATAATAGACCTTTTTTTTATTCACCAACTCATCTTCCCTTGGTATAATGTGTTGGCCATGGTCCCTCCTTGGACATGTGCACTTCAACTTAGGCCAAAAGCATAAGTTGAGGGTGGCTAATGCAGAAACTGACCTCATCTTGGCCCTAACTCGACCTTGGATAATGTGTACCTCGACTCATGGCAAAGCCATATGATGAGGGTGGCTATTATGAGTGATGACCCAAAAAGTGGGTATGAAAAGAGCAATGTTGAAAAGAAAAGAAAAGAAAGAGTGATCAAAATAAGTGACTGAGTAAAATTTGATCAACTGAATGAACAAGAAAAAAAAGAGAGAAAAATGGTGTTGAACAAAAAGAAGAAAGAGTCACTTTCACAAATAACAAAGGAGAAAGCAAGGTAAAGATGACAAGAAAAGAAAAACTAGGGCATAATAGATAATTAAAGAGGTAGGACGCTTAGCCATAATGTCAAGGAGGGCAACAAGCCACTAAAATGTACGCATATGTACCATACCTGACCCTGAGCCTACGTTACAAGCCAAGAAAGTCCTATTGTGATCCTAAGAGTCTAATATGGTGAACTTAAGCAGTGAAAATAAAGGCAAGCCTATTGCGACAAGTACCAACTAGGTGTGAATTTTTTTTGAGTGTGAGTGTTAAATAATGATCCTTATACTCAAAGTTAAAATCACTGTGCGGAAAAGGAGGATATCTTTTGAAGTGAGGGCACTAGTTGCAATATCGAAAAGTTTGCACCTTGGCAAGAGACAAAAGAGTAGAGTGTCGGTGCATGGTGAGTCTGTGTCATGGTCTGATCCACATGAGTAATCCTATCAAGCCTAAGAGTAAAAACATGCACTAAAGCAACGAAAAGTTGGGATTGATAGTCATGTGATTGGGAAAGCTGAAAAGAGGATACCTCTGTACAAAGTGTTGTGTTGAGTCATAGTGCGTCGCTTGAGGACAAATAACGAATTTAAGTTGAGGGTGTTGATGTACCGTGGTTCCACGGTACGTTCAATGCTTTTTCCTTAAGATTGGTGTGTGTCTAGAGCCTTTTTGTAGTAACTTTAATATATTTTTATATTTGTTTTGCAGGAAAGCTGTCCAAAACAAAAACACAGAAGGCTGTGGATATTTAGTGCAGAGGTGACCCACGAAGGCCACTGACGGTCCGTCATCCCATCGACGGACTGTAGAAGTTGACCGTCGATTGAAGGTTCAGGCATCTGGAAGCAACTTTGTGAATTCTGACCAAGTGTGGGGCTACGGAAGGATCGACGGTCCGTCAATTGATCCACGGACCATCCTGTTAAATCGTCGATCTGATCAGAGAATGTTCGAGTACCTAATATTGAAGAAAATCTAAGTATGGAATGACGAGAAGCATCGATGGAACGTAGGTGAATCGACAGATCGTGTTGTTGATCCGTCGATTGGATCAGAGAAGATGCTAGTTGAAGGCTAAAAAAAAGTGCTAAGTCTGGACTTATGAGGGCAGTCGACGGTCCGTCGTTTGTGTGAGGGTCGTCGATTGAAGACGCGTTTTTTGGACAACTTTCCTTATTTGAATTCCTTTTATTTTAGGACAATGTTTTTATAAATAGGGTTTAAAACCTCATTTTTGGGGTTGGATTCTATTATTACTTTGTTAGTTTTGTTCTTGGAGATTTGTTTTTGCAACTTGAGCATTAATTCAAATTTCCGGATTTGGTTTTCAAGATATTTTTTGTGGTTTCAAGTTGAATTGTTGGATTTTCTTCCAATTTGTAAAAGTAAGCTCATGATTTATTGTTTATCACCTATGAGTTGTGTTCTTCTATGCATGGGTAACTAAATTGACAACTAGGGTAGTGTGAACCATGGGTGATTAACAAAGTAAAACTAGCTTAATAACAATTTTCAAATAGGTTATTGCATGCATTGATAATTCTTTCACTTAAAAGTCTTTTTAACGAGTGCACGCGTTAGAATTCGCCTTATTGCTACTTGCAGGACCAAGGGGGTAGGTAATAGGAAAAGAGTTATCAACATTGATTTAGTGGGACACTATATAATAGGCTAGTTTTGATTGGTGCGAAGTAATAACTAAGCCATAAATCGAATATGATGTTTAATATTAAGTAAAGGTAAGGGTTAGTAAATTAGACACACGTAGCTGGACCAAGGTACGGGGTGAGATTCTCTAAATGCCGGACCAAGGATTCACAGATACCTAACTTATTGCTTTGCAAGCAAAACACTAGGAAAGAATTGTTATAGCTAGGAATACGGTGTTATGAACCTATGGGGAACACTTACACCCTATTTTTTGTCACAACTTGATTAATACCAAAGATTTACTCCTGTTACTTGTTCTAAATAGAAATATTACAACACTTTTGTTTCACAACCCCCCCCCCCCTTTAATAACTTGTTTTTGGAAAGGACTTGACTAAATAGAAGTAATCATGTATTGAAGTTAAGTCTAAACTATTTTCCTCGTGAGATCGACCCCAACCTACTAGTGGGGTTCTTTACTTTATACGACCGCTTATACTTCTTTAGGGAGGTGTAAATTGAGCGTATCAATATAGGACCTTACAAGATCTTGAAAAGGATTGGCAAGGTGGCATATGAGTTAGAGTTGGCAGCAGACTTATAAGCAATGCATCCGGTGTTTCACATCTCGCTCTTGAAGAAGTGTGTGGGTAATCCATCCCCGGTAGTGCCATTAGACATTGTGGCAGTGAAAGATAGTCTTTCTTATGAGGATGTACCAGTTGAGATTCTTGACCGTCAGGTTAGAATGTTGAGAAACAAAGAAGTCGCTTCAGTCAAGGCTTTGTGGAGGAGTCAGTCCGTAGAGGGAGCTACTTGGGACGCAGAAGAAGCCATGAAAGCCAAGTATCCTCACCGCTTTCCTTCCGATTCCAATCCAGCTTGAGGTAATAGTTCCTCTCCAGTTTTATGTCATTCACGCGTGAAATTCAGCCTTAGAATCATGTTCCCTCAGTTTGTACTTGCATTTTCAACGTATTTGTATGTTCTTGGAACTCAATTTAGTCAGAAACTCATTTCTCAGTGTTTAGTAGTAGGGATTGCAGCTCTCTCCCTCTATTTCAGCTCGTTAGTCTTCATTCGAGGACGAATGTTCCCAAGGGGGAGATAATGTAACAACCCGTATCAAAAACAGACCAGAAATCAGCTTTTCAGAAATTTCAGGTGCAATCGATGGTCACCATCGACGGACCGTAGTTTGACCTACGGCCCGTACTGCAGGTCCGTTGATTGCCACTACAGCCCCTCACAAACTCAGTTCAGAAAATTTGGCTAAGTCTTGATCGACAGACGGACCTACAGTCCATAAGTAAGACTACGATCTGTATCTTGTGTCCTTCGATCAAGACCATATTTACCCACTCTCTGACAAGAACCACGATTGACCAGTACGTTCCGTAAAAACTTAGCAGACAATTAAGGGGAGAGTGCAGTTGGATCAACTTCAATTGATCATAACTCTTACCACAAATTGAATTAAGTGTCCCATGACCTGTAAAATGATATATAATTGAATTAGCTTTCTATAGCCACTGAGTTTTCTAAAATCAGACCTCCGAGTAAAAAGTTATGTCCATCTTAGTAAAGGTCAGTCGAACAGACCTAACCTGCGGACCCAAACGACGGACCGTCGATTGAACGACGGCCCGTCTGTCCAGGTCGTCGTTTGGTCTGAAAATAATTAACTCAAGGGTATCTTGGGATTTTCCTATTTTGTTTAAACCCTAAGCTACGTCATTTTACCCTAAATCATCTGATTTTAGTCAGTTTAAGCCTAGAAACATAACTAACACTTACGTGAGTCAAATCTTTAAATCAAAACTTAGAAAATTAGAAGCAAGAAAGGGGAAAAAGTTCAAGAACCCTAGTTCAAGAACGCAACAAGGTTCCAGCAGTTCCAGCCCCAAAATCTAAATATTTCTCTTTGAATTTCATCACCAGGTATGTTGGATTTCACTAGTGGGTTCCTTTCACCCATTAGATCCCTAGTTTTCAGTCAGATTCTTGATTCTAATATCATGAATAGACCTAGGGTTTCTAGAACTTCATCAAAACTTCATGAATTAATTAGTTATATGTTCCAAATCATATTACCATGTTATTACTTAGTTTATCGCATGAATTTCATAACCCTAGCTATGTATTTCTTTAGTTCTTGAATTACACATGCTAGGTCAGATATTTCAGTTACTTCAAATATATATGCCTCAGTTATTAATGCATCATTATCAGATTAATTGTTGCATTCTCAATTTGCATGTTCAGTTTTGAGCTATCCAATATTTACACCAATTCAGTAATAATGTCTTAATAACTTTATTCATTGGGAGCAGCATAATACAGAGTTGGACTAGGGTTCAGCGTACCCAATTAGTCCTAGAACTACTAGCCAAGTAGGTTGTAAGTCTCCTCTGTGGGCAATCAATTTAGTGATCACGCCAGCATGCCTTTATACCTCTGGCAAGGTATATTGGGTCCTCTCGATGGGGCGTATACATCGGACTCCACATTTAGATCATATGGTTTTATTATCGATTATTAGTAGATTCCACAGATCAGTCAAACTATAATGCATTGACCATATTTACAGTTTAGTTATTATGCAGTCTTAACATGTTATAAATTTGGTCATTGCATCAAGTTAGCTCAGAATCAGTATATCATGTTCAGATTAAAATACTTGCTTTTGTGCTTGTTCAATTATGTTTTATTTCAGCTTTACTCTATCCTACATGCTCAGTACCTTCAAGTACTGATGAATACGTGCGCTACATCTTCTCGTGATGTAGGTTCAGGTTCTCAGCATCCACATCACGCTTAGATCAATTCCCGATCTCCAGTTCAGTAGAATCAGTGGTGAGTCCTCATTCTCCGAGGACAATAGTCATGAGTTTCTTTTAGTATTTTGGTCTTTTAGTTTCAGTTTTTGCTAGACTTAGCTGGGGCTTGTCCTAGCATTTCTACATCGTTAGAGGCTTATTTCAGACATAGTTAGTTTCAACTTAGTATTGAGTTAATATTTTCTTTGTATTAAACTCATCGGTATTTCATATATTTCAGTGTTAGCATATGGGTATTCCCCATCTTTTCATTTTAAGTATGATTTAGCTTCCGCATTAGTTATTTTCTTTAGTATGTGCATGATCATGCCAGCAGGGTTAGCTTGGGATCACTTATGGTCCTAGGTATCGTATCCGCGTCTCGAGGATAGCTCGGGCGTGACATATATGTGATTATTAATATCCTATGTGATTCGAGCAAAGTGAAAGCACCTCATCCTTTGAAGGTGAAACTTGAGAAAGATATTCTTTCACTCCTAATTGTCTTTTACAACTTCAACATGAAAATAAAACTTTGGTGCCAATTGTTATGATTTTCTAAGTTTTTTTTTTTATCTATAGACACAAAATCGAATATAAAAGTTAAAGAACCATCTTGCAAAAGTTATTCATATACAAGTATGATATTGGTCATGTGGCCTTAATTATTACTTGAATTGTTTTCTTCTTGGTATGAATATTCTCATTAATTGCCTATCGAAAGCACCTGATCCTTTGGAGGTGAGACTTGAGCTTCGCTTTCTGTCACTAATGATTCTATTTTACAGGTTTAAAATGAAAATATAATTTCTTCTAATGTATGATTTTTGTACCAATTGTTGTGATTTATCTTTTTTTTTGTATCTTTTTTGAGCTATAGACACATTGGCTTACTCTTGTTCGTTTGGCTTCAGAATTTTTAAGCAAGATAGGAGAAATATGAACAAATAATTTGTTAAGCCACAAAGCGTTGCCAATCTAAGCGTTAAAAATTTAATGGATTAGGTGTTACATCATACTTTGTGTATTTTGGATGGAATAAATGAAAGAGATGTATTTCTTAATAAAATAATTTAATTATAGTTCTAAACTCTATTACGGGCACCATATTATGTGAATTTTAATGTATGCAATATGTAAAATTAGTGTTAGTGTGCATGGCATTGCCCACATTTCCTAAAGGAAATCTTAAATTAATAAATGGATATTTACAATCTGAGTGTCAATTTTATTCTAATTTTAATTCTAAGAATCTCTTGATTTATGTTCAGATCTTATGATAATACACTATGCCTATTGGATGGTAAAGTTGTTGACGTTTTTAAAGGCTTCCAAGAGAGAATGGTAGCATATTCTATAAATCCACCCGGGTAAGGTATTTCATGTTTGGGTTTCTGCATTTTTCTTGTCTCGGTTGTTTCCTTCTTGTGATAAGAGTTATGCTTTGACTTTGTTTGGATGAGCTTATTTGGCGGAGGATTGGAATGTGTTAAAATTGCAGGCTTTATGATATTCCTTAGCCTATTAAGCAAATTTTCGAGTATCCTTGAGACCTTTAATTATTGGAAAAAGAGAATTTTTTGGTATAATTGCGTCTTGAAAAATTTCTAGTGCTGGTTTTCAGTTAACTTAGTTCAGGCCCCCAAAATAGCATGGTATTTCTGATGGGTAGACATTGAAGATTTTGACCTGTTAATACGTTGATCTTTTACTTGTTTTAGTATTTTCATATTTTGTTATTGTTATAAAATGTATATAGACTTAATCTTAGCAATATACATAGTTATATATAGGCAGCAGATTTCTAGGTATCACTGCAGATCTGTAGGAACCACTCATTATTTCTTTCCTTAGTTAGCACCTTATGTTTTATATTTATTCACTGTTCACCTAATGGAGTAAAAAAAGATCTTCCATTCAATTACATGGTTCAGAGCTCGTGTCATTTTGGTTGTGTTATGGAAGAATTTTTGATTCTATTCAACTTAGTTAAAGTGGTCAGTCTGTGTTATCACACAACAAAAATAGGCGGAGTATATTTTCCAACCACACCAGTTTTCACCGGAATTTGGTTGTGAAGAGAGTGGTTGTCATCGGTCATACAATCTTTTGTTCATCACGCACCGACACGTGAAAGTGCGTGTCTGACTGAATTTTTAATATATGACATCGACACGTATTTCTGGCAAATCTCAGATTTTTTCTGGTGTTAAAATACGATTTGGAAAGTCTTGTAGCAACTTCTCAGGTCTGTTCTTTCTGGTGTTAAAATACGATCTGAAAAGTTTGTTCGTCACTTTCAGGTTCGTTTCTATTCTACTACACTAAATCTGGTTTGTTGTTCTGTGGCTGCTAGCTTCTACATCAGATCAGATAATTGGTGGTCTTTAGTTATAAGCTACGGTTCAAGATTTCTTTCTATGAAATACTTGCTTGGGTATTTGATTTTTCAATACTTGTTCATGTCTACTGGTAAAGTACTCAGATTCTTCATTTTGGGTGGATAATTGGTTTCTTAGTTGTTAAAATTATTTTTTAGAATTTTTTCATCAGTGTTTATGGGGTGACATACATGCTTCTGGTTATCTTTTCTGTTGATGAGTTCTTGTGCTGCTAAAATATTTAGAGAGAATGATTGAAAATGTGGCTCCTATGTTGTTGGATAAAAGAACTTTGGTTTCGGTGAAAGTGTTTGCAAAATTTTCACAATATAAAAAGTTATGTCTTATATCCTCTTCGAATAAATGGTTGATCTATTCAGGTGCCACAGATCACATCAGGTAATCATAATATATATTCTATCTTTCGATCACATGGAGCACACTATCCTATGACGGTTGTAGATGGTTCAATCTGTAATATTATAGGATCTGGGACTGTAAAACCAACTTCTTCCATTACCTTGTATGTATTAGGTCTACAAAAGTAAGCCTTTAAGTTGATGTTTGTTAGAAAGCTTACCAGAGACTTATACAGTTACATTTCATTCTTTCCCGATCATTGTTTGTTTCATGATCTGAAGACAAATAAAGTTATTGGTAAAGGACAATTATATGATAGTATATATATTCTTGAATAATCTTGGAAGCCTCGATTTGCTGCCTACTCTTGTGTCGTGTCTCCATTTGAGGAACATTGTTGATTAGGAAATTCTGCTTTGCCTATGTTGAAGAAGCTCTGTCCTCATTTTTGAATATTCCTTCACTAGATTGTGAGTTCTGTCAATTTGCAAAACACCTTCGTAGCTCAACAAATCCAAGGGTTAATAAGAGGGTGGAGTCAACTTTTGAATTAGTTCATTCAGATGTTTGGGAACCATGTCATGTTCTTTCCAAAACTGGATATAAGTATTTTCTCATATTTTTGAATGATTTATCTCGAATGACTTGGATTTATTTTATGAAGAACCGTTTTGAAGTGTTTACTCACTTTTGTGCTTTTTGTGCTGAAGTGAAAACTCAGTTCAATATTTTAGTGCATATTCTAAAGAATTTTAATGCTAAAGAAAATATGTTAGAATTATTTCAGTCCTACATGAGACAACATGGTATCCTCCATAAAACTTCATGTGATGATACTACTTCTCAAAATGGAGTTGATGAGAGAAAGAATAGACACCTACTTGAGACAGCTCGAACACTTTTGTTCCAAATGATGGTTCTTAAATAATTTTGAGATGATGCAGTCTCTACAACTTGTTTTTTGATTAGTCGCATGCCATCAATTGTTCTTGTTGTTAATGTGCCTTACAATATTATTTTTCCCAACAAGACACTATTTCCGGTGGAGCCTAAGGTATTTGGAAGCACTTGTTATGTTCGAGATGTTCGGCCATCTGTTACCTAGATGGACCCTAAGGAATTGAAGATTTGTTTCTTGGGTTATTCACGCCTTCAGATGATTTATCAATGTTATTCTACTAAGCTTGGTAAATATTTGGTGTGAAATGATGTGGTATTTTCAGAGACTACAACATTCTTCTATGCACCTCCCATTTCTACAACTCAAGATGAGGAAGATGAGTGGTTAGTCTAGTCTATCAGGTAACTTGTGTTGTGAAACAACAATCAAATAATGTTCTTCAATCTCATAGCTCCCCTATTGCACACCAATTGACTATTGAACCTACAACTTCTGCTCAAGTAAGACCACCAATTGTTCAAGCTTATTCGAGAAGACGAGAGATAGAAGATATATTATATGCATCGGTTCCTCTTATTATAAGATCTTTCATCACCTGATCCTTCAAAGAATTTGGATCTCCGTATTGCTCTTCGCAAAGGTAAAAGGACTTGTCAATCTACATACCCTATTGTTAATTTTGTTTCCTATGACCGCTTATCTTCTATGTCGAGGTCCTTGGTTACTTTTTTAGACTCCATCTCTATACGCAAAATAGGGAAGAAAGCTTTGAACCATCCTGGATGGCATGATGTGATGCATGAGGAAATACATGCCTTATAGGAAAATCACATGTGGGATTTGGTGGATTTACCTAGAACGAAGAAACCAGTGGGATGTAAGTAGGTGTTCACAGTTAAAGTTAATATAGATGGTTTTGTGGAAAGGCATAAGGCTAGGCTTGTGGCTAAAGGGTATGCTCAAACTTATGGAGTGGAATATTCAGACACTTTCTCTCGGGTTGCGAAACTTATTTCACTCCTCTTGTTCATTTCTCTAGCTGCTTCAGAGAATTGGCCTTTACATAAGTTGGATATAAAAAATGCATTCCTTCATGGTGATCTTCAAGAGGAAGTATATATAGAGAAACCACCTAGTTTTGTTGCTCAGGGGGAGTATGGAGAGTCTGTATTTGAACAAGTCCTTTTATTGCTTTAAAGGGAGTGCCCGAGCTTGGTTTGGGAAGTTCAGTGAGGTAGTACTGGAGTTTGGGATGAAAATGAGAAAATGTGATCACTTAGTCTTCTAATGACAATCAACAGTTAGCACTATCCTGCTAGTTGTGTATGTTGATGACATTTTCATACGAAAGACCTGGGTCAGTTTAAGTACTTTTTGGGTATAGAGGTAAATAGAAACGAGAAGGGAATTCTTTTGTCTCAAAGAAAGTACATTCTTGATCTTCTTTCATAGACTAGAAAGTTGGAAGCTAAACCTTGCAGTACTCCAATGGTTCCTAGTGTTCAACTTATGAAAGATGACGGCGACCCCTTTGATGATCTTGAGAGATACAGGAGGTTAGTTGGGAAGTTAAACTACCTTGTTGTGACTCATCCAGACATTTCTTTTGCAGTAAGTGTTGTTAGCCAGTTTATTTCCTCGTCTACAATCAAACACTGGGCAGCTTTGAAATAGAGTTTATGTTACTTGAAAGGAGCCCATGGTGTTGGTATATTATATAGCAATCATGGTCATATTCGTGTTAGGTGTTTTGCAGATGGTGACTATTGTTGATAAAATATTGATAGGATATCGACTACAGATTGTTGTATCTTTGTTGGAGGGAACCTAGTTTTATGGAGGAGTAAGAAGCAAAGTGTTGTATCTCAATCCAGTGCATAATCTAAGTACAGAGCTATGTCAGTCTACATGTGAGATTATGTGGATATATCAACTTCTAATTGAAATTGGGCTGAAATATCATATACCAACAAAACATTGGTGTGATAATCAAGTTGCTCTGCATATTGCCTCAAATACGGTGTATCATGAAAGAACTAAACACATTGAAGTTGACTGTCATTTTATTCGTGAAAAGATTCCAGAAAACTTTATTTCCACCAGCTACGTGAATACATGAGAGCAAGTAGCTGATTTGCTCACAAAGGCATTGAGTGGAACTCGAGATGATTATCTTCGTAACAAGCTAGGCATGATAAACATATATGCTCCAGCTTGAGGGGAAGTGTTATAGAATGTATATAGACTTAATCTTAGTAATATACATAGTTATATATAGGCAACAAATTTATAGGGATCACTGCAAATCTGTAGGAATCACTCTTTATTTCTTTAATTAGTTAGCACCTTATGTACTATATATATTTACTGTTCACCTACTAAAATAAAACAAGGTCATCCATTCAATTACTCGTATTGTTATAGCTCTTGATCCATAATAGTAAAGTTTGTACCTTCAATGAGGGAACAAGAGCAAACGCTTGATCAACAGATTTAAGTGAAAGTTGGCAATCATGTAAATCTATAACAATAACGAAATATTAAAACACTATAACAAATAGAAGATCAACATATTAATAGGTCAAACGTATATACCTCTCCATTATAAACACTATGCTTTTTTACAGGCCTAATATGAGAGAAACAGTAACTAGAACTAGAAAATTTTTGGTAGAAAATTATAACAAGAAGTTCTCTTTTTCTTTTAATAAGAAAATGTTTCAATGATACTTTGGTATTTTTTAAATAACATGAGGATTATCATAAAACATGTTCCTTCAAGGATATGAAAATCGGCTGTCAAATAAATTGGTCCCAAACAAACTCAAAACTTAACTCTTATCAAAAGAAGAAAGCAACAAAGACAAGAAAATTGCAGAAAGTAAAATATGCACTCAACAAGACATTAAGTGTACAAAACATGTAAATCAGACATGCTTAAAATTTATACATGTAGTTTACCTTTGGGGGGGGGGGGGCATTTGAAGTGCCTAAGAGGTGGAGGTTGTATTATATTTCAAATATGGATCCCTAACAACATCTTTCAATCTGTTCAAAATAAGTAGAACTTGATCTTTCAGGTCATGTCTATCGCTATATCAAAGATTAATGTATTTTATAGACGCAAACCAATTCCTTTGTCTCTTCAAGAGGCCATTCACCGGCTTCTTGATCCAGTAACTCCACAAACTTATCCTCTTCAATAGACATTTTCTACAATGTGGGCTAAATATATGGCTTTTTACCAGTAAGCAACTGCAGTATAACCATCTCAATTATGTATTCATTCATACCCCCCCCCAAAGAAAGTGCTTCTTCTCCTACTCACCCTTCTCTTTCTTCTCCATCTTCTATGTGTACCAAACATGAAAAGATGTTTTAAATGAAAAAATAGCTAGTTTATCCAACAAAGGGCAAGAATTATTGATTACATATGTTATAGTTTGTTGGAATTAATGCATTCACACCTTAATGTTTAGTATTTCAATATTGTCTCTTAGTTTTTCAAGAAGTCGTTTAGAATTTTGTAATACATGTATCTAGTAAGATTTGATACATGTATGTAGTTATTTGTGCAAGACTTTTGATTTACATTATTACTAGTACAAATAGAGATGTAGTTGATGATTGTAATCATCTCAAGTGGCCTTAAGTAGCCTATATTAAACTTGAGCATTCTCTAAAGCTAGTATTCTCCTTCCATATTTCCTAAAAATTGGTATCAAGAGCATGTTTTCATTTTTAATCTGGGGTTAGGTGACGAAAATATTAAGGCATCCAAAACAAATGAAGGTGCTGATTCTTCAGTTGTTCATACTCCATTTTTTGATGGAACCGATTTTGAACACTGCAAGATAATAATGAAAACACATCTAAAAGCTAAAGATTTGTGGACTATCGTTGTAAGTGTCTATGAAGAGCTAGAAAACGAAGGTGAACTTTTAGTAGAAGAGATGAAAAATCTTGAGGCTAAGTACCGTCATGATGCAAAAGCCTTGAGCAAAATCCAAATGGGAGTCTCAATAGCATATTTTGCAAAAATTGCTACTTGTTAGACTGCAAAGAAAGCTTGGGATTCTTTGAAAACTGACGTGTATGGTGACGAAAAGGTACACACTATAAATTTTCAAACTCATAGAAGAGAGTTCCAAAACTTGAAGATGATAGAATATGAAAAAATAGATGAATATTGCAATGAGAAATCATGGTGATACAATTTCTAACCTACAAGTTGTGGAAAAGAGTCTAATTAGTGTTACAGAAATATATGACTACATAGTTGCAATCACTAAGGAGAACGAAAGATCTTACAAAGCTTTCCATCAAAGAGCTAGTTGGATCTTTTCATGCACACGAGAAACGAAGATTTTTTTCGTGAAGATCAACCCAAAGAGACGGCTTTCCAGTCCAGAACAAATGAGAATTCTCAAAATTTCTCAAAAAATCAACAAAAGAATAAGTAAAATCCAAAAAACAAGCAGGATCATGATGATTCTTCTAAGAAGGTTGAAGAAAAAGGTGAGAAAAGTACTAGTCTTTTGTTAAATTTGCAAATGGAATAATCACAATGTAGAAAAATGTTGGAATAAATGCAAGCCCCAATGTAACTTTTGTAAAAAAAAATTGGCCACATGAGAATTATTGTTGGCAAAAGCAACACGAGCAAACAAATTTCTGTAAAGAAAAGGAGGAAGAAATGGAAGAAATTTTTTTCTTTGCTTCTGAATGTGATATTTCAGCAAAAAGTAATGAATGGTATATTAATAGTGGTTGTGGCGATCACAAGACTGGAGATGAAAAATTTTTCCTCTCAATTAATAGTAGCATCACTACTAAAGTGATAATGGGGAATTGAGCCTTAGTTGATGGAAAAGGTAAAGGTACCATTTCAATCAACATAGAAGGGAGAGGTAAGCAAATTCATGATGTGTTTTATGTTCCTGAATTGGAAGACAATTTGCTTAGTGTTGGTCAATTCATCGAAAATGGTTATTTTCTTGTGTTTAGAGATTATTATTGCAACATTTATGATAAAATTGAGCCAAATCAAGTCATTGATGAAGGAGAGATGATAAAAAGAAAATTTCCTTTAAAATTTCATTAAAATGCATCCAAAAGTGAAGTTGTAGATTATTCATGGCTTTGGCAGGAAAATTTTTGTCACTTGAATTTTCATGATTTGAAGTTTCTCAAGCAAAAACATATGGTGCAAGACCTTTCTAAGACATACTAAGAATAATGTAGATAATATTTCTATCATGTCTTTACATGTGTCAAATCAAGAAGAGGGCGAGGAAGAGGAAGATGTCCCTCAAGGAGGAAAAATATCATATTCAGATGATGAAGAACCACTTCCAAGAGAAACAAAAATGTTGAGTGACATTTATCAAAGATGCAACTTTGTGGGTGTTAAGAAAGAAAATTATGAGGAGGCAATAAAGCATGATGTTTGGAAGAAAGCCTAGGTAGAAAAAATTCGGAAGGTTGAGAAAAAAATACTTTGGAGTGTGTGAGTATACCCAAAGAAAGATAAGTTGTAAATATAAAGTGGATTTGCAAAACCAAAATAAATTAAAAAGGAGATATTCAAAAACGCCAAGAGAAAGACAAAATTCAGTTGCAATTATTGTTAGACTAGAGAACAACTTGTTGACATCTTCACCACAATACTTCCAAGTGAAAAGTTTTGTCATCTTTGAGAAGGCATTGGAGTTTTCAAGCAAATGCATTAAGGTGAAGTTTTGGAATTAATGCATTCATTCCTTAATGTTTAGTATTTTAATATTGTCTCTTAGTTTTTCAAGAAGTCTTTTAGAATTTCGTAATACATGTATCTAATATATTGTGATACATGTATGTTTGTGCTAGACTTTTGATTTACATTATTACTAGTATAAATAGAGATGTATTTGATGATTGTAATCATCTCAAGTGGCCTTAAGTAGCCTATATAAATCTTGAGCATTCTCTAAAGATAGTATTCTCCTTCCATATTTCCTACATAGTTTTTGCGTTGATTATTTTTAGTCCTAGACGAACTATTTGTATAGTTTGACCAAATGGGACAAAGGCTAGTGCTAATGTCATATGGTATATTTTTCACAAATCCTTAAACCTTGCATCCTCATTGTGACTAAAATACCAAATGACGCTAGCTCTAGTCTTTGTTGTGTTGCCAAACTATACAAATTGTTTGTCTAGGACCAGATTTAATCAACACAACAAGTATACCAGATACAATAAATAATTATTATTCTTTCTTGGATAAACTATCTATGCTTTCACTTAAACTTCTTTTCATGTTTGGTAAACACAAAATAAGGAAAAGGATATAGGGTTAGAAGGAGAAGAAGCACTTGGTTATTTGATCTCCATAACCTCATATTTAAGTCTTGTTGGTTATAATGTTACTTTGTTCCCAAATCAATTTTTTAGTGATGGAGAGACCTTAGTTTCGTCCAACCAAAAATTTGAATTAGGATTAATTCAATTTTATTAGAATGTTTGGATGCAATAGTTATCAGGATTCTGGTACTAGAATATAAGTTCACTTTAATATGGGTTACCGATAAACTAATAAATCCACTTCGATATGGTAGAAATACTTGTATTCGACAACAAGATTTTATAAGAAAAATCATATATATTTATAATTCAAATCGTTCCCAGACCAGTTATGGAACTCTTGGATGGATGTTATTCACTTTCTTAGCACAACATCTCTCTATCATCTTTGACTGAATATTATCTTTTTGGGTAGCATAATATTTTTAAAGCTATAAAAGGATATTATTTTAAATAAAGTAAGAAGTTAAAAATAAATTATTTTAAAATATAGAAATGTCTTACTTACTTTATAACATAAGACCAAACTAATAGAAATAAAGTAAGAAGTTTAAAAATAAATTGTTTTCAAATATAAAAATATATTTCTTTGAATATGGAGAAATTTAGAAAAACCAAATAATTAGAACAATAATTTTGAAATGTCACTTCATAAAGTCTCATTAGAAAATAGAGAAATTATTGATGACGACGAAAAGTCTAATGAATCGAGATATATATTTTAGAGATGGATATAAATTTAAAAAGATCAAAATAAATTAGAAAAACTATTAAATTTTCTAGTGTAGTTGAGGATTTCACTTCATAAAATTCCATCAAAGTATAGATAAATTACAAGTGATTAAGAAAAGTCTGATGAAGTGAGCTAAAACATTCAGTGAAGAGAGAACCCTTAGCCCATCAATGATGTTGACAAGAAAGAGAATTTGACGGAAGTTCTTAGAGAAAATGAAAAATAAATAAAAACTATTAAGACTTTATGTATTGAGTTTCTTTTTATATTTTAAAACTTTTACTGTATTTATGTTTTAAAAATATTTCATATCTATTACTTATACATTAATGGTGACACTGTTAGAAACTAATTTATCAATAATTAATGTGAATTTTTAAAAGTACTCAATATAATTAGTCTAGTAATAATGTTGCGTTGACACAACTCATCCTTTCATCATTCACATAATTGTCATCTCTTTCAAACAAAGTTGACAAATCAATCTAACCCATAATCCTTCTTAATGTTTACGCCTATCATTAATTTAGTATAATATAAAATAAGAAACATATAACAAATTTAATTTGAAAACTTTTCATTTGATAACCTCTCTGTGCATTGCTTTTTACTACCATATATATGCAGGAATTTAAGTTATTTTTTTATTTTGTCCACTTTGTTTCTGTCATTTTCAAACATCAATTCAATAATTTATACAGAATACAACAAAATATGAACAAAAATAGCAAAACTGAAAAAAAGGGTAGAAGTTACGGACAGAAAGCAAAAATTAGACACAAAACCACAACAAAATTGGACAAAAAAATGCAAAAAAATGCAAAAAAAAAAAGGGACAGAAAAAAGTTAGAGCAGAACTAAATTAAAAAATAGACAAAAACAACAACAAATTTGAACAACCAACTACATTTCACCTTTCCTTTCCTCCTATCTTTCGTTTTTGGTTGTTCGGTTCGATAGAATTGTTTAGAATCATATCATAGCTTTCTATCTTAATAGATATGAAGATTATAGAACATCAATCGAAGATAAGAATTGTTTTAAGATATTTAAGTAGTTAATGTCTTAACTAAGTAATAGACATGGGATTGAAGAGCGTAAGAGTAGGAAGTCATCGGTAAGAGGAAAGAACATGACCACCTTTGAAAATAAAAAAGAAATTCTCTAGTCTTTAACCGCATTGTATCATAGGATGATCTATCTAATATTAGGGGAATCTTATGTAGTGGTGACATTTTCACTTTTCAAGCAACTGATACTTGTACTAAATGCTCATACTCAAAAATTGACTCCTAGATCTGAATTTTAGGAGGTTGTTAAAATAAATTCTATCTTTCTCATCTAGTCAGAGAGATATAGACATTGATGTTCAGGGAAGTTATCAAGATATATTAATGGTAAAAAAATTAAACTTATACTATAATGACAGATATATTTCAGAATCATCCATGTATGCAGATGGAGTAGAAGAGAAGGATGAAATGTGAAGGGTTAGGGTTCTTGAGGGAAGGACAAAGCAGGCCTCTAGTGATCTTTATCTTATCACGCTACATAGAGGTTCATTCACACTATTAATAATGTATTTTCATAGAATCATAACATTTATGAGTTTGATCCAAATCACAAAAGAGCCAAAGTTAAAAGTTAACAATCAATTAAACTAAATCACTAAAAAAATTCAAAAAATACACATTAATTTAAACAATAAAATATAGGTGGGGTGGAAAATAAAGAAAATTTTCGTTAAAAAATTACTTGTTTCCCTAAATTGTTTTAAATTTTTGCACAAACAAAAATCATAAAATAAAGTATTTGCATATTAAACAAAAAATTGACTTGAAAATTCAAGCTATCAATGATTTGTTACCTAAGAAAAGTGAATCTACCATTTTCACTACTATTTAACCTAGAAACGTTAAAGTAGTCAAATTATTTGTGAAAAAGGTAGCGATTCTAGGTGAAACAATGATTTTGGGTGAAGAGCAGCGTTGCAGCGATATAGGGTGAAGCCAAATACGAGAGATAATGATTTCTTATAATGTAGTGTTTTGATAGAAAGAAGAGACAATAATTAAAAACAAAAAAAGAGGTGAAATTTTAATATCCACCTATTTTTGCCACGATATTTGAGGCCCACAATATTTTACGTCAATTTCTTAGGCATAGAGATTTTTTTATTTTTTAAATAAATTTTATAATAATTTTTTAACCCATGACTAGAAGCGGTTTTTTATCATCAGGTCGAAAATCTTTCTAAACGAAATATGTATAGTTCATTAATTTATATTTTGTAGGACTGTGTTTATGAAATTAAACTTTTGAAACATTGTAATTTTAAGTATAGGATGATATCTTAAAGGGAATATTGTATATAATGACATATTATTAATTATAATTAAATGTTATAACCACAGTTTGATTTAATTGTGCCCCGTAGCAAACTATTTCTAGTCGCCTCTCTCCAAGAAATTCTCACTCGCCACTCTTCCTCTCTCCCTCGCTTATCTCACTTTATACAAACAAATATGTAAGAATAGAAAATCTCGCTCGCCATTCTCTCATTTCTCTTTTACCTTTCTTTATTTCTTGCTTTATACAAACACATATTATACAATTGATTTTTGTATATGCATATTGAAATAGAAACAAATTCTATACAACTATTTTCTTTTGTATTTGTATAGAGAAATGTACATATTTACGTTTGTTTTGGATCACAATTATGCAAACTATAGTTATATCATACAAATGTGATTTTTGTGTTTGACATATGTCAAAGTTGTTCTTAGATTATATACTAGTGAGATTATTATAAGTTACAATTAAATAAAAAAATTTGGCTCATGGACCAACCCTAACCCGTCCTTGATCAATCCTCAAGGTCCAAGAGATTATGTGTGTAACATCTCACGACTAGAAAGAACTAGAAGTGAACTAAAAATCAGGAAATACTTATTTTGGAAAGTACAAGTAATCTGGAAATTTTAGGTAAGTTAAAAAGTGAGTTTCTGGTTAAATTAAAACGGTCATAAATCCTAGTTCAAGATGAGTTAAGTGTAGTTCCAGATGTGGTTGGAAGGATCTTGGAACTATCTTTTCAACGCCACAGAGTTTGCGCGATTTCGAGTTCTTATGAGTGAGTTATGCCCTTGGGAAGTTGGGCGGTTGGATTAAGGAAATGTCCAATTCTGGGACTTTAAAGGGTATTTTAGTCTTTTCATTACCCTATTAATTTAATCCATTTTTAGGAGTTTAATATGGGTAAAATTAGAAATTATTTAATTTTAGAAGTTGGGAATTTTCACGATTGGGCTAAGGAGAAAAGAGAAGATAAAAGAAAAAGAAAAAGGCAAGATTCACTAAGAGCGTTCTAGGTTGATCGGGTTTTGCCAAGTATTTTCTTCTATAAGGTATGTGAGTCTTTCATAACGTTGGGTTCGTTCACCCATGTGCAAAGCATGTTCGATTTAGCATGTTTATCCTATAAAGATGGGATTTTGAATGTTCTTGAATGTTTTTCTTGAATTGCTTTCGTTCTTGAACATAATATGAGATTTAGGAGTTTTCTTGATGATTTAGGTTTTGTTCTTGAATTTATTAGGTTAGATCCTTGTGTATATGATGTGGGTACATGAATCTAAAGTAAAAGTGCAAGAGGAATCGAGTTAAAATGATTTGGGATCAGAAAATAAGTTGAAATATTCGTCAGACACATAGAGGGTGTGCCAAACGTGGCACGCCCCATCTGCGCCAGAGGGCCTGGGGAGGCGCGCTTGCAGTGCACCAGAATGTGGCCTCTGAACTTGAGGCCTAGAGCGGGCGCCCCAGACACGCCTAAATTGGCGTTTTCCACCTAGTTTTCGTTATTCAGTCCGTTTAAGCCTTTCTAAAGTGTTTAAACACTTTATAATGATTATAACTACCCTAAAATGACTTCTAAACATATAGAAATCATAAAGAAACATGAATTTCAACCTTGAATCCATAACTTCAAATTCACGGATAGTTAAGAGCCAAGTCTAGAAAGTTGTTAGAGTATTTTCAAGAAGTCTTTTTGCGAATGCTTTTAACATTGTTTTAAGACATAAAGATCAAATTGAGTAAAGAGTAAAGATAAGAGAAGAAGTTCATTTCAAGTTTCGTAAGTCTTTTACAAACGTTTTAACTTCGTTTTAAGACTTATGTTTGAGTTCAGTTCAGAGTAAAGTGTAGTATTTTCTTCAACGAAGTACTCCCAAAGATGTATAAACACGTTTTTCACATTTAAACAAGAAAAGAAACTGAGATTTGCCAAAAAAGGTTTAGCTAGTGTTTTTTTTCAGTAAAAAGGAAACCATGATTTCCAAGAGATATTTTATGCTATGTTTGAGAAATTATCTCAAACAAGAGAATAAGTTGTTTTAAGCATATATGAGTTAAGTATATTTTGGGAGTAATATTGAGCACCGATATGAGGACGCGATTTCATATTAACTCAAGCCCCCATAAACCATGTAGCCATCATGGGCAGAGAAAGGATCATACTTTTTAGATGATTCCTTAGTGCTTTTTAGGATAGACTAGTGGATCCACTTAGTGAGTACAAGTCCTATACTGATGTCAAGGTATAGGATGGTCCTTGGAAACGTGAGGTAAAACATTGTACCATCATTTATGCTCACAATGATTGTTGTCGGTTAGATAAACTCCAACAGAAGTTATTGTAGTTTTTATACATAAGTTTATTGTATTTTTATATACATTCAGAGTTATGTTGTATCCCTTGTATACACAGAGTTGACATCATGTCTTTAAATAAGCTTTTCTTTATATTGCATCTTTTTTATACTGTTTTATAATGAAATGAGTTTAGTTAAGTATTCATGAGTTAAGAAGTGCCATGTAACTGTTTATTTCAGAATCTCTTTCAAGCCTATGTTTGTTAGCATTCCAATTCGCATACTCTTACATTCAGTATACTGATGTCAGTTGTCTTACATCATAATGATGCAGACGCAGGTCACACGGATCAACATTCATCGCCCCGTTGATTCATCTTGAGCATTCAGAGTCTATTGGTGATACTATTTGCATCCCAGAGACTCTTTTATTTTGCTCTCTATTTTAGTTGTTAGGATGTTGTAGGGTCTGTGCCATCATCCATATAATTTTTTAGAGGTTTTGATAGACAGTCAAATGTTAGTTCTTTGAGTCTTTTCATTTTCATCTATTTTGTTAGAGACTTGGATTGCCAATTTTAGCCAAGTTGATCTTTGAACATTCTTAGATTATGTTGTTATTCAGTTCAGTTAGATGCTATTAATCCGTGTCAATATGCATATTTTCTTTCGCTAAGTTAAGCAAGTCAGGCTAAGGGTCCTCTAGAGGCTAGCAATAGTATTCGAGTGCTGCCCACGCAGAGGGTATAGGCTCGGAGCATGACTGTAACACCCTGTATCAAAAACAGACCAAAAACAAGCTTTTTAGAAAACCTGCAGGTGCAACCAACGGTGGCCATCGACGGACCGTAGCCTGACCCACGGTCCGTCCTGCACATCCGTTAATGGGGTCAGAAAACCCCAAAGTCTTAGCCCAGGAAAATTTGGTTAAGTCCTGATCGACGGACACACCTACAGTCCATAGTCTATGACCGTCGATCGACACCCCATTTACCCACTCTCTGACGAGAACCACGATTGACCAGCATGGTCCGTAGGTGGACCCACGGTCCGTAGGTCTGACCGTAGGTGGGAATTAGCAGACAGTTAGGGGGAAATGCAGTTGGGTCAACTTCAAATGATCATAACTCTTAGCACACAATTAATTAGGTGTACCATGACATACAAAAATATATATAATTGAATTAGCTTTCCATAGCCACCGACCTTGCTAAAATCAGAGATCCGAGCAAAATGTTATGTCCGTTTTAGTAAAGGCCTGTCGAATAGACCCAACCTACGAACCCAAATGATGGACCATGATGGAACGACGGACCGTCTATCCAGGCCCTTGTTTGGTCCGACAACAACTAACTCAGGGGTCTTTTGGTCTTTTCCTACTTCATTTAAACCTTAAGATACGTTGTTTTGACCCTAAATCATCAGATTTTAGTAAGTTTAAGCCTAGAAGCATAACAATAACTTACCTAAGTCAAAATCATAAATAAAAGGCAGAATGGTATGGTGGACCCTCGTAGTTGTATCAGTTTGTATTCTGGATACTCCTACTTAGCCTTTTGTCATTTGGAACCCTGAACCTAACCAAAATGAGATTTTAAAACCCCTCTGACCATGTGTGTAGCTCACTCTCCTTCACATAAATGACATGTCATATCCACGTCAGATATATTTCATAACTATTTTTAAAAATTATTAATCAAAATTATTTAATAAAAAATAAAATAATAAAATCTTAATTTTTTTTAGAGTATTATTTCACCATTTTCTATTCAACTTTTTCTTCAACTTCATTACTCCAATTTCATGTTTTGCATTTTCATATGTTTTTATGTGTTTTGTATGATCTATTGATATGTTTTTTTAATGATAGAAAAAGTGGTGAAGATCTTGATGAGCTATAATGGAGAAAGATGAAACCTCCACACTTCTAATTTCCCAATTCACTGCCAAAATCCATGGAGAAATTTTATGCCAAACCCAATTTTTTTCCCCTTCTTCATAATCATTTTCACCCATTTTCATCCCAAACACAACCTTTTTCTTTCCTTCTTCAGAATCTATTAACATCAACTTACCAAATCTTCGGTATAACTTGAGTCCATTGATTCACTGTCTAGAGAAAGCGGCATTGGTGGTATTCATCGGAGCACTAAATCGCAATCATCGGAGACCACTATTTCACAGTGGAGTAACGGAGAGAGAGGCGGCACCAGTCAATGTAGAGAAGAACAAGGTGGTGAGGGTGCGAAGTGATGGTGGTGAAGAGGTTTTTCGGTCAGATCTGGTGGTGGGATAACTTAGGTTGTTGATTTTCTGGAGGTTGGAGGAGGAAATAAAAATGGTGATGGTGTGCGGTGGAGATGTAGACATGCGAGGGAGAGAGTTTATCGATTTCGCCGGCAAAAATGGCGACGACGGTGGTGATGGCTTTTCCATAGATTTTGGATGAAAATGGTGAAAAGGATGGGATATTTGGTGAAGAAGACGGAATTTTTAATTAATTGTTTTTTGAAAATTTATTTATTATATAATTTTAATTTTTCTAACCCAAAAATGGCATTACTCGCCTTAAGGAGTGTGAAATCACACACTTTGTCCAACTCAGCCATCTTAAAGCCACATAAGTGTGGTCAATGGTCAGAAGGGTTTGATATATTGTGTTTTATTGAGTCTAAGGGTCCAGATGACAAATAGATAAGTAGAAGAGTTCAGAATACAAACTGATACAAGTATAAAGGTCCACCACACCATTTCGCCTAAATCTAAACTTAGAAAATTAAAAGCAAAAAAGGAGAAAAAGGTCAAGGACCCTAGTTCAAGAACGCAACAAGGTTCCAGCAGTTCCATCCCCAAAACCTAAATGTTTTTCCATGAATTTCATCACCAGGTATGTGGAATTTCACGAGTGGGTTACTTTCACCCATTGGGTCCCTAGCTTTCAGTCAGATTCTTGATTCCCATATCATGATTAAATCTAGGGTTTTTAGAACTTTAACAGGTTTTCATGAATTAATTAGTTATATGTTCCAAATAAGATTTCCATGTTATTACTCAGATTATTGCATGATTTTCAGAATCCTAGCTATGTATTTCTTTAGTTTTTGAATTATACATGCTAGGTCAAATATTTCAATTATTCAGCTATACATGCCTAAGTTATTAATGCATCATTATTAGATTAAATGTTGCATTCTAAGTTTGCATGTTCAGTTTTAAGCTATTCAGTATTTACAAAAGTTCAGACATAATCAGTTAACTACATAAATAAATGGGAGTAGCATAATACCGAGTTGGACTAGGGTTCAGCGTACCCAATTAGTCCCAGAACTACTAGCCAAGTAGGTTGTAAGTCCCTTCTGTGGGCAATCAGTTTAGTGATGACGCCAGCATGCCTTTATACCTCTGGCACGGTATATTGGGTTCTCTCGATGGGGTGTATACATCGGACTCCACATTTAGCTCATGTGGTTTTATTATCGGTTATTAGTAGCTCGCACAGTTCAGTTAGACTCTATTGAATTGACAATTTATCAGTATATTCAGTATTCAGTTTCAGCATGTTATAAATTGGTCATTGTATCCAGTTAGCTTAGAATTCAGTATATCATGTTCAAATTTCTATACTTGCTTTTGTGCTTGTTCTGTCATGTTTTATTTCAGCTATATTTTATTCTACATGCTCAATACCTTGCAAGTACTGACGCATACGTGCACTACATCTTCTCGTGATGTAGGTTCAGGTTCTCAGCATCCAGATCACGCATAGATTAATTTCTGATCTCCAGTTCAGCAGATTCAGTGGTGAGTTCTCATTCTCTGAGGAAAATAGTCATGAGTTTCTTTTCAGTATTTAGTCATTTAGTTTCAGTTTTTGCTAGATTTAGTTGGGGCTTGTCCAGTATTTCTAGTCCAGCTTAGAGGTTATTTTCAGACATACTTAGATTCAGCTTAGTATTGAGTTAATATTTTCTTTGTATTAAACTCATTGTTTTCAAATATATAAGTTATAGAATATGGGTATTCCCCATATTTTCAGATTAAATTACGATTTGGCTTCCGCAACAGTTTATATTCTTTAGTATGCTCATGACCATGCTAGTAGGGTTAGCTTCGGATCACTTGTGGTCCTACTTTCCGTGTCCGCGTCTCGGGGGTAGCTCTGGGCGTGACAAAACTTGGTATCAGAGCACTAGGTTTAAGAGTCATAGGATGTCTGAAAAGCTGCACTAAGTAGATTCATTTTCAAGGGTGTGAAGTGCACCACACCTAATGAGAGGGAGGATATGAAGTGTTTTAGGAAAACTTCACTTTATTGTTACTCTTATCGTGCGTAAGGTATGATCTTATTCCACTCTAACTTGACGTTCTACATTTCAGATCATGCCTACTGGTAGAGCTAACACTAGGAATGCGAACACCAGGAATGCAAAAGCATCTCCTCCAGTCCCAGATCAAGCAGTATCCAATGCTGATTTCAGGAATCCCAGACAGATGTTGGCTCAGAGTATGACCAACCAGAACAATCGTGTTCATGCTCCTGTAAATGCAAATGGTGGATCAACAACAGTAAGGGTCCGTGACTTTGTTAGGATGAATCCGCCTGAGTTCTTAGGATAACAAACTAAATTTCTTGGATGAGATCAAGAAGATCGTTGAGGTAATGCAAGTCACTGGGAATGATCAAGTTGAGTTGGCATCATACCAGTTGAATGATATTGGTCATATCTGGTACACTTAGTGGAAGTAAAATAGGGGTGCAAATGCAGCTCCTATCACTTGGGATTGTTTTAGTGAGACTTTTATGGACATATTTTACCCAATAGAGTTGAGAGAAGCAAAGGCTCATGAATTCATGAACTTGAGGCAGGGAAACATGATGATCCGAGAGTATGGGCTGAAGTTTAACCAACTCTCTAGGTATGCTTCTTACCTAGTGGCTGACTCCAGGGCTCAGATGAATAAGTTCTTGTATGGAGTGTCCGATTTGATGAAAACAGAGTGCAGAAATTCTATGTTACTTGGAAATATGAGCATCTCTAGGCTTATGACTCATGCTCAGCAGGTTGAGGGTGCTAAGCTTATGGAACATGCCAAGGAAAATAAGAAGGCTAGGACTGCGAACTATGACTATTTTCAATAGAAATCGGGTGGTGGAAATCGCTCATAGAGTCAGTAGAAGTTTTCAGCTCCAGCCACTTCATCAACTAGTGTTCCATCCTTCAAGAACAGGTATGACCAAAAGGGTAGAGCACCAGTCTCTAAGTCTCAAAGAAGTGCTTCAGGCACCAAGACTTACCCCACTTGCCTTAAGTGTGGTAAGAACCATTCGGGAGAGTGTCTTGCAGGAATAAAAGGATGTTTTGGGTGCGGTCAGTCTGGTCACAGGTTGAGGGATTGTCCTTCTAGACAGGGTCAAGGAGGTGGTAATGGTAGAGCTCATTCTACAACTTCAGCAGCACCAGCAAGTCGCCCGAATCTGCAGGGTAACTCATCTGGTACAGGTGGCGGTCAGTGCCAGAACAAGTTGTATGCTTTTCAGGCTCGCCATGATTAGGAAGGTTCTCCTGATGTAGTCACTCGTACGTTACGAGTCTTTGACCTTGATATTTATGCATTGTTAGATCCAGGGGCTACTCTTTCTTTTGTAACTCCTTACATAGCAGTCCAATTCACGTCAGTCCAGAAACTCTCTCTGAACCTTTCTCAGTCTCTACTTCAATCGGTGACCCAGTTATAGCTACACGGGTATACAGAAATTGCCCTGTCACGGTCTCTCAGAAAGTCACCTCAACAGATCTTGTAGAGTTAGAACTAGTAGACTTCGATGTCATTCTAGACATGGATTGGTTACGTTCATGTTATGCCTCAGTCAATTGTAGAACTAGGATTGTTCTTTTTCAGTTTCCAGACAAACCAATCTTAGAATGGAAGGGTAGTAACTTAGCGCTTATAGGTCAATTTATTTCTTACCTTAAGGCCAGAAAAATGATCTCTAAGGGTTATCTGTATCATCTAGTTCAGGTTAAGGATTATATCTCTGAAAACCCAACTCTTGATTCAATTCCAGTAGTCAGTGAGTTTCCAAAAGTGTTTCCAGAAGATCTTCCTGGAGTTCCTCCCGAAAGGGAAATTGACTTTGGGATTGATCTCCTTCCAGATACCCAGCCTATTTCTATTCCTCCTTACAGAATGGCTCTAGCAGAGCTTAAGGAATTGAAGGAGCAATTGAAAGACCTTCTAGATAAGGGCTTCATTAGACCTAGTATTTCACCATGGGGTGCACCAGTGTTGTTCGTAAAGAAGAAAGATTGTTCTCTCAAAATGTGCATTGACTATAGACAGTTGAACAAGGTCACAATCAATAATAAGTATCCCATCCCCAGGATTGATGACTTGTTTGACCAACTTCAGGGTGCTAGTCATTTCTCAAAGATAGACCTCAGATCGGGTTATCATCAACTTAGAGTTAGAGATAGTGACATTCCGAAAACAACCTTCAGAACTCGGTATGGTCATTATGAATTTGTAGTTATGTCATTTGGACTAACGAATTCTCCTGCAGCTTTCATGGATTTGATGAACAGAGTGTTCAAACAGTACTAGGACTTGTTTTTTATCGTCTTTATTGATGATATCCTCATTTACTCTAGGAATGATGAAGAACATGCAAGTCATTTGAGAGTTGTTTTGCAGACTCTCAAAGATCGCCACTTATTCACTAAGTTTAGAAAATGTGAGTTTTGGTTGCAATCCGTTACTTTTCTTGGTCACATTATATAGCGAGGGGATGCGAGTGGATTCGCAGAAGATAGAAGTAGTGAAACAATGGCCCAGACCTACCTCTGCTAAACAGATTAGAAGTTTCTTAGGTTTGGCGGGTTATTATAGAAGGTTCGTGGAAGGATTTTTATCCATAGCCTCACCATTGACTAGGTTGACTCAGAAGATGGTCAAGTTCCAATGGTCAGATGATTGTGAGAAAAGCTCTGCAGAATTGTAGACTAGATTGACTACAACTCCTGTCTTGACTCTACCAGAGGGTTCAGATGGTTATGTGATCTATTGTGATGCATCCAGAGTTGGCCTAGGTTGTGTGTTGATGCAGCGAGATAAGGTTATAGCTTATGCCTCTAGAAAACTTAAGGTTCATGAGAAAAACTATCCAACTCATGATGTCGATCTTGGAGCAGTGGTGTTTGCACTCAAGATATGGAGACACTACTTGTATGGTGTTCATGTAGATGTGTTCATTGACCATAAGATCCTTCAGTATGTGCTAACCCAGAAAGAGTTAAATCTTTGCTAGATGAGATGGCTTGAGTTCCTTAAGGATTATGATATGAGTGTGCATTATCATCCTGGTAAGGAGAATGTAGTAGCAGATTCTCTTAGCAGATTATCTATGGGTAGTGTAGCCCATGTTGAGGAAGAAAGGAAGGAGCTAGTGAAGGATGTTCACAGGCTTTCTCGCTTGGGAGTTTGTCTTATGATTATATCAGACAGTGGTGTAAAAGTTCAGAATGGGGCAGAATCTTCTTTGGTAGTTGAGGTTAAGGAAAATCAAGACAGTGATCCAATCTTGCTTGAAATTAAGGGTGCATGCCATAATCACAGAGTGGAGGTTTTCTCCCAAGGGGGAGATGGTGAACTTCGCTACCAGGGTAGATTGTGTGTTCCAGATGTGGGCGAGTTGAGATAGCATATTCTTTCATAATATCATAACTCCAGATATTCTCTTCATCCAGGTGCCACTAAGATGTACCGTGATTTGAGGGAAGTCTATTGGTGGAATGACATGAAGAGGGATATAGCAGACTTTGTGAGTAAGTGCCCCAATTGCCAGCAAGTCAAGGTAGAACATCAGAAACCAGGGGGTATGACTCAAGAGGTCGACATTCCTACTTGGAAATGGGAAGTGATCAATATGGACTTCATCACAGGGTTACCGCGTACTCGCAGACAGCATGACTCCATTTGGGTGATAGTTGATAGGATGACGAAGTCTTCTCGCTTTTTGGCGGTCAAGACTACAAATTTGGCAGAGGACTATGCTAAGATTTACATTAATGAAGTTGTGAGGTTGCATGGGGTTCCTTTGTCTATCATCTAAGATAGAGGTCCTCAGTTTACCTCTCATTTTTGGAAGTCATTTCAGAAGGGTCTTGGTACTCAAGTTAACCTTAGCACAACATTTCATCCGCAGATGGATGGACAGGCAGAGCGTACTATTTAGACCCTAGAGGATATGTTGAGATCTTGTGTAATCGATTTCAAAAGTAGTTGGGATGATCACCTTCCTCTGATTTAGTTCGCCTACAACAATAGCTACCATTCCAGCATTCAGATGGACCCTTATGAGGTTTTGTATGTACGTACATGTAGATCTCCTGTTAGTTGGTTTGAAGTAGGTGAAACAACTTTGATAGGCCAGATTTAGTCCTTTATGCTATGGATAAAGTTCAACTCATTAGAGATAGACTAAAGACAACCCAGAGTCGTCCGAAATCTTATGCAGATGTAAGGAGAAGGGAACTAGAGTTACAATTTGATGATTGGGTTTTTCTGAAAGTGTCACCTATGAAAGGGGTGATGAGATTTTGCAAGAAAGGGAAGCTCAGTCCTAGATATGTAGGCCCTTACAAGATCTTGAAAAGGATTGACAAGGTGGCATATGAGTTAGAGTTGACAGCAGAGTTAGCAGCAGTGCATCCAGTCTTCCACATCTCGCTCTTGAAGAAGTTTGTGGATGACCCAGCCTCTATAGTGCCATTAGAGAGTGTGGCGGTGAAAGATAGTGTTTCTTATGAGGATGTACCAGTTGAGATTCTTGACCGTCAGGTTAAAAGGTTGAGAAAGAAAGAAGTCACTTCAGTCAAGGTTTTGTGGAGGATTCAGTCCGTATAGGGAGCTACTTGGGAAGCAGAAGAAGCCATGAAAGTCAAGTATCCTCACCTCGTTCCTTCCAATTCCACTCAAGCTTGAGGTAATAGTTCCTCTTCATTTTTCCAGTCATTTATGCGTGAATTCAGTCCTAGAATCATATTCCCTCAATTGGTACTTGCATTTTCAGCGTATTTTCATGTTCTCAGAACTCAATTAAGTCAGAAAATAAGTTCTCAGTGTTTAGTAGTAGGGTTTGCAGCTCTCTCCCTCTATTTCATCTAGTTTAGTCTTCATTCGAGGACGAATGTTCCCAAGGGGGAGATAATGTAACACCCCGTATCCAAAACAGACAAAAAACCAGCTTTTCACAAAACCTGCACGTACAACCAACGGTGGACATCGACGGACCATAGCCTGACCCACGTTCCATCCTGCACATCCGTCAATGGGGTCAGAAACCCCCAAAGTCTCAGCCCAGGAAAATTTGGTTAAGTCCTGATCGACGGACGGACCTACAGTCTGTAGGTCAGACTACGGTCCGTAGTCAGTGACCGTCGATCGACACCCCATTCACCCAATATCTGATGAGAACCACGATTGACCAGCATGGTCCTTAGGTAGACCCACGGTCCGTAGGTCTGACCGTAGGTGGGAATTAGTAGACATTTAGGGGGGAAATGCAGTTGGTTCAACTTCAAATGATCATAAATCTTATCCCAAAATGAATTAGGTGTCTCATGACATACCAAATGATATATAATTCAATTAGCATGCCATGGCCACTGACCTTGCTTAAATCAGAGCTTCGAGTAAAAAGTTATGGCAGTTTTAGTAAAGGTTTGTCGAACAGACCCAACCTACGGACCCAAACGAAGGACCGCCGATGGAACGACGGACCATCTGTCCAGGCTGTCGTTTGGTCAACAACAACTAACCCAGGGGTCTTTTGGTCTTTTCCCACTTTGTTTAAACCTTAAGATACATCGTTTTGACCCTAAATCATCAGATTTTAGTCAGTTTAAGCCTAGAAACATAACAAGAACTTACCTAAGTCAAAATCAAAAATCAAAACTTAGAAAATTAGAAGCAAAAATGGAGAAAAAGGTCAAGAACCCTAGTTCATTAACACAGCAAGTTTCATGCAGTTCCAGCCCCGAAACCTAAGTGTTTTTCCGTGAATTTCATCATCAGGTATGTGGGATTTCACTAATGGGTTCCTTTCACCCATTGGGTCCCTAGCTTTCAGTCAGATTCTTGATTACCACATCATGATTAAACCTAGGGTTTTTAGAACTTCAACAAAACTTCATGAATTAATAAGTTATATGTTCCAAATCAGATTTCCATGTTATTAATCAGATTATTGCATTAATTTCAGAACCCTATCTATGTATTTCTTTAGTTTTTGAATTGCACATGCTAGGTCAGATATTTCAGTTGTTCAGTTATACATGCCTCACTTATTAATGCATCATTATCAGATTAAATGTTGCATTCTCAGTTTGCATGTTCAGTTTTGCGCTATCCAGTATTTACAGAAATTCAGACATAATCAGTTAACTACATAAATCAATAGGAGTATATACCAAGTTGGACTAGGGTTCACCGTACCCAATTAGTCCCAGATCTACTAGCTAAGTAGGTTGTAAGTCCCCTCTATGGGCAATCAGTTTAGTGATCACGCCAACATGCCTTTATACCTCTGGCACGGTATATTGGGTCCTCTCGATGGGGCGTATACATCGGACTCCACATTTAGCTCATGTGGTTTTATTATCGGTTATTAGTAGCTCCCACAGTTCAGTCAGACTCTCTTGCATTGACCATTTATCAGTATATTCAGTATTCAGTTTTAGCATGTTATAAATTGGTCATTGTATCCAGTTAGCTCAGAATTCAGTATATCATGTTTAGATTTCTATACTTGCTTTTGTGCCTGTTCAGTCATTTTTATTTCAGTTGTATTCTATCCTACATGCTCAGTACCTTTCAAGTACTGACGTATACGTGCGCTACATCTTCTTGTGATGTAGGTTCAGGTCCTCAGCATCCAGATCACACATAGATCGATTTCCGATCTCCAGTTCAGCAGATTAAGTGGTGAGTCCTCATTCTCCGAGGACAATAGTCATGTGTTTCTTTTCAGTATTTAGTCCTTTAGTTTCAGTTTTTGCTAGATTTAGCTGGGGCTTGTCCCAGTATTACTAGTCCAGTTTAGAGGCTATTGTAAGACATACTTAGATTCAGCTTAGTATTGAGTTAATATTTCCTTTGTATTAAACTCATTGTTTTCAAATATCTCAGTTATAAAATATGGGTATTCCCCATCTTTTCAGATTAAATTATGATTTAGCCTCCGCAACAATTTATATTCTTTAGTATGCTGATGACAATGCCAGCAGGGTTAACTTGGGATCACTTGTGGTCCTAGGTTCCGTGTCCGCGTCTCGGGGGTATCTCGGGGCGTGACAATAACAAACTTTGTATCAGAGTACAGAGTTCAAGAGTCATATAGAGTCTATAAAGCCGCGTCGTGGAGTCCTAGTTATCGGTATGAAGCGCGTCATATCTATAATTAGGAGGATGTAACATTTAGGAAACTTTTCACTTCTTTCATATCCCTTTCTTGCATTAGAGTTTATCTCTAAAAAGTTTCTCTCTAATTCGTGCTTGCGCGTGTTTACTGATAACCATGCCTCCACGAAGAGACGTCAGAGGTCATCGAGCGAGCAGGAATGTTGAACCACAAAATCAAGGGGTACCTAATGCACCAAACGTGCAACCTCAATAAGAAGTCACCAATGCGGAATTCCGTAAGGTTATTCGACTGATGAGCCAAGTGGTTACTAACCAGGTTGGGCAACAAAGAGGAGTTCGAGAAGGGGAGGCTGACACTTCAAGAATTTGTGTGTTCTTGAGAATGAATCTCCCAAGTTTCACTGGTTCGAGCACTATAGAGGACCCAGAGAACTTCATTGAGGAATAGAAAAAGGTGTTCGATGTGATGCATATTGCTAATACGGAGAGAGTTGAGCTAGCTGCATATCAACTCAAGGGTGTTTCTAGAACATGGTTTGATTAGTGAAAGAGGGTAGAGATGACGATGCACAATCTGCGAGATGGGTTTGTCTTGAGTTGGCCTTCTTTGGGCGTTTCTTTCCCCAAGAACTGAATGAAGACAAGGTACGTTAGTTCCTAACACTTAAGAAGGAGTCTCTAACTGTGCATGAGTATGACTTCAAGTTCACCCAACTATCTCGTTATGCTCTCAAAATGGTTAAAGAGATGAGGAGTAGAATGAATTTATTTGTTGTTGGGTGTCACGATCTAAAATCACAAGTCATGATGACACCTATGTTCCCAACCGATAGGTAAGACAACACAATACTTTTACCAAATCAATTCAATATTTTAAATAGAAAGATAAGAGAAAACATAATATACAATCACTAAGTCATTTAAAAGCATTAAATGCGGAAACCTAACTTACCACCCCAAGATTTAGTGTCATAAGTACAAGAGATTCTACAATAGGATACAAGTCCAAACAAATATGAAAATATAAAGATAAGAACATCCTATCAGAATACTAGAACAATCTAATAAATAGAGGTAGACTGAAGGTGTGGGACATAGTATATCCCAAGCACCGCACCACAACTCCAAGATAATCCAAACTCATATTCAAAGATCCAAGAACGTCCCCAAATTTGAAATCCAATCTGCACCACAAAAGAGTGCAACACGTGTAGTATGAGTAAGAAACAACGTGTACCCAGTGTATCTCATTGTCCGACAACGAAGAAGTAGTGACAGGATTAGATGAAAAAATAACCCCTTAATTTTAAAATTCCACAATATATTTATCAACTAACAATCAATAAGGACAATCAAATTTCATATATTGTCCAACCACCAAATAAGAACATAATCAACAAGAAAATATGATGTAATGAGATGCAATGCAATTTGAAACCATGAAATAACATGCCTCAGATGCCCAGTACTATCTCAATCGTATATACATGATACTCCTCAAAAATACATCGAGAGTTCATGACCCATGAGGGACTCGCGAGGTCCATATACCGATAGGGATGATCTTCACGTGTCTATGCGGACGATCTCAACGCATTATCATGAAATCAAATAATCCCCAGCACGAACGATCTCCACGTGTCAAACGTATAATCATGACCACTCACTCGCACGGACGAACTTCATGTGTCAAAATTGTAATCAGAACTTGATCTCAACACGGACGATCTCCACGTATTTGACCTTTACTCATACTCAATCTCATGTCAATGCATGTGCACAATATGATATAAAAAAACAAGATGATACAACATCTCAATAAATCAAATGTCGCTATGACATATAATAACCTCAATCATCACAATTATACAGGTTCAATAAAGGAACACATCCACACACAAGAAATCAAGTAACTAAACAGTTCAGCTAATGCTCATATGCTTTGGCATTCTCAAATTACAATATATCATATTATAGTAATAGATTTTCCCTTTTATAAAATTGGTACTCGTACCAATGCCCGTCACACCATTGGTACGAGCCCCCATCTTGGGACCTTACCCCATTGTCTATTCCATTTAAATCATTAATTAGAATACATCACTCAATGAAAGTCTAAAAGTCTTAACATACCTCGAAAGTTGAACACGTATCAGAAATTCCTCAATATTTTGCATTTTTCCTTTCATAAATCTCCAACATCCCAATCTATCAACTATACAATATTGATAAACTAATAAGTCTGTAGACACTCGTATTACTATATGTTTACCAAGACCCAAAATTTACCCTAATTTATATTTAAATTCATAAATTTTTGTGTCAACTAAATATGTCAGGTTTCATATTCTAAAATTTTAAACCTAGAGTTAAGTCTCAATTTACCAAAATATCATAAATTTATTTGTATTTATATATAATAAAATACACCTAATGTTTAACTACCTATCTCAATACATAAGAAAAGAACCTAATTTATAATACGAGAAGTATACTTAAAAGAAACGAATAACAAAGAACGAAGAACGAATGCAAATTTGCAAATTCATTCGCTTGAAACTGTAATTTACACCAAGAATCTGTTGATCACCTATGTTCCTCTAATCATTTGTTCATCATTAGCCCTCAATTAATATAGCCAATCCCTATTCCTCATTAGCCACCAAAAATTTATATTTTTTTTTTCAAGCTCAACACGCTGCAACATTAAGTACAATTCAATTCTTCTACTTTCTATTCCACAACCCACCATAATAATAATAATAATAATAATAATAATATATATATATATATATATATATATATATATATATATATATATATAGTTAAGGTGTGCTTACTTGATGGATCTTGATCTACTTTCGCAACGTCCTCTTCAAGAGGGTTTTAGGTTTTCCTCATCTCTGCGTTCTTTTTTTCGTCAATTATACTCTAAAAACTGTTAAACCCCTATAAAAATATTTTAATACATGGGTCAAGTGATATGGGTATTACTTAAATTATATTATATATGGACTTGTCCCATTAATCATCAACATAGTAGCTACAAAATAGTTGAAAAGTTTCATTTTAATTTTTAAGGTAATATTCAAAATAGTTCTAGTTCTCAAATCGACCTAGCAGGTTTTTAAACTGGGTTAGGTCATCTATCAAGCAAAGAGTGTCAGACAACAATGCTTATTGATGACATGGACATTTTGCGGTTGATGGTTTATGTGTACCAGGTTGAGGAGGAGAAGCTGAGAGACATGGAAGAGTTCCGAAATAAAAAAAAACATGGAATGAGTCTGGGCAGTAGAAGGGTAATGCCAATCGTTTGTCCATTCAGAAGCAATTGGGACCTGCACCATCATCTACTAGTGCACCTGCACCCAGAAACAAAGTTGAGCATCATGACCATAATTTGCAGAACTTCAGAGCTTGGCCAACATAATCTCAAGGTAGTGTAGCACAAGAAGGTATTTGGGATCCTGTATGTTCTAGGTGTGTTAGGCACCACTAAGGTAAGTGTCGTGATGGGAAGAAAGGTTGCTACAAGTGCGGTCAAAAGGGTCACTTCATGAAAGAGTGTCCTAAGAATAAGCACGGTGGTGGAAATTCAGGCAATAGAGCCCAATCTTCATCAGTTGCTCCACCAGACAGGGCTGCACCTAGAGAAACTACTTCCGGTACTGGCGGAGGAGCAAATCGCCTCTATGCAATCAGGAGTCCCCAAGAGAAAGAGAATTCTCCAGATGTTGTCACTTGTTTAATCAAAGTCCTTGCTTTTGGTGTTCATGCTTTGCTAGGCCTAAGGGCAAGTTTATCTTTTGTAACCATTTATGTTGCACACAATTTTGATGTTATTCCTGAGAAACTTTGTGAACCCTTCTGTTTATGTACACATGTTAGGGGAGCCTATTCAAGCTTAGCGACTTTATCGTGATTGTGTCATTTCCATTAATCACAAGAAATGTATGGATGCTCTAGTCGAGTTAGACATGGTAGATTTCGATATCATTTTAGGTATGGATTGGATTCATTACTATTATGCATCAATTGATTGTAGAACTCGAGTTGTCAAGTTTCAGATTTCTAATGAGCCAGTCGTAGAGTGGCGTAGTAGTTCATCAGTTCCTAACGGTCGTTTCATTTTGTACCTTAAAGTGAGAAAGTTAGTTTCAAAAGGTTGTATTTATCCCTTAGTTAGAGTTAATGACTAAAGTACTAAATTACCTCCCATTCAGTCAGTTCCACTAGTGAAAGAGTTTCTACAAGTCTTTCTAGATGATCTTGCCGGAGTCCCTCCCAAGAGAGAATGACGTCGGTATAGATATTCTTCAACATACTCGTCATATATCTATCCCTCCATATAGAATGGCACCAACAGAGTTGAAAGATTTGAAAGACCAGTTAAAAGATATGTTAGATAAGGGCTTCATTCGACCAAGTGTCTCACCTTGGGGCGCTCCGATCTTGTTTGTGACAAAGAAAGATGGTTCTCTTGGGATGTGTATAGATTACAGTCCATTGAACAAAGTCACCATCTAGAACAAGTATCCTCTCCTAAGTATTGATGATTTATTCGATCAACTTCAAGGTGCCACCTGTTTTTCTAAGATAGATCTCAGATGATGCTACCATCAGTTAAGAGTAAAGGAATGCAATATTCCAAAGACAACTTTTAGAACTAGATATGGGCAATTTGAATTTTTTGTCATGTCCTTTGGGTTGACCAATGTGACTGCAACATTCATGGATCTTATGAGTAGAGTCTTCAAACCTTATTTAGATATGTTTGTTATCGTCTTCATTGATGACATACTAATATATTCAAGGAATGAAGAAGACCATGCTAGCGATCTCAGAATAGTTGTGCAGACTCTGAAGGATAGAGAGTTGTATGTCAAGTTATCTAAGTGTGAGTTGTGGCTTGTGTTTGTGGCATTCTTGGGTCACATAGTTTCCGGTGATGGTATTAGAGTCGATACCCAAAAATTGAGGCAGTACAGAGCTACATCTCCAGCTGATCTTAGGAGTTTCTTGGGTTCAACTAGAACCTATAGAAGATTTGTGGAAGGTTTCTCATCTATTTTGTTTCTTTTGAAGAAGTTGACTCAGAAAATAATCAAGTTTCAATGGTCTGAACCCTGTGAGAAAAGTTTTCAGGAATCGAAGAAGAGTTTGACTACTGCCCTAGTTTTGTGGTGATTTGTGATGTATCTAGAGTTGGTTTGTATTGCGTCCAAATGTAGAATGGCATGGTTATAGCATATTCCTCTAAACAGTTGAAAGTTAATGAGAAGAATTACCCAACCCGTGACATAGAGTTGGTTGTTGTAGTTCTTGCCTTGTAAATATGACTACACTATTTGTATGGTATTTATGTTGATATATTAGATGATCACAAGAGCCCACAATATGTGTTCACTCAGAAAAAGCTTAATCTCAGACAAAGAAGATTGTTAGAATTGCTCAATGATTATTACATGAGAATTCTTTACTACCCTGTTAAGGCTAATGTGATTGTTGATGCCTTAAGAAGGTTGCCTATGGGTAGTACCGCCCATCTTGATGAAGAAAAGAAAGAACTAGAAAAATATTGTTATAGACTTGCACGCTTAGGATTTCGACTAATGGATTCCACAGAAGGAGGAATAGTGGTGACGAATGGAGCTAAATCATCCTAAGCGTCAGAAGTTAATGAAAAGATAGACCAAGATCCCATTTTTCTAGAATTGAAGGAAAATGTCCATAAGCAAAGAGTATTAGGTTTTGAACAAGGGGGAGATGGTTTATTCAGATATCAAGGTAGATTATGTGCACCTATGATGGATAGACTTCAAGAGAGGATCATGGATGAAGCCCATAGCTGCATATATTCCATTCATTCGGGTTCGATAAAAGTCTACCGCGATTTGATAGAAGTATATTGGTGGAATGGTATGAAAAAGGGAATTTCTGAATTTGTTGCAAAGTGCCCGAATTGCCAACAAGTTAAAGTAGAGCACCAAAGGTCTTGAATTTTGGCTCAGAATATTGAAATTCTAGAATGGAAATGGGAGATGATTAATATGGATTTCATCACAGGTTTACCAAGGTCTCACATGCAACATGGTTCTATAAGGGTGATTATAGATAAATGACAAAGTCAGCCCACATTTTTCCGTTAAAGACTACCGATTCAGCAGAAGATTATGCTTGATTGTATATTTAAGAGGTGGTGAAACTTCATGGAGTCCCTGTAATTTAATTATTTTGGATATTTACTACATAATTTTGGAAATCTTTTTATAAAAGATTGGGTTCAAAGGTGAACATAACTACTGCCTTTCATCCTCAGACAGATGGGCAAGCAGAGCGCACTATTCAAACTTTAGAGGATATGTTGAGGGCATGCGTGATTGATTTCAAAGGTAATTGGGATGATCACCTACCTCTATTTTAGTTTGCCTACAACAACAACTATCTCTCTAGCATCCAAATGGTTCCTTATGAAGCTCTTTATGGAAGAAGATGCAGATCGCCTATTGGATGGTTTGAAGTTGGTGAAGCAGGGTTAGTATAACCAGATCTAGTTCATCAAGCTATGGAGAAGGTGAAGGTGATTCAAGAGAGGTTGAGGACGACACAAAGTCGTCAGAAATCTTAGTACTCTTTAAGTTATGAGTAAACATGTTGTTGTTGTTCCATTTGCTTCATTGGGTGATTGGCCTTGATGTCACTACCCTTAGTCTAATACAAATAACATCATTAGAGGAGGAATGTTCCCAAGGGGGAGATATTCTAACATCTCACGCTTAGAAAGAACTAGACAGAAGTTAAAAATCAAGAAATACATATTTTGGAAAGTATAAGTGATACGCTCAAATTATACCTCTTTAGAGAACTATAAGCGATCGTATCAAGTAAAGAACCCAACAAGTAGGTTGGGGTCGATCCCACGAGGAAAATTGTTTAGACTTAACTTCAATATACAATTACGTCTATTTAGTCAAGTCCTTTCCGAAAATAGTTAATTAAAGTTTTTTTTTTAAAACAAAAGTGTTCAATTATTTCTAAGTAAAATAAGTAGCAAGATTTAAAACTTTTGTGTTTATCAAGTGATGAGAAAAACTAGGGTGTGAGTGTTCCCCATAGGTTCATAACGCGGTAATCCTAGTTATAACAATTCTTTCCTAGTATCTTGCATGCAAAGTGATAAATTATGTATCTCTAAATCCTTGGTCCGGCATTTAGAGAATTTCACCCCGTACCTTGGTCCGGCTACGTGTGTTTAATTTACTAAACCTTACATTTACTTCATATTAAGCATCATATTCGATATATGGCTTAGTTACTCCTTCGCACCAATTGAAACTATCCTATTAGATAGTGTCCACTAAATCTATGTCGATAATTCTTTTCCTATTAACTAACCCCTTGGTCCGGCAAGTAGAGATATGGCTAGTTCTAACGCGCGCACTCGTTAAAAAGACTTCTAGACGAAAGAATTATCAATACATGCAAGAATCTAATCTAGAATTGTTATTTAGCTAGTTTTACCTTGTTAATCACCCATGGTTCCCACAACCCTAGTTGTGGATTTAGTTACCCATGCCTAGAAATACACAATTCATGGTTTTTCAACAATAAGTCATGTACTTACTTTGACAAGTTTGAAGAAAATCCAAAAATAACACTTGAAATAGCAAAATCACTTAATAATTGATTTCGGAAACTTGAATAAATTATCAAATTGCAAAGTCAAATCTCTAAGAACAAAAGGATGAAAAATAATAAAAAGTCTAACCCAAAAATGAGGTTTTACACCCTATTTATAAAAACATTGTCCTAAATAAAAGGAAAGCAATTAAGGAAAGTTTGTCCAAAAAACGCGGCTTCAATCAACGACCCCACTGATGGTCCGTCAATCAAATGACGGACCGTCGACTGCCTCCGTCGGTCCATACTTAGAATCTTTTCAAAACCTGCACGTTGCATCTTCTCTAATCCAGTCAACGGACCAACATCACAGTCCGTCGATTTACTTACGGTCCGTCAATGCCTCTGTTGTTCCATACTTCAGCTTTTCTTCAACATCGGGTACTGGAGCAGTCTCTAATCTCATCAACGATTTGCCAGGACGGTCCGTCGATTAATCGACGGACCGCCGATCCTTTCGTAGCCCCACAATTGGTCAAAATTCCCCGAGTTGCTTCCAGACCTCCAGTAGACGATCACCACCTATGGTCTATCAATGGAACGACGGGACGTCGAGGGCTTCGTGGGTCACTTATGCACTGATTTCTGCATTTCCGCTTTGGACAACTTTCGAACAAAACACAAATAAAAATACATTAAAATTACTACAAAAAGGACCTAGACACACACTAAACTTAAAAAAGGAAAAAGCCTTGAAAGTACCGTGAAACCACGGTACATCAACATCCTCAACTTAAATTCGTTGTTTGTCCTCAAGAGACGCACTATGACTCAACACAACACCTTGTACACAAGTATCCTCTTTTAAGCTTTCGCAATCATATGGCTATCAATCCCGAATTTTTTTCATTGCTTTAATGCATGCTTTTACTCTTAGGCTCACTAAGCTCATTCATATGGATCAGACCATGACACAGACTCACCACGCACCGACACGTCTCCTCTTTTATCTCCCACCAAGGTACCAACTTTCCAATATTGCAACTAGTGCCCTTACTTCAAAAACAATATCCTCCTTTTTCACACAGTGATTTCAAATTTGAGTATAAGGATCATTATTCAACACTCACGCTCAGAACAACTTCACACCTAATTGGTACTTGTCGCCATAGGCTTTCCCTTCTTTTCACTGCTTTAAGTTCACCAAATTAGACTCTTAGGAACACGATAGGACTTTCTTGGCTTGTAACGTAGTCTCAGGGTCAGGTATGGTACATATGGATACATTTTAGTGACTTGTTGCCCTCCTTTCCATTACAGTTAATCGTCCTATCTCTTTCATAGTCTATTATCCCCTACTTTTCTTTTCTTATCATCTTTGCCTTGTTTTCTCCTTTCTTTCCCTTTTGTGGAAGTGACTCTTACTTCTTTTTCTTCAACACTCTTTTTATCTTCAAAATCTCTTTCTTTCTTTTTCTCTCTCTACTCAATTGATAATTTTGACTGAGTTACTTCTTTTGTTCATTGTTTCTGTTCTTTTACACATTACTCTTTTCATCCCCACTTTTCGGGACATTACAGATAATAGCCACCCTCAACTTATGGCTTTGCCATGAGTCAAGGTACACAATACCCAAGGTTGGGTCAGGGCCAAGACGAGGTCAGTTTCTGCATTAGCCACCCTCAACTTATGCTTTATGCCTAAGTTGAGGTGCACATGTCCAAGGAGGGACCATTTCCAACACATTATACCCAGGGAAGACAATTTGGTGTAGAAAAGAAAGGTCTATTGAAAGTTCAAAATATTTGGATCAAAAGGGGATCGATTCCATTTGGTTTTATTTTATTTAGGGTAAAGATTGGCTAATTTTGAACAAGGTCCTATGATCCTTTCCTAAATGTCTGACATAGATTCCTTTTTTGCAGGACTAACCAGACAAGTTCTAGCTAGGTACCAATAGTGGAACAATCAAATTTCCTCACACTCTCTTGACATTTCATTACGTTATCAGATTATCAGACACCTAGTTCGAGTGTTAGATTTGAGGGTCATGTAGTAGTGCATCTCTATGTCATGCTTAGAGCCAACACGTTCAACATTCATTATACCTAATCATGCAATCATTCTTTTTAGAACGAGATATCATTCATACTTAGCCATCATGCTTCAAATTTCAAATTCATACTTTGTACAAGATACTACACATGCCGGTTCAATAATAAAGTAATCAGTCTCTTGGGGCAAAAGAACATAGGTAAGAAAACCACTAAGAGAGGATCATGATTTGGGCTACTCAGACTTCACCCTAACACTCACTTTCCATTTACCCCTCCCCCAACAAAAAAAAACATGCAATTGTCCCCAATGCATAAGAAATATAAAAACAAGGTGGTAAGTGAAGCAAACCTGAGGCGCATAGCGCTGAGGATCAACAAGTAGGTGGGTCCGATTTCCCAAAACCCGCACCATCAGTAGTAGGGACACCATCAGTAGTGTCCGCAGCAACATCTGCACCATCAGTGGTGCTTCTCTCAACAGCCTCCAATCTGTAGCTAGACGCCCCAACAGCTAACTCACGGGCCCTTATCTGTCGGGCCTCCTCATCAACCAACGAGGCTCTTCTCGCAGCCTCCATATCTGATCGCTCCATCTTCCTAGCCCGAGCACCCTCACCCGCACTGGTGTGGAAGGAATTGTGCCTCTTGGCACGCTCACGTGGCGGAGTCGGTGGTACAGTGGTGGTCTGGAACAGTGCAGTAAGAACTGTATCCTCCGCAAGCTCCGCAAGTGAGGCCTCAGGCTTGGGTACCCTCATATCAAGTATAACATCCACATCAGCCCTCAGACTCATCATAGACGCCTGCAGAGTCTTCAAATCGATGGTAGGGGCAGGGCGTAGGACCCTCAACTCAAAAGCATCGAGGCTCTAGTGGACCGCCTGAATCCTCCTCTCTGTCTGATGAGCAACCTTCTTTTGAATCCATTCCTCAGCCTCGGCAATGGAACTCTGCATCCAAGGCTTGATATGGTGTAGCAATCAGGCCATCTGGGCCTCTAGCTTCTGGACCCTAGCAATCGGTACAAGTGCTGATGATGGTGGTGTAGACCGGGAGGAACTCGGTTCCCTACTAGTGCCCGGGGCAGACTCAATCGGGGTGGTGTCGGTAGGCTCGTAAGCAGCATGATCAGCCCCTTGGGCTTGCACTACCGTATCTGCGAGGTTCTCACCCAACGACTGCATATCCAATCTGGGCCATCTATTTGGTGTCACCTCATTGGCCTCATCCGTGATGAGACCTATGTCCACTGTCCCGATAGAAGTGCGGAGAGCATCTATGTGCAAAATGGGAACTCCAGAAGCCCTGCATAACTGAAAAATCATAAGGGCAAAAGGGAAAGTGGTCGAGGCCTTAAAAGCCCTCTCATGGATGACAGACAGAGCAACAACCTCGGAAAACAATCTCGAACCCGGCGACCATAGCAGCTACCAAAACCCCTCTATCCCACGTAAGTATGTTGTCTGCAGCTGTAGGGGATAGGCGGTGGCGGACCAGAAGCCAAATGAACTTGGCTGAAAACGTGAGTTTGGTCTTCTTGATAAGGCCTCTGGGGTGCAGCACCCAGTCTGCGCCTTCACGGTCTACAGATATGTGCTGGGCGATCCACCTTTTGGTGGTCTCTCTCAGATCCTTATCGCGCTAGAAATGGCCCTGCTTGACCACGTCTCACCTGTAGTCGAACTCGGGGGTGAGGGGGAACCTGTTTTCATCGGTATCTACACAATATAAGAAGCGATGAATGGCAGGCAAAGAGATGTCCACCCGGCAGCCACGGACGCGAACCTCAGTGAGTGGTGCCTGTATTGAGAGGTTAGCCCGCCTATCAAAAAAAAAACGGAGAGTCGATACGTAAGAGGTGTAGAACTCCCGCACCAACTTCTCACTATAGCGTCCCACACTCCTAGCCATCCACTCGAGCTAGTAGCGGGCGAATAGGTCATGTATCCCAGGAACAATGTGTAGATTCCCTGTAAGAACGCGCCTCTCAACTGTCAGAGTTCGAGTCATCACCCCCTTATCATTGAGCAGCTTGGAATCCTTGTAGATCTGGTACTGCCCCTCTATGCACCACCGGTTAGGCTGATCAGCAACCGGTGCAGCGTCCTCATGTCGGGGTGCCAGAGCAGACTCCGAACTTTGGGCCTCATCAGACGAGGCATGGTGTGCAGGTGCATCCAGAACAGTGGCTTTCTGGGATCCCGAACCTGAGGCAGTGGCCTCATTCGACCCTGTAGAGTGGGCCGACTCAGAACCGGAAGCCTCTTCGAAGCCAGACACTCCCTCAAAACCCAAGGTAGATCCAGACAGTGTGCCGATCAGTGTGCGCTCCTTATCAAGCTGGGAGGCAGTGACTACGCCGGAAGCCACCTTCTTAGGCATGCCCCGAGTGGCCCTAGCAGGTGGTGTCGATGTCTGGGTGCCTGGTGGCACTTATTCGGGATCACGCTCATCATCCGACGAGCCAATCATCCGGCGTGAAGGTGCCACGGACTTGGACCATCCTCTGGAGCAGACAATATCCGGCTAAGGGGGACATTGGTACCTGTAAAGGAGATTTATTAGTTTCATTGTAATCTTCTTACACACTTAACAAAAGTAGAACAAAATCGAAAAACACAGGACACATGTTAGTGCAGACTTGCAGACTCAGTAGACGGGCACTATCGATGGCCCATCGATGAATCGACGGTCCGTCGATGGACACTTAGAAAATTTTCAGAATTCATGTTAGAAACGACGGACGTGCATAATGGCCCGTCGATCAATCTACGGCCCATAGTCCACTTCCGTCGTCTGACACTTAAAAAACAAATTGCAAGCACACACAACATAGTTTCAGACAGAAATGACGGACGTACAGAACGTCCCATCGATGAATCGACGGACCGTAGTCCACTTCCGTCATCATAGAATTAGGAAAAAACAGGGTGCAGCTATCGACGGACCCCATCAATGGTCCGTCGATTGACCGACGGTCCGTAGATGGGGTCTCGTACTGTCGGCCAGAGACAAGTTTTTCATACATTCTTTGCACCCCCAAATGGACAATATCAAGCATATATCAACACTAAACATACAATAACCATCAGCAAGCAAATTCTTCATTCCTAGGGTTTGATTTTGCAAATTTCTATCCTAGATTGTAAGAGACTATCAAGCCCTAAGTCGGAAAACAACCAATCAAACAACATTCAGAGTTCATATAGACAGTTAGCACCCCCAACCCAATCACTTTCTATCATACTAAGGGACATGAAACCCAAGTTTAACAAGTTAATCATGTAGAGTTGTCCCGAAGTCAAGACCCACATACAATTAATTCGGATTTTTGGCAATTGATTGTGAATTCAGTGAGCAGATGAGAATGGCATACATGTACTTTGTAGTGGAGTGAAGATGTGGGTGAACTTGCAACAAAAACCGATGATCCCGCCTTCAAACACCGACCGGAAAATACTTGTATTGGATGGGGAATTTGGGACTTAGGGTTTTGGGAATTTGGAGAAATGGAGAGAATAAAAGATTAGAAGGGAATTTGGTGGGAGTGAATGTCGGAGTAAATGAGGGAATAAGGGGAGGGAAACGGTTGGGGGGAATTTGAAAAGGTGTGGGAGGGTAACTGAAAGGTTATGATTTTATACAGTCAGTCGGGTCAGGTCGGGTCGGGTCGGGTCACAGTTTTTTGGGGAACTAATGATTCCCCGTCGACAGACCGTAAGTCAGTGGACGGTCCGTCGACTGATCCGTCGATTGTGCCCTAGCTTAAACAATATTGAAAAACATACCTGCGATCCACGGACACCATCGACGGTCCATCGATGGGACGACGACCCATCGTTTGGTCCGTAGATTTGTGCACCAGACCAATTTCTGCAGATTTCTGGTGGTTTGGTCCATGCACATTGAGCACCCAATAATCCATTCTTTTGTATTTTCTTGACACTTTATTTAGACACGGACCCTAAACTACTCTCTAGCGAACAATCTAAAAGAAATAAAGAAAATGCACACATGACATTGAGTAAAACCGGAAAAAAAATGCAACTATTCCTAAAAAAACAAGAAAACTCTATTGTTGTCTAAATGATACATATTGGTTTGCCTCCCAATAAGCGCTTGATTTAATGTCGCGGCACGACGCAAGACTTTTGATTACTCAGACTTCATCAAGATGATATGTTTCAACCACTTCATTGGAATTTTCCGCATGCCCAAGGTAGATCTTGATTCTTTGCCCATTAACGGTAAACCTTGCACCCTCCTTGTTCTCCAACTCAACCGCACCATGAGGGAACATTTTAGTGATAAAAAATGGACCAGTCCATTTGGACTTGAGTTTGCCTGGAAACAAGCCCAACTTAGAGTTGAACAAAAGCACCAAGTCCCCAACCGCAAATTTGCTCTTCTCAATCTTTTGGTCATGGTACTTCTTCATCTTTTCTTTGTAGAGGGCTGAACTTTCATATGCCTTCAAGCAGAAGTTATCAAGCTCATTCAACCCATTTAATATCTGTTCCGCTGCTTCATTCCAATCCATCTTCAGTTTCTTCATCGCCCACATGGCCTTGTGCTCTAACTCAACCGGCAAGTGACAAGCCTTCCCATATACAAGTTCGTATGGAGACATACCTATGGGAGTCTTGTATGCTATCCGGTAGGCCCGAAGAGCATCATCAAGCCTCCTTGACCAATCCGTTCTACTAGCATTCACCGTTTTTGCCAGAATTTGCTTTATTTCTCTGTTTGACACCTCAACTTGCCCACTAGTCTGTGGATGGTAAGGTGTGGCTACATTGTGGCGAACCCCATAATTCTCCAATAACCCTTTGAACAACTTGTTGCAAAAGTAGGATCGACCATCACTAATAATGGCCCTAGGGGTGCCAAATCTGGAAAATATGTTCTTTTTCAAGAACGCGGTGACACTCTTCCCTTCATTGTTTGCAAGTGCTATGACTTCCACCCATTTTGACACATAATACATTACCACAAGAATGTACTTCATCCCATGAGAGCTCACAAAAGGGTCCATAAAATCATTGCCCCAGACATCAAACAACTCAATTACTAGAATGGGATTCAAAGGGAGCTCTTGCCTCCTCGAAATACCTCCATCTCGTTGGCACCAATCACATGACGTTGCGAACTCATGAGCATAGTACCCACACTGCAAAATCTTATGGGCAGTCCGGATACCAATATGATGCCATCCCACAGGCGAGGAGTGGCATGCCTCCAAAACACTTAGCATCTTAACTTACGGCACACATCGGCGAATAAGCCCATTGGCACAACTCCGGTATAAGTAAGGCTCATCCCAAAAGAACTTTTTCACATCATGCATGAACTTTTTCCTCTGATGAAAGGACAAGTCTGATGGGACTATATCACTAGCCAGATAATTCGCAAAATCAGCGAACCATGGGATCAAGTCATGAGAAGCAGCCAAATAATGCTCATCAGGGAAAGTATCATCAATTTTACCCTTTTCACCCAACTCTCGCATAGCTTCATCCTCTAATCTGGACAAGTGATCGGCAACTTGGTTTTCGGTCCCCTTTCTGTCTTTCACCTCGAAATCAAACTCTCGCAACAGTAATACCCATCTAATTAAACTTGGTTTCACATCCTTCTTTGCCATGAAATATCTCAAAGAAGAATGATCAGTGTGCACTATGACTCTCGTGCCAAGCAAATAGGAGCGAAATTTTTTGAAAGCAAATACTACCGCAAGGAGCTCTTGTTCAGTGACAGTATAGTTCTTTTGAGCTTCATTAAGGGCCTTACTGGCGTAATAAATGGGGTGAAGGATTTTATCCCTTATTTGTCCCAATATTACACCAAGAGCAACCCCACTAGCATCACACATCACCTCAAATGGGTTGCTCCAATCCGGGGAAATAATAATGGGCGCAGACACTAACTTCTCTTTTAACTCTCCAAATGCTTTCAGACAAGATTCATCAAAATAAAATTTACATTCCTTTTCAAGTAATTTTCACAGAGGATGTGCAATTTTTGAGAAATCCTTAATAAATCTCTGATAGAAGTCCGCATGCCCAAGAAAACTTCTCACACCCTTTTACAGAGATGGGTGGAGGAGGTCTCTCAATAACCTCTACTTTTGCTCGATCAACCTCTATTCCCTTCTCTGAGATGCGATGTCCCAATACAATACCCTCTTTCACCATGAAGTGACATTTCTCCCAATTTAGCACAAGGTTGCAATCTTCACATCTTTTGAGAACTTCTGCTAAGTGACTCAAACAATGATCAAAAGAGTCTCCAACAATAGAAAAATCATCCATAAACACCTCAATGGTGTCCTCCACCATATCAGAGAATATCGACATCATACATCTCTGAAAAGTAGCCATTGCATTACAAGCCAAAAGGCATCCTCTTGAATGCAAAAGTCCCATAAGGGAAAGTAAAGGTGGTTTTCTCTTAATCTTCCGGTGCAATAGAGATTTGATTGTAACCCGAATAGCCGTCAAGAAACTGTATCATCATTTTCCCGCGAGTCTATCTAACATCTGATCCATGAAGGGCATACATGCATTCAACTTCCGGTAATCCATACACACTCTCCATCCAGTTACCGGTCTCATGAGAATAATCTCATTCTTCTCATTTGGTATCACTGTCATTCCCCCCTTTTTGGGAACACACTGAACATGGCATACCCAACTACTATCTGCGATGGGATATATGACTCTGGCATCCAACCACTTAATAATCTCCTTCTTCACTACCTCTTCCATAGGTTGATTCAAACGTCTTTGTTGCTCAATACTTGGCTTATGATCGGTCATGAGTTGGATTTTGTGTGAACAAATACCGGAGGGATCCAATAATATACGCAATAGTCCATCCAATAACTCTCTTGAACCTCTTCAACACTTCCACCAAACACTCTACTTGTTGCACATTCAAATCCGACGTAATAATTACCTGCAAAGTGTCATCTTTTCCCAAGAATACATACCTCAGATGAGATGGTAGAGCCTTAAGCTCTAATTTTGAGGCCTCCTTAATAGATGGTTTCGTGGGTGGAGACTCGCGATGCTTCATATCTAACTCCAATTTCTTTGGGTTGAACCGAAAATCACCTTGACCAAGTGCCGCAACTAACGACCCATACTCTTAAATACCATCACTCTCAAAATTCATGATCACTGCCGCTAGTGCCTCAACACCAAGGCGCTCTTCAATTTGTACCTCAGACGTACTCTCAACCCTGTAGGATATTGCAGATACCGTTTGGGGCTCACCACTCTGCCTCATGGACCTATAAATGTTGAAAGTCGCTTCTTCATTGTTTAACAGAAACTTCATTTGCCCTTTTTCCATGTCAACCAAGGCGCGACCAGTAGCAAGGAATGGTCTCCAAGAATAATGGGCACCTCGAAATCCACCTCACAGTCAAGAATCACAAAGTCGGCCAGAAATATAAGTGACTCCACCTTCACTAATACATCATAGAGTATCCCAATAGGCCTCTTCACTGTTCGATCGGCCATCAGTAACCGCATCGTTGTAGGCTTTGGGTCACCCAAACCCAATTTCTTGTAAATCGAGAGAGGCATGAGATTTATGCTTGCACCTAGATCACAAAGTGCTTTAGCAAAGTGCAACAACCCGATGGTACATGGAATAGTGAAAGCGCCCGGATCTTCTTGCTTTTGCACAAGAGACCTTGTAGCAATAGCACTACAATGCTGCATTCGGTCATCATCCTCAAAATTTACCGATCTCTTCTTCGTAACCTTATCCTTCATGAACTTGGCATAACCGGGCATTTGTTCAAGAGATTCTATCAAAGGGACTGATGGAAAGCTATTTCAACATAGTAATAAAATGCCGGTATTTACCCTCCTCATTTTTCTTCACCAATCTTTGTGGGAATGGTGGTGGTGGTCTAGGCATGGGGACCACCTTTTGGGGCATCTCTGCTTCTTTCACCGCTTCATTTACCAACTCACCACTAGCTTCTACTACCTCATCTTCTATGCCAGATGACATAGGTGGATCAATGGTTTGCTTACCCCCTCGAGTCATGACTGTCATACAATGTCCATAATTTTTTGGATTTTGGACGGTATTGCTCGGAAGAGTACCCGGTTGACAAGGGTTCACAGTAGTAGACAATTGGGCCATTTGCAGCTCAAGATGCTTGATTGAGACTGCATGTGCATCCACCTTTTGCCCAATATTAGCCAAATCACCTCTCAACTCCTTGGCGTGCTCATCACTAGCATCAAACCTCCTCCTCATCTTTTGCAACATATCTTCAACTCGTGCCATACTACATCCACCATCCCTAGGAGCAACTTCCCGATTTTGAGGTGGAATATAGGGCCCAGTTTGATCGTTTCTTTTCCAATAGTTACCCCGGTTGAAGTTATTATCGCGGTTGTAGGTTCCTTATCGAACATAATGGCCTTCTCTATTGTAATTCCCATAGTTTCGACCTTGATTTCCTTAACCTTGGCGCCAATTCTCCTGATTGGAGCCTTGGGTGTTCAGTCGGAAATCCCCCGTCAGCTCATTCACTGCATAAGAATCTTCTTCATATTGGTACTCATCAACCGGTGGTGGTGGTTTAGTCAAGTATTTTACTGCATTTACCTTCTCTGCACCTCCCGTGACATGTTTCAAAACCAACCCAAGCTCAGTTCTCATTTGAGTCATCTCTTCACGAATATCATCGGCGGCCGGATTATGTGTAACTTGAACTGCAAAGGTGTTTCTCCCAGTGTCTGACTTCCTAATGCTCCAAGCCTTATTGTTTCAGGAAATTTTCTCCAACTTTTCCGCGATCTCTGCATATGTGCACTCACCATAATAACCACCTGCAATAGTATCAAGTACTGCCTTATTATTATCATCTTGCCCCCGATAGAAGTACTCTCCTTATTATTATCATCTTTCCCCCGATAGAAGTACTCTTTCAATGATTCATCATCAATGAGGTGGTTTGGGACACTTCTCACAAATGAGGTGAACCTATCCCAAGAGCTACTTACCGACTGCCTATGCAATGCCACAAAGTTGTTCACTCTATCTTTGTGGTTAAGCTTTTTAGACACCGACTAATACCGTGCTAGGAACACATCCCTCAACTGCTCCCAAATATAAATAAAATTATAGGTCCACTCAGTAAACCAAATTGCAGTCTCTCCCGTCAGTGAGAGAGGGAACACCCTTAATCCGATGACATCCATGTCCAAGCCTGGCCTCCCTGCACAAATCTTACACACCGACCTCAGTTTGGCGATGTGAGCATGTGGATCCTCAGATGGTAGCCCTGAAAACAAACCTCTAGCAGTGAGCATCCGCATCAAGCTACTAGTTACCACGAATGTATGACCCTGTGGTAGAGGAGGTAGGACAAGAGGCACATCAGAATCGGTGATGTTAATATTGCCCCTATAATACTATTGAGGACGTGGTGACAGGAGGTTGCCTCCTCAAAGCACCATCACCAGGGTTCTCCACTATCACTATGTTGTGAACATCAACCAGCGTAGGAAGTTGACGTTTGATCCCATCACCTAGATTTTTTCAGATTTTGTTGCTCATTCATTCTGCGGAGTGTCCGATAAGTTCATGATAAAATGGGACAATTGGTTCTCCTCGGCTCCGTGTACTTGGCATACACCAGAGCAAGACATGAGAGAGACAAAAACAAAAAGAAACGTAAAATTAGGAAATTGTTGACTAAAATTCAGTAATGTGCTTAAAGTTAATCTAAAAGCCAAGATCCCCGGCAGCGGCGCCAAAATTTGATACGCTCAAATTACACTTCTTTACAGAAGTATAAGTTGTCGTATAAAGTAAAGAACCCAACAAGTAGGTTGGGGTCGATCAAGTGATGAGAAAAACTAGGGTGTGAGTGTTCCCCATAGGTTCATAACGCGGTAATCACAGCTATAACAATTCTTTCCTAGTATCTTGCATGCAAATTGATAAATTATGTATATCTAAATCCTTGGTTCGACATTTAGAGAATTTCACCTCGTACTTTGGTCCGGCTACGTGTGTTTAATTTACTAAACCTTACCTTTACTTCATATTAAGCATCATATTCGACGTATGTCTTAGTTACTACTTCACACCAATCGAAACTAGCCTATTAGATAGTATCCACTAAATCTATGTCGATAATTCTTTTCCTATTAACTACCCCCCTTGGTCCGGCAAGTAGAGATAGGGCAAGTTCTAACGCGTGCACTCATTAAAAAGACTTCTAGACGAAAGAATTATCAATACATGCAAGAATCTATTCTAGAATTGTTATTTAGCTAGTTTTACCTTGTTAATCACCCATGGTTCCCACAACCCTAGTTGTGGATTTAGTTACCCATGCCTAGAAATACACAATTCATGGTTGTTAAACAGTAATTCATATACTTACTTTGACAGGTTTGAAGAAAATCCAGAAATAACACTTGAAATAGAAAAATTCACTTAATAATCGATTCCGGAAACTTGAATAAATTATCAAATTGCAAAGTCAAATCTCCAAGAACAAAAGGATGAAAAATCATAAAAAGTCTAACCCCAAAAACGAGGTTTTACACCCTATTTATAAAAAATTGTCCTAAAATAGAAGGAAAGCAATTAAGGAAAGTATGTCCAAAAAACGCGGCTTCAATCAACGACCCCACTGACGATTCGTCAATCAAACGACGGACCGTCGAATGCCTCCGTCGCTTCATACTTAGCATATTTTCAAGTCCTGCACGTTGCATCTTCTCTGATCAAGTCGACGGACCAACAACACAGTCCATCGATTTACTTACGGTCCGTTGAGGCCTCTATTGTTCCATACTTCAACTTTTCTTCAACATCGGGTACTGTAGCAGTCTCTGATCTCATCAACGATTTGCCAAGATGGTCCATTGATCAATGGACGGACCGTTGATCCTTCCTTAGCCCCACACTTTGTCAGAATTTTCCGAGTTGCTTCCAGATGCTTGAACCTCCTGTCGACGATCACCACCTACGGTCCGTGAATGGAACGACGGGCCGTCGATGGCTTCGTGGGTCACTTATGCACTGATTTCTGCATTTCCGCTTTGGAAAACTTTCCTGCAAAACACAGATAAAAATACATTAAAATTACTACAAAAAGGCCCTAGAAACACACTAAACTTAGGAAAAAGCCTTTAAAGTACCGTGAAACCACGGTACATCAGTAAGGAAATCTGCAAATTATAGGTAAGTTAAAAAGTGAGTTTTTGGTCAACTTCAAACAGCCATAACTCCTAGATCAATATGAGTTAGGTGTAGTTCAATATATGGATAGAAAGCTCCTGGAAGGATCTTTCTGACGCCGTCGAGCTAGCGCGATTCCGAGATTGTATGTGTAAGTTATGCCCTTTGAAAGTTGGGGTGTTGGATAAAGGAAATGTCCAATTCCGAGATTTTAAAATGAACTTAGTCTTTTCACTACCCTATTAATTTAATCCTTTTTTAGGAGTTTAATATAGGTCAAATCACAATATATTCAGTTTTAGAGGTTGAAAATTTTCACGCTAAGTCTAAGGAGAAAGGAGAAAGAAAAGAAGAAGCAAAGGGAAAGATTCACCAAGAACGTTCTAGGTTGATCGTGGTTTCGCCAAGGATTTTATTCGATCAGGTATGTGGTCTTCCATAACATTGGGCTTGTTCACCCACATGTCAAGCATGTTTGACTTAGCGTGATTTCATCCTAAAAATATTTGATCTTCAATGTTCTTGAATGTTGTTCTCAAATTGCTTTCGTTCTTGAACATGAGATGAGACTTTTGAGTTTTATTGATGATTTAAGTGTTTTTCTTGTATTTTTTTGGGTTAGATCTTTGTATATATGATGTGGGTGCATGAATCAAAAGTGAATGTGAGAGAAGGAATCGAGTTAAAAAAATTTGGGATCATAAAATGAGTTGAAATTTCGTTAGGCAAATTTGGGGAGGGCCAGGAGGGCGTGCCCCATTTACGCCAAAGGGCCTGGGTGGCGCGCCTGCAGTGCGTTAGATTGTGGCCTTTGAACATGAGGCCTGGCGCGGTGCGTCCAAATCAACGTCTTTCACATAGTTTTCATAATTTAGTCCGCTTAAGCCTTTCTAAAGTATTGTAACACTTCCTAATGATTGTTACTACTCTCGATGACTTCTAGACATATAGAAATCATATAGAAACATGAATTTCAACCTTGAATCCATAACTTTAAATTCAAGGATAGTTAAGAGCTAAGTCTAGAAAATTCTTTGAGTCTTTTCAAGAAGTCTTTTGCAAATGCTTTTAACTTTATTTTAAGACTTAAAGATCAAGTTCAGTAAAGAGTACATATAAGGAGAAGAAGTTCATTTCAAGTTTCATAAGTCTTTTACAAATGTTTTAACTTCATTTTAAGACTTAAGTTTTAGTTCAGATCAGAGTAAAGTGAAGTATTTTATTCAAGAAGTATATGGGGACTGAATATTTTCAAAGAAATGTAAAGATGTTTTTTCACATTTAAACAACAAAGGAAACTGAGATTTCGGAAAGAGACATTAAGCTAGTTTTATTTTTTAGTAAAGAGGAAATCATGATTTCCAAGAGATATTTTAAGCTATGTTTGAACAATTATCTCAAACCGGAGAAGAAGTTGTTTTAAACACATATGAGCTAAGTATATTTTGGGAGTAGTATTGAGCACCGATATGGAGACACAAGTTCATATTAAGTCAAACCCCCATAAACCATGTAACCATCATGGGCAGAGAAAAAGATCATAATTTTTAGATGATTTCTTAGTGCTTTTTACCATAGACTAGTGGATTAACTTAGTAAGTTCTGGTTCTATACAGATGGCAAGGTATAGGATGGTCCTTGGCAATGTGAGGTAAAATGTTGTACCATCACATAGGCTCATAGTGATGGTTGTCAGTTAGAGAAACTTCCGCATAATTTATTGTATTTTAATATACATCAATTTATTGTATTTTTATATACATTCAGAGTTATGGTGTATCCCTTTTTATACACAGAATTGACATCATGTCTTTAAACAAGGTTTTCTTTATATCGCATCTCTTTTAAACTTCTTTATAATGAAATAAATTTAGTTAAGTATTCATGAGTTGACAAGAGACATGTAAGTGTTTTTTTGAGAATCTCTTTCAAGCCTATGTTTGTTAACATTCCAACTCTCATACTCGTACATTCAATGTACTAATTCCATTTGGCTTCAATCATACTACGATGCAGACACAGGTAACCATAATCACCATCCAGTGCCTCATTGATCCAGCTTAAGCATTTTGAGTCTGTTGGTGAGCCTCTTTGCCTCCCAGAGGAATCTTTTATTTTGATTTGTATTTAGTTGTTAGGATGTTGTTGGGTATGTCTCAACATCCATCTAAGTTGTTTATAGGCTTCATAGACAGTCAAATGTTAGTACTTTGAGTCTTTTCTTTTTCATCTATTATTTTAAAGACTTCTGTAGCCAGTTTTTGCCAAGTTAAATGTTTAATATTTGAACATTCTCAGATTATGTTATTGTTTAGTTCAGTTAGATGCTATTAATCCTTATAAATATGCATATAGTTTTCTAGGGAGTTAAGTAATCTAGGCTAAGGTTCCGCTCGAGGCCAGCAATAGTCTTCGAGTGCCGGGCACGCCCAGGGTGTACACTCGAAACGTGATAATATGGGCCGAGCTTATAAGCCCTAGTTTAAGTAGATTGAAAATTCTATTTCAACCCTACCCCAATAACAGGTTGGGTTGGGCTGGCCCCATGGCCTAAGCCTATTTTAACAACTCTAGGCATGAGTATAACATAGCCTATTTTGACAGCTCTAGGCATGAGTATAGCAAATTAAATCACAAATTAACTCTTATTACAATTTGTAAATTCAAAAAGCATAATTTCCAACACCTCTCATAGCTAATTGAGAAAAAATAGTATTACCACTAATCTACTATATTTGGTTCTCCCAACTTATGTGATATTATGAATTGAAGCTAAACTTTTACCAATGAATTTTGATAGAGAATTCTTTAACTTTTTTTTTAAAAAAAAAATTTACATATTTGACAATTATGTAAAAAAATTTACTTAAAGTCACAACAATTGATGTAATTAAAAAATATTGCAATTATGGGAAAACTATTTTTGTACATGATATTAAATCTTTTATTTGGTAATTAATTAAATTTAATACTATTTTGTACATTATAAACTATCTTATTCATTGCTACTCTTATACCCCATTTAATACAAACAACACATTTTTTTATTATGAATAAAATTAATATAAATAAAACAAATCTTAACATTACTAATTTTGATTCATCATATTTTGTTATTGAATTATACAAACCACATTGTTATTGATAAAAATAATAATAATTTTATTCTAGCATAACTAATATCAACATTAAAATTATTGTTTGGATTAACAACGACAGTCTCCTCCTTTCTGATTACGCAACTGTCAAGTTCATCCGAGAAGGACCAGATATTGTTTGGATCACAGTGGCGGAAATATTTATCCCGAATTTGAGCAATATTAACATAAATACATGGCTTACTTTGAAATTCAAGGAAATATTCCGTGTTACATTGCCTTATATGTCAGATGGATCTCTCCGTTATATTTTGTCAATTCGATTTCAGAATGGATTACCGAAGGATTGTATTGCTATTGCTTATAAAAGCGCTTCTAGGTTTGTTTGATTTTCATAATTTGGTTCTTGTTCATAAGAGTTTCAGTGCTTGTAATATTTAAGTTAATTTCAAAAAGAAACCTATTCCGTATGTCGAAATAAAATTGAGATTTGAAACAACGATTTATGATTCTAAGTTGAAATGTCAGTTTCATGTTAGCTGTCACAACCCGAGCCTATACCCTGGACATGATCGGCATTCAAAGACCATTGTTGGTCCCTAAGCGAAACTTCATCTTGACTGACTACAAGTGGAAGAGTCACTTAAACATACAATGCTTGAAAAGTGAAATAAAATTTAAAAACTCAACTTTAGAAGCTTTAACTCAAATGGAAAACTTTGAATAAAATAATATATTCAACTAGCCATAAAATAGGCAACTTTAGTCATTAAAATATTTAATAAAATAAATTTAAAATACAGACTCCTTAACTAAACTGTCTATCTAAGAATCCTCTAACTAATAAAGATGGAAGTCGGGACAAGTAAATTATATCCTCCGGAAAAAAGGAGACTCATCATAGCTAACTCGAACTCTCGGATGTATCAACAAAGCTCGTGTTGATGATCATGTGTACCTGTGTCTGTATCATCAAAAGATGCGGGCCAATTGGCTCAGTACGTGGAATGTACGAGCATGTAAGGGGACTTCTAAAGCATAACATAAGCTTGATACTTGAATAAAAGATAGAAACATACTTACCTCTTCTCAAACTTGAAACTCAAGGAATACTCAAGAATACTAAAGAATAAGATACTCAACTCAAAGATTAAATACTGAACTTAAAGATATGATACTCGACTATGGATGGTCAACTCAATATACTTAACTCTTGATACTTAACTGAACTCATTTCAATATAAGGCAGTTTAAAACAAGTGCAATGTAAATAAAAGCTATTTAAAAACATGATGTTAACTCAAGATAATAATATCATAAAAACATATCATGCTCCCTCTCAAAGTCTACTTGTGCAATGCATGAATGAAGTCACATGCCCCCATTCATACTAAGAAGAACCCTTTGAGGAACCATGTAACTAATACTGTGGGAGTTTCTCTAACCTACAACCATCACTATGAGACTAAGTGATGGTACAACGTCTTATCTCACGTTGCAAGAGGACCATCCTACACCTTGCCATCGGTATAGAACCTTACTCAACTTAGTGGATCCACTAGCTCTCCTTACGTGATCATCTAAAAAGTATGACCCGTCAATTGTAATGTTGGCTACATGATTTACATGTAGACTTGATTTAATATGAACTTTCATCCCCACATCGGTGCTCAATACTACTCCCAAAATGTACTTTCGCTCATACTTTTAATAATACTACCTTTCTTTGGGTTGAGATAATTTACTGCACCCCTTAGCTTTATAAAGCTCCTCTTGGGATCAATGTTCCCTCTTTAGTTCAAAACTCTTTTGGAACTTCTTTTTTTCCTTTTAACTTAAATGTGAAAATATTTATAAACTCTTAGGGAATATTTAGTTCCCTTATAGCTTTTGAGGAATGAACTCAACTCTTGCTCTTTACTTAACTTGAAACTTTAACTCTTAGAGAACTTAGTTCCCTTATATATTTGGAGAATTTTACTCAACTCTTTACTCTTTCTTGACTTGAACTTTAATTCTTTAAAACAAAGTGAAAACGTTTGTGAAAGACTTTAGAAAACTTTAAAAACTTTACTTTTACTTGCTCTTATCCTCTAGACTGGACTCTTAACTTCCTTGAATTGAAGTACGGATTCAAGGTTCATGCTTTCATATGGATGATTTCATGATTTTCAACTTGGAAGGTTCATGCGGAATTATGAGCATGAACAACTCAACTCGAGAACTCAAAGATACTTCTCAACTGAAGATTGTTTGACTTATAGTGTTCATGCGAAATCATGGGCATGAAAAACTCGACTCAAGGACTTAATGGGTAATATGTAATAGTCCAATAATTAGAAATATAATCTCGAAAGGAATAAAGAACTCAATATTCAAGAATAGAACTTGGAGATACAACTCATCTCAATGATACTCAATTTATGGAATTCATGCGGAAGTTATGGACATGAACAACTCGACTCGAAGGTCTAAGTAACTAGATGGAACTCATGTATAAGAATCTTCTCATTATCTTACTTACTTCCTCAAAACTTAGTCCAAATCAATGATGGATCTCAAAGAATTAAGAATTGAACTTAAAGGCTTTTTTGTACTCTACTCTTAACTCTCTCTTGAATGTGAATTGTGAATTCAAGAGTTATGATTCATGATATGAAGGATATAGGGTATATTATGAAAACATTCTCTTCACTCTTATGCTACTTGCTTTAGTCTTGAAACAAGTTACTAGAAGTTGTGGAAGACTCCTCAAAAGGGCTTTCTTAAAATGTTTGAAAGAATTCTCAAAACTTAACTCTCAACTGTACCTTGAATTTGAATTATGAATTCAAGGTTATGATCATGTTAGGACTGATTTTAGGTGTTTAGAAGTAGCTTAGATTAGTTAGAATTGACAAGGAGTGAAGGTGCACTTTAAACGAACTCAAACGGAGCTACCGGAGGAAAACTGGACTGGGCAGACGACCCTGGGCTATGACTGGTGCGGTGCCCCAACCCTTGACGGACAGAGATGGGTTTGGCGCGCTCTGGCAGGCGCGCCGTGCCAGGTCTCTAAACCCCTCACTCTTCGTAAAAACAACCATAAAAGAGTTTGAGATGATTACACTAGAAAAGCAAGTGTAAATCTTGAATAAACACCAATAACTACCAATTTATATTTTCAAAAAACTAGCTCTAAACTCAAATAATAGAATGGGAAAATGATTGTCACGTATATAGATCACGTTTCTAGGTACTGTGCAAACTTTAATGGTAAAAAACACTAAAATTTAATCTTCACCATCCAATAACTCCATTAGAACCTTTTCTTCAACTTTCTTTCTAGTTAGGAAGTGATAGGAATGCAGATGATTCCATTTATCCAAATAATTTGGTACATTCTTCGATACTAGACTTGGACATGGTAAAAATTTGGAGAATGGCTTAGGAGAATGTCCTAAGAAGTATGAAGGTGAAATGTTTTGGCTAAGGAAGCTGAAAAGTGGTGACTTTTCTCTTTGGTGCATCAAATGGTTCAAGGATCGCGGATTGGGTGATGGTGATGAAATTGGGCTTTATTGGAATCCTAGATCTCAAGTTTAATGCTCAAATTGCTTTCTCAAGTGCACGCTTAGTGAAAAAGTGCAATATTTTAGGACCAAAAACAACATTCTATAGTAATCTTTTGTTTAATATTTCTCTTTTAGCTAATTGTAATAGCTAAAGACCTAAATATGAAATTGGAATATCTGTAGTATGATGATTCATGAAGGTCCCAATTTAGGCTTCGCAATCCCCTTTTTGTACTTGTGTTTTCATCCCATATTAATATTGTATTGTTCTTTTAATATGAGAATATTGTAGTTCGTGAAATAGTTTAGTAGTTTTGATGTTCTCATTACAAAGGATCTTAATGGGAGAATTAAGTTAATATACTCACAGCAAATGAATGGAAATAAGGACCGAGCATAACATAATTAAGCACCTCATATCGCGCACAAACTCAATTGTAGAAGATTACGGGCTAAATCTTTAAGTTGATATTTCATAACACCTACTGATTTATGTGTGTCTCCAAAGCACATTAAGCTAAACTTGATGAACTAAATTTCACCGAAAGATATAAGATATCTATAGCAAATAATAGTAAAATGTATTGGGGAATGTTTGAACAGAGGAATGTGATTTGAGATGTGACATTTCATCTATCAAATTCTTTTCAATCAGTAACATGATTGTATTCTCAAATGAAATGACTGAGAAAATTGAACAGAGATGTATTAACTTAAGACAAACTTATTTTGTAAATAGAGCAAAAGAATGATAGAAGAAGAAAGGCAGCATGAGTCGTCGGCTGCTCAACTGTTGGGCATGGCCTTTACAGACAGATGCATAATCCTTTGTACAAATACCAGCATTTAGCGTAACTGACGGTTGTAAGTAGACTTCCTTGAAAAAAAAAATCATCATTTGGCAGTCAAATCTAAAATGATGATACTACCGTGAAATGCCCTTCTTGGTCCATTTATGATGCCCTTCTAAGTTTGTCTAGTTCAGCCAAGATATTCTCGAGGGGAACTCTCATCTTGCTGTGTTTAGTCTGCAGTTTTTTTCCAGCAGAAGTAACACTAACAGCAGTAGTAATATGAATTATATCTTAGATCTTTGTGTAGAAATCAACATAAACCATCTTCATCATCTAAGGAAATTGTTGTTACGTGTCTCAGGATCTGCATTGAATGGATCCGAAACATCAGGTGATTGTTAGGAGATAAGTTTCTTTGAGTCATTATCTTGATAACTAGTTATAGTTGTTCCTGTTTTTATAGGCATGTTAGAAGTCTTTTAGCAAGTTACAAACCTGAATGGATACCTCACTGGTAAGCGTTCCAACATGGTAAGTCCATCTAAGGTATATTAACACCTTCCAATGATTGTAATACTCCAAATAATTTCTAAACACCTAGAAATCATCAAAGAACACAAATCATAACATTGATACCATAATCCAATTCAAGGAAAGTTAAGATCAATGTCAAAGGAGTTAAGAGTCAAGTCAAAAGTTAAGAAGTAAGTCAAAGCAAAGTTCATAAAGGTTTTAAAGAGTCTTTACTAAATATTTTAACTTCGTTTTAAGGCTCAAGTTTAAAGTTAAAGAAAAGAATAACAAGTTGAAGTCTTTTCTTCAAAGAAATATAAGGGAACTAAATATTTCCTAAGGATTGGTTAAGACTCAAGTTTTCAAGTTAAGTAAAGAGTAAAGAGTTGAGTTCATTTCTCAAAATTTATAAGGGAAATAAGTATTCCTTGAAAGTTTATAAATTTTTTGAAATTTAAGTTAAGAGGTAACTAAGGTTTCCCAAAAGAGATTTGAACAAGAAAAGGGAACATTGATTCAAGACAGCTTTCTAAAGCTAAGTGTTGAGCAACTATCTCAACCCAAAGAAAGGAAGTTGATTTTAAAAGCATGAGCTAAAGTATATTTTAGGAGTAGTATTGATCATCGATGTGGGGATGAGAGTTCATATTAACTAAAGTCTCCATGAAAACCGTCTATCCATCATGGATATTAACAGGTCATACTTTTTAGATAATCAGGTAACTTAAGAAAGTGGATCCACTAAGTTAAGTAGTTCTACGCAACGACAAATTATAGGACAGTTCTGGCAGTGTGTGCGAGACGATGTATCACCAATTAGGCTCATAGTGGTGGTTGTCGCTTAGAGAATCTCCCAAAGAAACTATATTACTTCATATATAAGTAAAGATGAGTTTTATATTGCACTACCTTTAACGAACTAAGTGGTTTCATTGTTTTACAAGCTTTCATATATATATATATGTATATATATATATATATTATATATATATATATATATATATATATATATATATATATATATATATATATATATATATATATATATATATATATATATATATATATATATATATATTGAATATGTCTACTTGCTTTTTATTAAGTTAAGTTACTCAGGAGTTGAGCAGAGTCAAGGTAAGTGTTTCTTCTTACTCCTTTTAAGCTTAAGCTGTTGTTTAACATTCCAACTCGCATACTCGTACATCTAATGTACTTATGCCAGTTGACCTGCATTGTATCATGATGCACAATAAGGTAACATGGATAAGCATCCACCAGCGCCTCGTTGATCCAACCAAGCAATCGGAGTCTGTGGTGAGCCTCCTTGCAATCAGGAGGACACATATTTAATTTTTTCAGTCTTTTCTTTTATAGAATGTTGTGGGGTTTGTTCCAACATTCATCTTAGTATTATAGAGTCTTCTTAGACAGATAGTCAGTCAAATAGTTCAGTTTTGAGTCTCTCTTTATTTGCATTTCAGATATTATATAGTGAGACATAAGTGTCATTTTGGCCAAGACATGTATACTAACTATCTTTATGAGAATGTTTATCGCTTCTTATTGAGTTAAGTCTTTCGTTGAGTTAAGTAAGTCAGGCCAAGGATCAGATCAAGGCCAGCAATGATCATTGGGTGCCGACCACGTCAAGGGTGTAGGCTCGGGGCATGCAAAAAGCTGAAGGGAAGGGAAGTGAAAGTTGGAGTTGAAGCTCTCAGGAGAGTGACGGAAGACACAAGAAAATGGAACAACCTGAAATATGTAAATATATTAAGACACAAAAAAAGGCATATAAAAATGTTAGGTTGTTTATTTAGAAATTAAGATTACAAACTATTCCAATTATGCATCTAAGCGTATATAATAAAGTTTTAATCCATTAGATAATTTTTATTCAAATTTTGAAAAACTTTTATGATGGTTAGCATGGGAATATGCATATAATCATTTTTCCATATATATATATATATATATATATATATATATATATATATATATATATATATATATATATAGAGAGAGAGAGAGAGAGAGAGAGAGAGAGAGAGAATTTTAATTTCAACATTGAATGTTATTTCAGTTATTATAATAATTGATTACCAATGAAACAATAAAAACTGAAAAACATTCCATATCCTTCCGTCACCAATTTAACAAGATAATTAATCATCTTATTTGTTATCTTAATTTTTTGTAACTAATCAACTTATAAATGGAATAATCAACCCCGTCTTGTCTCCTCATTAGATGAAGTAATAGAGACAAGTTGAAGATTTATACAGAGGTATGTTCACTTTATTTGGTTGTTTTTAGTGAATGTTTGTGAAAATATATATTCATTTTCGTGTATTTCTTTAGCACTATCCAATTTTTTTTTAATTTTGTTTCTTTTTCTTTGCCAAATAATTGTAATGAGTTTAATCTCTATGATGACGAACCTCTAAAATCATTGCAAAGGATCCTTGCTTCTCTATAAGCTTTCACATTTTTAGATAGGTCTATTCGTGTAACACCCTATTTCAGAAATCGTGGCTAACCCACGGTCTGTCCTAGTAGTGCGTGGATGACAACCTACAGCCCCCCAAAACCATCCTCATAAGTAAATCGAAAGACTAACAGGACAAATCATGGATCCTTCCACGGACCATCGATCAGTTCGTAGGTCGAGACCCTCGAGACCCCATAATCTATCCTCTAAAGTCAATCGGCGAACTGAGATGACGGATCGTAGATCCATTCACGATCATCGATCAGTCCTTACGGCAAGACCCTCGGGACCACAGAACCCATCTTCTAATACGATCGACGGATTGTCTAGATGGATCGTGAATCAGTCCACAGACCACCGATCAGTCTGTAACTAGAAGTTGCAGGTCCAACCCACGGTGGCCATCCATGGATCGTAGGGTAACCCACGGTCCATCCTGGTGGTGCGTGGATGGCCACCTGCAGCCCTTATAATGCATCCTCTGAAGTCGATCGACGGAGTGCTGGACAGATCATGGATTTGTCTACAGACTACGTATAAGTCCATAAGTGGCTTCAACAGATTTTATGTAAGGGGTCGTTTGGTCTTTTCCTTATGCATTGGACCTCTAAACTACATCGTTTAACCTATAAACTACGTAACTTTTATCAGTTTTAGCTGTATAAACTAATAATAACCTAATATAGATAATTATTAACAAAATATTCATCAAACATAGAGAAAAATAGCGGAGAAAGTCGAGCTGACCTAATTCAAGAAAGCAACGAGTTTTCATCAAATCCAGCACCCAGATCGAAAGATTTCTAAGTAAATTTCATCATCAGGCATGTGGAATTTCACTAGCGGGTTCCTTCCCCACATTAGCTGCCTAGATTTAAATAAATATTATCTAGACCTGGGGTTTTTTGTATGTTAGAAATTTTTGGGTTTTAGTTTTTAGAAGGATCCAAATCAGATTATCATGAATTTAGTATCGTTTTGGTAGATTCTTTCATGAATTCAGAACCATAGCTTTCTTTGTTCATTATTTACACATGCTAGATCAGTTACTTCAGATATATTCATACATGCCTCAGTTTTCAAATGTTTCATGGTCATTATATTAATGTTGCTATATTAGTTAGCATGTCAGTATTTTGAGCTACCCAACATTATAAAAATTCACTCATAAATTGTAAATTACACAATCAATTGGGAGTATCTTACTATTTAGTGGATTAGAGTTCAGCGTACTCGAATAGTCTTACAACTACGTGACCCCCTAGGTTTATAAGTCCCCTCTGTGGGCATTATATTTTATTAATTACTCCAGTCATGCCTATATACCTCTGGTAGGGTATATTGTGTCTGCTCTGATGGGTATATACATCAGAATCCACATATAGCTTTTGTGGTATTATATCGATTATTAGTAGCTCCCAATGTCCAGTCAGATGTTATTGCATTGACCATGTTATCAGTTATAGTCAGATTTCAGTCTCATCATGTTATAAATTTGGTCACTGCATTCAGTTAATTCATGTTCAACATTCTTTGTATAGTATTATGCTTATCTCTTATCGTTGCTCAGATATATGTTTTAGTTCAAGTATTTTTATTATTCAGCTTTATTCGATCATGCATGCTCATTACCTTTCAAGTACTGACACATACTCTACGCTTCATATTTTCGGGATGTAGGTTCAAGTCCTAAGCTTCCAAATCACGCATAGATTGGTTCCCAGTTACCAGTTGAGGAGCTTCAATGGTGAGTTCTCATACTTCGAGGACTATAAATATGTTTCACACTTTAATATTGGTTTCAGTTTTTGATAGATTTAGCTTGGGCAGTCCCAACTCTTCTTGTCAGTTATGTGTTATTCGACCATAGTTAGATTCAGTTTTCACATTTTAGTTTTAACCTTTTAGTTGTTGTTACACTCTCAGATTTATACGTTCGGATAGTTTATGGATATTCCCCATAATTATAGCTTATCTTATGATTTAGATTCTGCACAATATTTCCTTACTTTAGTTTATTTAGTATGGTTATGATATGCCAGATCAGGGTTTATTTGGGGTCACTCGTGATCCTAGGTCTTGTGTATGCATTCTAGGGTATCTTCGGGGCGTGACAAACTTTGTATTAGAGCCTTAGGCTTAAGAGTCAAAGGATGTCTGAAAAGCCACACTACGTAGAGCCTATTCAGGGGTGTGAAGTGCACCACATCTAATGAGAGGGAGTCTACGAAGTATTTTCGTAAAACTTCTCTCTCTTTGTTACTCTTATCGTGCGTGAGGTATGATCCAATTTACTCATTCTAATCCGTTAGTATGCTCTTAAGATCATGACTCCTCGTGAGCTTACTCAAGGAATGCTAATGCACACAATGCTAATAGACTTCCTACAGTCCTAGACCATGAGGTTTTGAACATAGAGTTTCGGAATGCAATTCAGCTTTTTGGTCAGAGAATGATCAACCAAAACTATCACAGGTTCCAGTTCCAGTTCCTAATAATAGAAATGTTGGACCAGTGGCAGTTAGGGTTCGAGATCTTCTTAGGATGAATCCTCTTGAGTTTTTAAGGTCACAAGTTGGTGAGGACCCACATAACTTCATTGATGAGATTAAGAAAATCTTTGGAGTGATGCAAGTGACTAGTAATAGAGGGTTGAGTTAGCATCCTACCAGCTTAAGGATGTTACTCTTATATGTTACACTTAGTGGAAGGACAAGAAGGGTTACTTTATCCTTTGTAACTCCCTATATAGAAGTAAACTTCGGTGTCAGTCTAGAAACTCAAGTCGGTGACCCAGTTATAGCTAGACGGGTATACAAAAATTACCCTGACAAAGTCTCCAGTCTCCTGCAGAGTTAGAAATGGTAGACTTTGATGTCAGTCTAGGAATAAATTGGTTACATTCATCTTATGCATCAGTCGATTATAGAACTTAGATTGTTCATTTTCAGTTTCCAAGCGAACCAGTCCTGGAATGGAATCATTTTTTACCTTAAGGCCATAGCCTAGAATATTGATTTCTAAGGTTTATCTCTACCATCTAGTTCAGGTTAAGGATTCAAGCTCTGAAACCCCAACTCTTATGTCGGTTCCTATAGTAAATGAGTTTCCTAAAGTGTATCCAGAAGATCTTCGCAGAGCTCCTCCAGAAAGGAAATCGACTTTGGAATTGATCTCCTTCAAAATACCCAGCCTATTTCCATTCCTCCTTACATAATGTCTCAATCTTAACTTAAGGAATTGAAAGAGCAGTTTAAGGACCTTCTAGATAAGGGCATAATCAGACCCAGTATTTCCCTATGAGGTGCACCAGTGTTATTCGTGAAGAAAAAACATGGTTCCCTCAGAGTGTGCATTAGCATACAGGTAAGGCCAATGTAGTAGCGGATGATCTAAGCATGATATCTATTTGTACTGTAGTACATATTGAGAAAGAAAGAAAAGAACTAGTAAAGGATATTCACATGCTTGCTCGCTTGGGAGTTCACCTTATGAGCATATCATGGTGTAATAGTTTAGAATGGGGAAGAATCTTCATTGGTAGCAGAGGTTAAGGAAAAGCAAGCTAGTGATCCGATATTTCTTCAACTAAAGGGTGCAAATCATCATTAGAGCGTTGAGGTTTTCTCCGAAGAGGGAGATGGCATGCTTCGCTATCTTGGTCGATTATGTATTCTTAAAGTGGGTGAGTTGAGACTTGAGATAGAAGACCCATGCAGATGCACATAATTCCAAGTATTCTATTCATCTAAGCTCCATTAAGAAGTACCGTGATTTGTGGGAAGTCTTTTGGTGGAATGACATGTAAAAGAAAATAGTAGATTTTGTGTCTAAGTGCCCTTATTGTCACCAGATAAAGGTAGAATATAAGAAACCAAGAGGTATGAACCAAGAATCAACATTCCTACATGGAAGTGGAAATTGATCAACTTGGACTTCATTACAGCTTTACCTTGTACCCGCAGACAACATGACTCCATTTGGGTGATTTTTGACAAAGTTACTAAGTTTGTGCGCTTTTGGCTTTCAAGACTATAGATTCGGTGGAGCACTACGCCAAATTTTACTTTAATAAGATAGCCAAGTTGCATGGAGTTCCTTTGCCTAGCATTTCAGATGGAGGTCCCTAGTTTGCATCTGATTGTTAGAAGTCATTTCAGAAAGGTCTTGGTACTCAGGTTAACCTTAGCACAACATTTCATCTACGGACGGATGGTCGGACAGAGCGTACCATTCACACCTTAGAGGACATGTTAAGAGCTTGATATATTGATTTCAAGGGTTCTTCGGATGATCACCTTCCTTTTATAGAGTTCTCTTATAACCATTGTTACCATTCCAGCATTTAGATGGCCCTTATGAGTATTATATAGGGATAGGTTGGAGCTTCAGTTGATTGGTTTGAAGTAGGTGAAGCAGTCTTAATAGGGACAAATTCGGTTCATGATGCGATGGTTCAGCTCATTAGGGATACACTTAAGACAGCCCAGAGTCACTAGAAGTCCTATGCAGATGTGAGGAGAAGGCACTTAGAGTTCCATGTTGATGATTGGTGTTTTTCTGAAAGTGTCACCTACGAAGGGGTGATGAGATTTGGCACGGGAAGAAAGGGAAGTTCAGTCCTAGATATTTAGACCCTTACAAGATCTTGAAAAAAGTTACAAAAGTGGCTTAAGAGTTAGAATTGCCAACAGAACTAGCTGCAGTGCATCCAACTTTTCACATTTTTTTGTTGTAAAACTGTTTAGGTGATCCAGCATTTATTGTACTTATAGAAGTCTAGCTATGAAGTATAGTCTCACTTATGAAGAGATACTAGTTGAGATTCTTGATCGTCAGGTTCGAAGGTTGAGAAACAAAGAAGTAGCTTCAGTTAAGGTTTTGTGGAATAGTAGTCCGTATAGGGAGCTACTTGGGGAGCAGAAGAAGCCATGATGGCCAAGTATCCTCATCTCATTCCTTCCGACTCCAATCCATCTTGAGCTAATTGTTCCTCTCTAGTTTTTAGTTATTCATGCGTTGATTCAATCTTAGTATGATGTTCCTTCAGTTTGAACTTGCATTTTCCGTGTAATTGCATGTCCTTAGAGCTTAGTTCAGTTAAAAATTAGTTTCTAATAATTAGTGGTAGGTTTTTTAGCTCTTTCCCTCCCTATCCTACTAGCTTAGACCTCATTTGAGGATGTATGTTCCCAATAGGGAGATAATGTAAGACCCCGTATCCGAAAACAAACTAAACTAGCAGATTTCTGAAAGTTGTAGGTGCAACCCATGGTTCTACCTATGGTCCGTAGGGTGACCCACGGTTTGTTGTGGTAGTCCTTGGATGGACACTACAAGCACGGATAAGCCATTGTCTAAAGTCGATCGATGGACTGATAGGACCGATTATGGATCTATCTATGTACTTTTGATCAGTTTGTAGATCGAGACCCTCAAGACCCCCATAACCCATCCGAAGAAGTCGATCAACAGATTGACATGAAGGACGTGGATCAGTCCACAGATCGTTGATCAGTCCATAGGTCGAGACCCAAAGACCCCCCCACCCCATAACCCATCCTCTGATACGATCAATGGACTTACATGATTGATCGTGGATCAATCTATGGGTCGTCGATAAGTCTGTAACCAGAAGTTGCAGGAGCTACCCATGGTTGCCACCCATGGACTGTAGGGTTACCCACGGTCTATCCTGGTGTTCCGTGGATAGACACATGCAGCCCCCCAAAATCCATCATCTGAAGTCGATCAACAGACTGATAGGGCAAATAGTTGATCAGTTTCTTAGTTGCTTTAGCAGATTTTAAGTCAAGAGTCGTTTGGTCTTTTCCTTATGTGTTAGACCGCTAAACTATGTCGTCTTACCCCTAAACTACATAGTTTTGGTAAGTTTTAGACTAATAAACTAATTAGAACATAATCAATTATTAAACAAAAATTCATCAAACTTAGAGCAAAATAGAGGAGAAAGTCAAGAAGCCCTAGTTCAAGAATGCAACGAGTTTTCATCCGTTCCTGCTCCAAAATTATAAGAAGATTACTCCATGAATTTCATCACCAGACATGTGGGATTTTACTAACAGGTTCCTTTCACCCATTAGATCCCTAGATTTTAGTAACAATCTTGATTCCGTTATTATTTTCTAGACCTAGGTCAATTACTTCAAATATATACATACATACCTCAACTTTAAAATGTTTCATTATCAGTATATTAATGTTGCTTTCTTAGTTAGCATGTCAATATTTTGACCTATCCAGTTTTACAGAAATTCAGTCATAAATAGTTAATTACATTATCAATTGGGAGTAGCTTAATACTGACTGGACTAAGGTTCAACATAACTAAATAGTCCAAGAACTACGTGCCCCCATAGGGTTATAAGTCCCTTATGTGGGCGTTAAATTCTAGTGATCACGCCATTCATACCTCTCTACCTCTAGAAAGGTATATTGGGTCTTATTCATGGGTCGTATAGATTGGACTCCACATTTAGCTCATGTGGTTTTATGTCGGTTATTAGTAGCTCCAACAGTCTAGCCGGATTCTATTGCATTGACCATGCTATCAGTTACAGTCAGATTTCAGTCTCAAATGTTATAAACTTGGTAATTTCATTCAGTTAGTTTATGGTAAGTATTCTCAGTATGTTACTTATGCTTATCCTTATCATTGCTAAGATATATATGCTTTGGTTTAGTTATGTTTATTGTTCAGCTTTACTCTATCTTGCATGCTCAGTACCTTTCAAGTACTCACACATACTATGTGCTACATATTCTGTGAAGTAAGTTCAACTCATTAGCTTCCAGATCAGGCATAGATCGATTCTCGATCTCGAGTTCAGTAGCTTCAGTGGTGAGTCCTCATACTTTGAGGACTATAGAAATGCTTTACACTTTACTCTTAGTTTCAGTTTTTTCTAGATTCAGTTAGGAATGTCCCAGCCATTGTAGTCACTTAAGGGCTATTTTTAGACATAGTTAGATTCTGCTTTAGCATTGGAGTTTAACCTTTCATTGTTGTTAAACTCTCAAATTTATATATCCAGATAGTTTATGGGTTTTCCCTTCATTGATGTTTAACTTATGATTTAGCTTCCGTAGAGTATTACTTAATTCAATTTATTTAGTATGCTTATGACATGCCAGCTCGGGGTTAACTTGGGGTCACTCGTGATCCTAGGTCTCGTGTCCGCGTTCGGCAGTAGCTTTGGTGCGTGAAAATATGTTTTCACCTAATATTATAAAAATATAACTCATTCTACAGTTTAACTACCGAACCATTTATTGTTATTTTATTTTATAGATTGAAATAATATATAATCATTTGTGATTTAACAAAGAAGTCATTGAATACTCGAATGATTAATGAAATTCAACCTGTATTATTTCACTTTGAGTTTTTTGTTATTTATTTCTATCCTTGGACTATTTTCTTAGGACCACGTGCAAAACACGTGTCCGAGAACTAGTGTGTTAAAATACGTAAAACAATGTATGAAATATTACCCTTCATGTTTTTAAAATTCATAAAATGGAATTTAGATGTTACTTTATTCATCTTTTATATGGGTTTTCAAAAATTTAACGGATGCGCTTTTTTATTTATTTTTCTACATGAAAAATATACAAAATGTCAAAACGTCTTTGATGTGGGTGACATGTTATAAATTGACGCCTAAAAATTGACCTTCTGATGCTGTGCATTTATTGAAAAATTATCACATAATTCAGTAAACTTAAAAATTTTGTGACTTAAAGTTACATATAAACGTCATCAGAAGACATAGAATAATCCTTAACAATCTAACCTCTAACGATTCTTGTAACACCTAGAACTTTGGTCAATTTTTATATTTTGGATCAACTTGAAACAATCATATCTTCTTACACATATAAAATTAGGTGGCCTATGAGGTTTCAAATTGAAGGTCTTTGAGTCTTCTTTCCAATGCCGTCAAGTTTTCTAAATTCCGAGCTCCTAGTGAAGAGTTATGGTTATTTGAGAGAAGCCTCTCTAGCTAAGGCTTTTCATCCGTCTAATGGAAGGGGTATTTTTTTTCTTTCCTTACCCCACTTATACTAAAACTTTTTTACACCCAAGTTTAAAGGTCTAATCAAAATTAGACCACTTTTCCACATTTCAATACACTTAGGGATTATTTAGCAAGATCGAAGAGGAGAAGAGAGAAGGTTTTCAAGCGTTATTTCGAGAACCGAGGATTACGCCAAAAATAAGTTCTCTTTTGAGGTATTTAAGCTTCTCACAGTGATGGATTTATTCGGCCTCATGCCACTCATGTAATTTGCATTCATGAATTCGTCCATGAGATTGTTTAGATTGAGTTCTTGAGAAGTTCTTGAGTTGTAACTTTATCCATTAACAATGGATGTTTTTTGTTCTTGAGGTGAGGGTCTTGGGAATGAGTATTGTTATTGATGGATTTTGGGTGGGATTTCACTGAATTTGTATTGGGTTTATGAATCAAAAGAAGTTCGGAAGGAATAATTCGATGCTAGATGAGTTAGGCCTTCAAATTTAGCAAGAAAGTTTGTCAAAAATCTGGGTAAAGGAGTGGAGTGTTGTGCCAGTATAGTGCCCAAACTACTGTTCAGTAGTTGGGGCCTGGAACACCGTGCCAGCAGTGCACCCCAAACTATGTTTAAAGTTTGAGGCCTGACGCCCTGCACTAGAAGTGCGCCAGGATCGTCAGGCCCCTTTTTTCTCCATTCTTCGTCCCCTAGGCGTTTTTTTCAAATTGTGTCTTCGTTCTCTTCTTAAAACAAACTCTTAAAGTAATCATTAATAATTCAGAGATCCTATATTTCCTAAACATGGATCTTAAATTCACATTTCAAATCAAAGTAAAGTTAAGAGGAAAGTTCAAGAAGTCCTTTTTGAGTCATTTTGAGAAGTCTTTTGCTATTATCTATACCTTGAATTAATAGCAACATTATATTTCATCCAAATCGGAAGAAGCAAAGGAAAATACTTCAACAAAGAATATTATACTCACAGCAAATGCTCGAGATACGAACTAACATGATCCCATTTCACGCACGAACTCACTTGTAGAAGGTTTGATGAAAAATGTAAATACATGAAGGAGAAGAATATATACCCTGTCCCCCTTGTTACCTAAGAGAGAATTCACAGAAAATTCTACAGAGTTGAAGTTAGCAAAAAAGATTTACAGGGGTATTTGCAAAGTTATTCGGACTGCTTGATAGTTGAGATGAAAAGTTCACTGGAAATATAAAGAAGAAATAAATTAGCATCAGAAGTAAACTTTGGGTATTGGAGCACCAGACTTCCCTTTTATGTTGTTGCTATTACCTTAGCTGTGATCATTCATATAAAGTTTTCCGTCCCAACAGTTAGTAGATTACTAGCAATCATAACATACATGGACATTAATTTATTGTTTCTATGACTATCAAAAAAACACATATCTATTCTTGAAAGGTTTGTTGAGCTCACATCGCAAAAATACTTTTGTCAAACTAAAATAACAGAGAAAATTGGATGGAGATGTATTAACTAAGACAACTGATTTTGTAACAATATAGAGTCTAAACTCTTTCAATCATCTGACGGAAAGCTTTCGCTGCACATCTGCAGAAGTATAATTGAAGTATCATGAAACTCACTAAATAATTGACTGAAAACTCAACGAACAATATACTACTAATTTGAGATCATAATAGGAACCAACAAACATCAAATTCACCTCTGGCTGGCACTGAAAATCTTCTGAGTTGCTGACTTCTCAATTGTTGCTGACTTTGAAATTATTGGGCATATAAAATCTTCTGGACAAATACCTGCATTAAGAGTAAATGATGGTTGTAAGTAAAACTAAAATGATTACATTATCGTACAATTCCATTTATGCTACCCTTCTATGTTTAGCTATTTCATCCAACACATTCTCGAGGGGAACTATCATCTTGCACATAGTGCATAGATTACAACTCACATAATATTGTGTCCCTAATACATTTTTGACCAATAATTAAAAATTCCATAAAAAATACATATTTCATCTATTCCATCCAAAATACACAAGGTATGATTTAACACCTAATCCATTTAATTTTAACCCTTAGATTGGTAGCGCTTGGTGGCTGAACAAATTCTTTGTTCTTATTTCCCCTATCTTGCTCAACAATTCGAAGCTAGAGTAGAAAGAGTAAGACAATGTGTCTATAGCTCAAAAAATATAGAAAAGGTAGAAAATCACAACAATTGGTACAAAAATGTAATAGAAGTAAATTATAGTTTCATGTTAAAGATATAAAAGAGAATCATGAGGGAAATAAAAGCTTGCTCAAGTCTGAACTGCAAATATTTCAATCTAACATTTGGTGTTCCCAATTCAACGAGTGGAATACTTGGAGCGAGTAGTAAGAAGAAGGAAGTCATGAAGCCCCTTTTGTTTGACTATATTATCATATTCAATTCATTAGTAGCATTAGCATCAAAATAGTTAAATGTGATTGCAGATGCTGAAGATGTCATGTAAACTCAAGCCCTCTAAAGGCTCAAGACGCAATGAAACCCGCTTTTTCTAGACCAGGTGGTCTACATAGACTATTTGTGCCTAACCTAATATCTAAGGGAACAATTCGAGCAATAATTAAGGCCAACCACGAAAGAACATGACCAAAATCACACTTGTAAATGAAAGTCTAACCTTTGAAAGAAGGTACTTCAACTTTTACATTAGATTGTCTTTCTATATCTCAAAAAAGTTATAAAATCGTAACAATTGACAAAAAAATTATATATTCATGTGAAGCTTTAAAAGAGAATCATGAGTGAAAGTTACCTTGCTCGAGGTTCACATTCAAAGGATGAAATGCTTTCACTTCACTCGAATCACCAAAGTTATTGATGACAATATACTTAGTTAAAATTATTTTATGTATATAGTTTATGGCAGAAAATTTTATCGTTTATGAATGATTAAAATCATTTTATGTATATAGATTTCAATTGTGTGATCGAGTATAAGTATGGTAGCAAGACTTCACAGGCTGTGTTTTAGGCTTTGTAAGATTGAGAAAAGCTACAACTCTTCTAACTTCCCAATCACTGAAATGCCTTGAAGTTCCTAGTGCAATGGCCATTGTGGCATTCATAGAAATTACATCTAATTGTTTCAATATTTTTTATTCAATCATTCTTCTTGTACTATAATGTCTAACCTTCGTTCCAAAGTTAGACTTTCAAATACAAGGGTAATTTTTGTCATTTTCTTTTTTTGTTGGCCTTAAATATAGTTGGAATCGTTTTCTTCTTGATAAGAAAATTTCCATTGATTGCCTAAGTGATTCGAGAAAAGTGAAAGCACTTTTCATCCGTTGAATTTGAAACTTGAGCAAAGTGTTCAGTGGCGGACCCAGGATTTTCGTTGAGGAGGTTCGGAAAATAAAAGTATAAACATCTAACTCAAAAAAAAAAAACTGAAACAAAAAAATGTAAAAAATAAAACGCCAATCCAGGGATTCGAACCCTGGACGTCGCGCGTAACATTTAGCTCAGCTACCGCTGGGCTATCTCATCCATTTGTGATTTAGGGTGTTCAAAATATATATATCAATACAAATCCAGAAAATTCACCTTAGATATACAGTGTATTTTTTTTATCGAGGGTGTTCGGGTGAACACCCTCGACAACACGTGGGTCCGCCCCTGAAAGTGTTCTTTCACTCCTGATTCACTTATATAATTTCGGTGACAATTTTTAATATTTTCCAAATTTTTGAGCTAGATTCATTCTTTTTCCTCTTGCTCCTTTAATTTGCCTTCAGAATTTTTAAACACTTCTCCCTCTTATCCAAACCCAGATCGAGCCACATTTTCTTTTTCTGCCCATTTATTAAGATTGATATCTTTCTTACACGTGTGTTACTAAATATTATATGATGGAGGAAAGCTATTGTTTGTGAATATACCTCAAATAGTCTTTTTCTACTTTTTTAAGTTCTGGTTGTGACTTATTTATAGTTTTGGGGATTATACTACAGGGGGAGTCAAGTAGGGCCGAGGGATTTCATCTGCACCTCCTTCAGCGAAAAACTACAATTTTTATATACTTACTGAAACTTATTTTATGTATATAGTAGATGACGAAAAATTATATTTTTGATTAAAATTATTTTATGTATATATAGTCCAGTTGTGTGATCGAGTATAAGTATGGTAGCAAGACTTCAGAGGTTTTTTATGATTGAGCGAAACTAAAATTCTTCTAATTTTCCAATCATTGAGATGCCTTGAAGTTCCTAGTGTACCAGCCACTATGACATCTGTACGAATCATATCTAATCGTTCTAATTCCTTTGCAATACAGTCAAAGTGCTGTTGAAAGATGGGTCTTACATTTCTACTTAACTCAGGAAAGTTCAGTTTTCATTTTGAAAGGTTAGGTTGCTATTTGGTATCTTATGGATTTCACTTCGCCCTTTTTTTAAAAAAAAAAGGTTAATTGATTTTGTTTCCAATGTTTTATTCAATCATTCTTCTACTGCTTTAAATATATGTGTCATTGACATTGCTCAATATCTAAGCTTGACTAGTATCTCTCGCTTCTAATTCCACAAAATTGAATGAAAAATCTGATGTACCATCTCTCAAATGTTAGACTTTCATATAAAAGTGTGATTTTGGTCATATTTTTTCGTGGGTGGTCTTAAATATTGCTGGAGTTCTTCTTTTTGTTATATATATATTGTCATTATTAATATCCTAGGTGATTCGAGCAAAGTGAAAGAACCTCATCCTTTGAAAATGAAACTTGAGCAGGGTATTCTTTCAATCCTAATTCTCTTTTACAACTTCAACATGTAAATAAAACTTTGGTGCCAATTGTGATGATTTTTGTCATATAAAAGTTGAAGTACCATCTTTCAAAGGTTAGTCATATACAAGTGTGATTTTGTTCATGTTTTTTCGTGGTTGGCCTTAATTATTACTAGAATTGCTTTCTTCCAGATATGCATATTCTCATTAATTTCCTATCGAAAGCACCTGATCCTTTGGAGCTGAGACTTGAGCTAGGTTTTCTATCACTAATGATTCTATTTTACAGCTTTAACATGAAACTATAGTTTCTTCTAACGTAAGATTTTTGTACCAATTGTTGTGATTTTCTTCCTTTTCTATATTTTTTTGAGCTAGACACATTGGCTTAATCTTTTTCCTTTGGCTTCAGAATATATAAGCAAGATAGTAGAAATATGAACAAATAATTTGTTAAACCACCAAGCGTTGCGAATCTAAGCTTTAAAAATTAAATAGATTAGGTGTTAAGTCATACCTTTTGTATTTTGGATGTAATAAATAAAAGACATGTATTTCTTTATGAAATATTTTAATTATAGTTCTAAATTGTATTAGGGGGACCATATTATGTGATTTGTAATGTATGCAACATCTAAAATTAGTGTTAGTGGGCATGGCATTGCCGATATTGCGTAAAGGAAATCTTAAATTAATAAATGGATAATTACAATATGAGTGTCAATTCTATTCTAATTTTAACTCTAAGAATCTTTTGATTTTGTGTTAAGATCTTCTGATAATACAATATGCCTAATGGATATTGAAGTTGTTGATGTTCTTAAAGAGAGAATGGTAACATATTCTATAAACCCACCCGTGTAAGTGATTTCATATTTGGGTTTCTCATTTTTCTTGTCTCGATTGTTTCCTTCTTGTGATAGGAGCTAAGCTTTGACTTTGTTTGGTACGAGCTCATTTGGTGGAGCATTGGAACATGCTAAAATTACAGGCTTTATGATAATCCTCAGGCTATTAAACATACTCTCGAGTATCCTTGAGACCTTTTATTATTAAAAAAAGAGAACTTTGGTATAATTGCCTCTTGAAAAATTTCTAGTGCTTGTTTTCAGTTAACTCAGATCAGGCCTCCAAAATAGCATGATGTTTCAGATGAGTAGACGTTGAATATTTTGATCTGTTAATACGTTGATCTTGTACTTGTCTTAGTATTTTCATATTTCTTGTTATAGAATGTATAAAGACTTAATCTTAGTAATATACATAGTTATATATAGGCAGCATATTTATAGGGATCACTGCGCTTCTGTAGGAATGACTCTTTATTTCTTTCCTTAGTTACCACCTTATGTATTATATTTAGTTACTCTTCACCTACTGGAGAAAAAAATATCTTTCATTCAATTACATGGTATTAGAGACAATAGGCTCGTGCCATTTTTGTTTTGTTACGGAGGAAGTTTGGATTTCTATTCACTAATTTAATGTGGTTAGTCTGTGTTATCACCTCCACTAAGGAGGCGGTGTATATTTTCCAACAAAGTAGTGTTTACCAGCATCTGGTTGTGAAGTGAGTGGTTGTCACCAGTCATACACTCTTTTGTTCCTGACCGCCGGCACGTGAAGGTGCATGTCTGACTGAATTTTTGGGTTTTAATATATGGCATCGACACGTATTTCTGGCAAATCTCAGATCTGTTCTAGTGTTAAAATACGATTTGGAAAGTCTGTTCACCATTTCTCAGGTCTGTTTCTTGCAGATGTTAAAATATGATCTGAAAAGTTTGTTCGTCACTTTCAAGTTCGTTTCTATTCGGCTAAACTTAATCTAGTTTGTTGTTCTGTGGCTGCTAGCTTCTACATCAGATTAGATAATTGGTGTTATTTGGTCATATATGCGGTTCAAGATTTCTTTCTCTGAAATACTTGCTTGGGCATTTGATTGTTCATTACTTGTTCTTGTATACGGGTAAAGTACTCAGATTCTTCATTTGGTGGACAATTGGTTTCTTAGTTGTTAAAATCATTTTTTAGAATTTGTTCATCAGTTCTTGTGGGTCACGTACATGCTTATGGTTATATTTTGTATTGATGAGTTGGTGCTGCTAAAATTTGGAGAGAATGACTGAAAATGTGGCTCCTATGTCTTCGT
>CM040622.1:67115237-67222072 GCA_022817965.1 Solanum lycopersicoides | reverse complement strand
GCATGTTACTCCTCCATGAAACTAGGTTCCCTCCAACAAAGATACAACAGCCTGTAGTCGATATCCTCTAAATTTTGGATCCACCATAGTCAACATATGCAAAACACTCAACACTAATATGACCATGATTTCTATATAATATCCCAAGACCGTGGTCTCCTTTTAAGTAACATAAAATCTGTTTCAAAGATGCGCAACGTTTGACTGTAGGCGAGGACATGAACTAACTAACAACACTTACTGCAAAATCAATGTCTAGACGAGTCACAACAAGGTAGTTTAACTTCCCAAATAACCAAATGTATCTCTCAAGATCATCAAAGGGGTCGCCGTCATATTTCATAAGTTGCACATTGGGAACCATTGGAGTACTGAAAGGTTTAGCTGCCAACTTTCCAGTGTTTGCAAGAATATCAAGAATATACTTTCTCTGAGACAAAAGAATTCCCTTCTTCTTTCTATTTACCTCTATACCCAAAATGTACTTCAAGTGACCCAAGTTTGTTGAATGAAACCTAGTATGCAAGAAGGATTTGAGGGAAGACATCCCCCCATAATCACTTCCTCCGATGAAAATGTCATCAACATACACAACCAGCAGGATAGTGCAAACTGTTGATTGTTAGTATAAGACTGAGTGATTACATTTTCTTATTTTCATCCCTAACTCCAAGATTACATCACTGGAATTCCCAAACCAAGCTCGGGGACTCTCTTTCAAGCCATACAAGAAGTTTCTCAAATAACAGACTTTCCCATACTCCCCCTGTGCAACAAAACTAAGTGGTTGCTACATATATACTTCCTCTTGAAGATCACCATGAAGGAATGCATTTTAGATATCCAACTGATGTAAAGGCCAGTTCTTTGAAGAATCTAGAGAAATGAATAAGAGGATGGAAATAAGTTTCGCAACCCTATAAAGTGTCTGAATAATCCACTCCATAAGTTTGAGCATACCCTTTAGCCACAATCCTAGTCTTAAGCCTTGCCACAAAACCATCTAGATTAACTTTAACTGTGAAGACCCACTTACATCCTAGTGGTTTCTTCATGCTAGGTAAATCAACCAAATCCCACGTGTGATTTTCCTCTAAGGCATGTGTAACGACCCAAGGGTATACACTAGAAGTTACACTGCATATTCGACATCTTGGAGGAGGTCTTATACAAGCCCGTAAACGTCATTCATCGCATATATATGAAAAGTAGTGCAAAATTAAAACTTTTCATCATAATTGTTAAACTCTTTATTGAATATAAGAAAGAACTAAGTCTCAACATACGCCATCTTAGACACAAGTCAATAACATAGGGTCACAGACCTTTCAATTTGAAAAGAAACTATAGTCTATTACAAAGTCTTTTAGAAAAGGAAACTAAAACATAAGTTATGTCCTCGAACATATGAGGACATACCAATCTTGAGAGAATGTTATTTCCAAGCTTCAACCTCTAAGAACAATCCTCACTTGCTACCTACACTTGTAGACATATAAAACATATGGAATTAGCACATTTAATGCACTAAGTATGGTGAACATGCAAGAAAACCATGCTAAATCAGATATTTACTTTAAAACATACTTTTCATGATCTTTTGGTAGAAACCTCATAAAACAAGTATAAGAACCATCTTCAAGTCAATATTCACATATAAGACATATTCAAGTAATTCATAATATACAACCATAATCATTTAGAATACACATAAACATTTAAACCTCCTACCAAGGGTTATCCTAAGACCCACCTAAGTAAGATATGAAGTGGCTGCCCATACAACCCCTTCACAGACACCTAAGTGATCCTCAAGACTTTCCAAAGTAATATTATTCCCTTTTCATCGTTTAGACTCTCCACCTAAGGTTACTCTAAGACTCACCTAAGTAAGAAATAAAGAGGTTGCCCATACACCCTCTTAAGCACACCTAAGTCATACACCCTCTTAAGCACACTTAAGTGATCCTCAAAACTAACCTAGATAAGAACCTTTCAATTTAACATTCTTTACTAAGCCAACAATATTCATTAAAGTAATTTAAGAGACAAGTAATAAATTAGAGGACTTCACATAATGGTCTTAGAGGACCCAGGAAACTCACCTAGCATTTTCAAAGCCTACTCGTGCAATGTGTAGATAGCGTCTCATTTCACTACCCACACGTTGTAAAACCTATCCAATAACTAGAGCGTAGATCCCATATAATGAGAATAGGCAATAAGCGACATAGAAAATACTAGATAGGAATGGAATCTGGTGTCATAAGACACCACACCGTGGAATATCAAGGGCTTCTTGCCAAAGGTAGAACTCGTAATCATCCCATGTTGATACATGGTTAAGGAATATCAAGGGCTTCTTTGTACTCTAGTCTCATCTATAGTAGAGCTACTACCACAAGCATATTCACTCGGTGCTTTGCCTTTGTTCTCATAGAATAAATCATTCCCTAGGTATATTATAGAAGGTACCATCAGTTTGCCCTACCAACTCACAACACTTTTTTTCCCAAGGATGGGTCCACTAGGGCTGCCAACCGCGGACTATTAGGACAACTCTTATGACTTCCTTAGATATGGTTTCATGTAGTACCAGCCAACCTATCCCTAATTCCATCATTCCACTAAAGAAGGACACTGTTACGGTCTTTCACTTCAAGGCTTTTTATTAACCTTTTTTTCATATTCAAGGTTTCACATTCTTAACCTTCTTTTCTTATTCAAGGTTTTACATTCTTGACCTTCTTTTCATTATTCAAGGTTCGACATTCTTAACCTTCTTTACATATTCAAGGCTCCATATTCACTTAGGGTTCTAGACTCATCAAGAAGGGGCACCATGCTTAGGTCTCTCGGTTCAAGACATACTCTAGAATACCTCATTTAGTCATTGAAGGAAGGGCACCTATTCTAGGTCTACCAATCCTAGACTTTCATTCATATACTCATTCAATACAATACAAGTACCAAGCAGAGACCGTTATTCTACCAATACAAGATACAACATCATTCTATAGAGGCTCTTCGTAGTCATTTATCGTCACATATCAACAGCGAGAGAAGAAGCATATTCAATCATATCAATATAGCACCCATATAAGATTTTATATACAATGAATGAGAACCTTCACTTTATACCTTCACATATAACATACCATGATCATACCATAATTCACATAATAATCCAACAAGGCCATGTTCATAACATATATAACATTTAAACATCGCCACCATAAGTGGACCATTCCAATAAACAACAATTCAATATAAATTCTATGCTAAACAAAGGAATTAGGTCAACTCACAACCTTCCAATAGCTATCATCACAATTCCTTAGCCTTTCCAATAATTTCACATCACAAGAGATCTTTACAATAACAATATACACAAGACTAGGCCAACAATTCATCTATATCAAAGATGCATCAATACTATATATATATATTGACATTATAAGGAAATATATGAACAATTCTAACATGGATCAATACATAATTAAATAGCCCAATACGATCTACACATGAATTCAATAAGATCAAGCCATGATCAATTCACCCACTTTAGAGCCAAAATTAGGAATTCAAGGACTAAATGGGTTCATGGAATATTTTATCATAAAACATTCGATTAAAATTGATCAATCCATAAAATATCAATTTAATGCTTTTCATGCAAGAAATCATGCTTAGAATTGAAATAGAATTTCAAGGTTTTGAAAGATCTTTGAAAAGCCTTTGGAATTGGCTCCTTGAATGGAAGAAGAATCAAGGACGAATTATAATACCTTATTGGTAGTAAGCCCACGAAATTGGGTTGAAAAACTTGGAGTATTTGGTCTTCTTCCTTGGAGCTTCAAAGCTTCAACAATGGAGACTTTGGAGAGAATGAATGGAGAGCTTTTGTTTTGGGATTGAGGGTTTTGTTTTGATTGGTGAATTTTGGGGTTAAAGTGACTAAATAGCCGTTTTTAAATAATCCCCAAAGTACCCAAAATACCCTGCACTTATTGGACCTTTTAACCAAGTCTAATTTGACTTAAAAACGACGCGACCAAAACTAGGCAGCCAGTGCGCATTGTGGAGGCAACTTCATATTTTCATTTTCGAAATTATTTTGAGCCAATGAGGTTCATGAAGAGCCCGCATCGCAATGTAACTTTTTGCCTCCCAAGTGCCAGCTGCGCGACACGTAACCATCTTCAAAAAAGGGGTTGCCCCCGCATCTTCCTTGGCCCATGTTTGGGTCCTCCTCAAGGACCCTTTGGTTGGTCCTTGGGGAGTCGTTCTCAAACTTTTTGACCCTAGGTATGTCCCTATAGGTTCTAGGGTCGTATCCACTTATTTTAGACTCCAAACAACTCCTTAAAAAAGCTCAACAAACAAGGACCAACTAGCACGCATACAAGACTAGTTTTTGAACGTCATGGTCGTTCTTTGATGTTTGACTTCCAAACTCTTCAAACTGACTTCTAATGCTATTATTCATCATTTTAACACCATATTAACTCATAATATACATGATAGGATCTAGTTTAATCTAGTTCAGTTTGAGGGTTGTCACAACATGTATTTCCTCAAGCATCCCATCATACCATCAATGATGGTTCAAAGTTTCCTTCACTATTTTGGGTATAGAAATGGAGTCTAAAGAAGCAACCAAAGACCTCGACATAGAGGATAATCGGTCGTAGGAAACAAAATTAACAATGGGATATGTGGATTGACACGTCCTTTTACCTTTGGGAAGAGCAATTGGGATATCCAAATTCTTTGAAGGATCGGTTGATTACAGATCTGATAAGAGAGGAACCGGTGAAGAACATGTATCATCTATCTCTCGCCTTCTCGAATAAGCTTGAAGTATTGGCGGTCTTGCTGGAGTAGATATTGTAGGTCCAATAATCAATTGGTTTTCAATAGGGGACCTTGGAGATTGAAGAAAATTATTTGATTGTTCTTTCACAACACGAGTAACCTGATAGACTAGACTAACCACTCATCTTCCTCCTCTTGAGTTGTAGATATAAGAGGTGCATAGAATAATGGTGTAGTCACTGAAAATAACACATCATTTCACACCAAATATTTACCAAGCTTAGTAGAATAACATCAATACCTCTTCTGAAGGCGTGAATAGCCCCAAAAAATACACTTCAATGCCTCAGGGTCCAACTTGGTAACAAATGGCTGCACATCTCGAACATAACACGTGCTTCCAAATACCTTAGGCTCCACAGAAAATAGTGAATTAATTGGAAAAATAACATTGTAAGGCACATTACCAATAAGAAAAATTGATGGCATGCGATTAATCAAAAAACAAGTTGTATAGACTGCATCAGCCCAAAATTGTTTAAGAACTATCATTTGGAACAGAAGTGCTCGAACTGTCTCAAGTAGGTGCCTATTCTTTCTCTCATCAAATAAATTTTGAGAAGTAGTATCAACACATGAAGTTTGATGGAGAATACCATGTTGTCTCATGTAGGACTGAAACAATTCTGACATATATTCTTTAACATTATCACTCCTTAGAATACACACTAAAGTATTGAACTGAGTTTTGACTTGAGCACAAAAAGCACAAAAGTGAGTAACACTTCTGAACGAATTTTCATAAAATAAATCCAAGATATTCAAGAAAAATCATCCACAAATGTGAAAAAATACTTATGTTTGGTTTTGGAAACAACAGGACATGGTCCCCAACATCTGAATGAACTAACTCAAAAGTTGAATCCACCCCTTTATTAACCCTTGGATTTGTTGAGCTACGTGGTGTTTGGAAAATTGAATCAACTCACAGTCTATTGAACGAATATTGTAAAATTGAGGACAGAGCTTCTTCAATATAGGCAAAGAGGGATGTCCTAATCGACAATGTGGATCAAATGGAGACACGGCACAAGAGAAGGCAACAAATCGATGCTCCCAATATTCATCAAGAATGTAGATACTATCATATACATGTCCTTTACTAATAACTTTATTTGTCTTCAGATCATGAAACAAACAATGATCGGGAAAGAATGAGATATAATTGTTTAGATCTCTGGTAAGTTTCCTAACATACATCAAATTAAAGGCTTACTTTTGTAGATCTAATACAGATGACAAGGTAATGGAAGAAGTTGGTTTTATAGTTCCAAATCCTATAATATTACAGATGGAACAATCTGCAACCATCACAGGAGATAGTATTCCATGTGATAGAAAGATAGAATATACATTAGGATTACCTGTCATGTGTTCTGTGGTACCTCAATCGATCAACCATTTATTCGAAGAGGATATAAGACATATTATTCCTGACTCAACAAGGGTAGTAACTGAAATAGATTCTTTTTGCAATTTTTTATATTGTGATAATTGTGCAAAGTCTTCCGCCGAAACAAAAGATCTTTTATTTCAAGACATAGGAGCCATATTTTCAGTCATTCTCTCCAAATATATTTAGCAGCACCAGAACTCATCAATACAAAATATAACCAGAAGCATGTACGTGACCCCACAATAACTGATGAACAAATTCTAAAAAATGATTTTAACAATTAATAAACCAATTGTCCACCCAAAATGAAGAATATGAGTACTTTACCCGTATACAAGAACAAGTAATGAACAATCAAATGCTCAAGCAAGAATTTCAGAGAAAGAAATCTTGAACCGCATCTTATGACCAAATAACACCAATTATCTAATCTGATGAAGAAGCTAGCAGCCACAGAACAACAAACTAGATTCAGTTTAGCCGAATAGAAACGAACTTGAAAGTAACGAACAAACTTTCAGATCGTATTTTAACACCTGCAAGAAACAGACCTGTGAAATGGTGAACAGACTTTCCAAATCGTATTTTAACACCAGAACAGATCTGAGATTTTCCTGAAATACGTGTCGGTGCCATATATTAAAACCCAATAAATTCAGTCAGACATGCACCTTCACGAGCCGGCGGTCATGAACAAAAGAGTGTATGACTGGTGACAACCACTCACTTCACAACCAGATGCTGGTAAACACTGCTTTGGTTGGAAAATATACACCGCCTCCTTAGGTGGAGGTGATAACACATACTAACCACATTAAATTAGTGGAATAGAAATCCAAACCTCCTTCGTAACACAACCAAAATGACACGAGCCTATTGTCTCTAATACCATGTAATTGAATGGAAGATATTTTTTTCTCCAGTAGGTGAAGATTAATTAAATATAATACATAAGGTGCTAACTAAGGAAAGAAATAAAGAGTCATTCCTACAGAAGCGCAGCGATCCCTATAAATATGCTGCCTATATATAACTATGTATATTACTAAGATTAAGTCTTTATACATTCTATAACAAGAAATATGAAAATAATAAGACAAGTACAAGATCACGTATTAACAGATCAAAATATTCAACGTCTACGCATCTGAAACATTATGCTATTTTGGAGGCCTGATATGAGTTAACTGAAAACAAGCACTAGAAATTTTTAAAGCGGCAATTATACCAAAGTTCTCTTTTTTTAAATAATAAAAGGTCTCAAGGATACTCGAGAGTTTGTTTAATAGCCTGAGGATTATCTTAAAGCCTATAATTTTACCATATTCCAATGCTCTACCAAATGAGCTCATACCAAACAAAGTCAAACCTTAGCTCCTATCACAAGAAGGAAACAATCGAGACAAATGCAGAAACCCAAATATGAAATCCCTTATGCGGGTGGGTTTATAGAATATGCTACCATTCTCTCTTTAAGAACATCAACAACTTCACCATCTATTAGGCATATTGTATTATCAGAAGATCTTAACACAAATCAAAAGATTCTTAGACTTAAAATTAGAATAGAATTGACACTCATATTGTAATTATCCATTTATTAATTTAAGATTTCCTTTACGCAATATCGGCAATGCCATGCACACTAACACTAATTATAGATATTGCATACATTACAAATCACATAATATGGTCCCCCTAATATAATTTAGAACTATAATTAAAATATTTCATAAAGAAATGCATGTCTTTTATTTATTCCATCCAAAATACAAAAGGTATAACTTAACACCTAATCCATTTAATTTTTAAAGCTTAGATTCACAACGCTTGGTGGTTTAACGAATTATTTGTTCATATTTCTCCGATCTTGCTTAAATATTCTGAAGCCAAAGGAAAAAGATTAAGCCAATGTGTCTAGCTCAAAAAAATTTAGAAAAGGAAGAAAGTCACAACAATTGGTACAAAAATCTTACATTAGAAGAAATTATAGTTTCATGTTAAAGCTGTAAAATAGAATCATTAGTGATAGAAAACTTAGCTCAAGTCTCAGCTCCAAAGGATCAGGTGCTTTCGATAGGCAATTAATGAGAATATGCATATCTGAAGAAAAAAAATCTAGCAATAATTAAGGCCAACCACGAAAAAACATGACCAAAATCACACTTGTATATGACTAACCTTTGAAAGATGGTACTTCAACTTTTATATGACAAAAATCATAACAATTGGCACCAAAGTTTTATTTACATGTTGAAGTTGTAAAAGAGAATTAGGATTGAAAGAATACCTTGCTCAAGTTTCACCTTCAAAGGATGAGGTTCTTTCACTTTGCTCGAATCACCTAGGATATTAATAATGAAAATATACATATCACGAAAAGAACAACTCCAGGAATATTTAAGACCACCCACGAAAAAATATGACCAAAATCACACTTTTATATGAAAGTCTAATATTTGACGGATGGTACATCAGATTTTTCATTCAATTTTGTGGAATTAGAAGCGAGAGATACTAGTCAAGGTTAGATATTGAGCAATGTCAATGACACATATATTTAAAGCAGTAGAAGAATGATTGAATAAAACATTGGAAACAAAATCAATTAACCTTTGTTTTTTTTTTAAAAAAAGGCGAAGTGAAATCCATATGATACCAAATAGCAACCTAACCTTTCAAAATGAAAACTGAACTTTCCTGAGTTAAGTAGAAATGTAAGACCGATCTTTGAACTGCACTTTGACTGTATTGCAAAGGAATTAGAACGGTTAGATCTGATTTGTACAGATGTCATAGTTGCTGGTACACTAGGAACTTCAAGGCATCTCAATGATTGGAAAATTAGAAGAATTTTAGTTTCGCTCAATCATACAAAACCTCTGATGTCTTTCTACCATACTTATACTCGATCACACAACTGGACTATATATACATAAAATAATTTTAATCAATAATATAATTTTCCGTCATCTACTATATACATAAAATAAGTTTCAGTAAGTATATAAAAAGTGTAGTTTTTCGCTGAAGGAGGTTCAGATGAAATCCCTCGGCCTACTTGACTCCCCCTGTTGTATAATCCCCAAAACTATAAATAAGTCACAACCAGAACTTAAAAAAGTAGAAAAAAAGGATATTTGAGGTATATTCACAAACAATAGCTTCCTCCATCATATAATATTTAGTAACACACGTTTAAGAAAGATATCAATCTTAAGAAATGGGTAGAAAAAGAAAAGGTGACTCGATCTAGGTTTGGATAAGAGGGAGAAGTGTTTAAAAATTTTGAAGGCAAATTAAAGGAGCAAGAGGAAAAAGAATGAATCTAGCTCACAAAATTTAGAAAATCTTACAAATTGTCACCGAAATTATATAAGTGAATCAGGAGTGAAAGAACACTTTGCTCAAGTTTCAACTTCAATGGATGAAAAGTGCTTTCACTTTTCTCGAATCACTTAGGCAATCAATGGAAATTTTCTTATCAAGAAGAAAACGATTCCAACTATATTTAAGGCCAACAAAAAAAGAACATAATAAAAGTTACCCTTGTATTTGAAAGTCTAACTTTGGAATGATGGTACTTCAACTTTCACACGAAGGTTAGACATTCAAGCACAAGAAGAATGATTGAATAAAAAATATTGAAACAATTAGATGTAATTTCTACAAATGCCACAATGACCAATACACTAGGAACTTCAAGGCATCTCAGTGATTGGGAAGTTAGAAGAGTTGTAGCTTTTCTTAATCTTACAAAGCCTAAAACACAGCCCGTGAAGTCTTGCTACCATACTTATACTTGATCACACAATTGAAATCTATATACATAAAATGATTTTAATCATTCATAAACGATAAAATTTTCTGCCATAAACTATATACATAAAAAAAATTTAAATAAGTATATTGTCATCAATAACTTTGGTGATTCGAGTGAAGTGAAAGCATTTCATACTTTTAAGGTGAACCTTGAGCAAGGTATTCTTTCACTCATGATTCCCTTTTAAAGCTTCACATGAATATATAATTTTTGTGTCAATTTTTATGATTTTATAACTTTTTTTAGCTATAGACAGACAATCTAATGTAAAAGTTGAAGTACCTTCTTTCAAAGGTTAGACTTTCATTTACAAGTGTGATTTTGGTCATGTTCTTTCATGGTTGGCCTTAATTATTGCTCGAATCGTTCCGTTAGCTATTAGGTTAGGCACAAATAGTGTATGTAGACCACCTGGTCTAGCAAAAGCGGGTTTCATTGCGTCTTGAGCCTTTAGAGGGCTTGAGTTTACGAGGCATCTTCAGCGTCTGCAATCACATTTTACTATTTCGATGCTAATGCTACTAATGAATTGAATATGATAATATAGTCAAACAAAAGGGGCTTCATGAATTCCTTCTTCTTACTACTCTCTCCAAGTATTCCACTCGTTGGATTGGGAACACCAAATATTGAGATTGAAACTTTCGCTATTTGCAGCTCAGACTTGAGCAAGCTTTTCTCCCTCATGATTCTCTTTTATATCTTTAACAAGAAACTATAATTTACTTCTATTAAATTTTTGTGCCAATTGTTGTGATTTTCTACCTTTTCTATCTTTTTTGAGCTATAGACACATTGTCTTACTCTTTCTACTCTGGCTTCGAATTGTTGAGCAAGATAGGGGAAATAAGAACAAAGAATTTGTTCAGCCACCAAGCGCTACCAATCTAAGGGTTAAAATTAAATGGATTAGGTGTTAAATCATACCTTGTGTATTTTGGATGGAATAGATGAAATATGTATTTTTTATGGAATTTTTAATTATTGGTCAAAAATGTATTAGGGACACAATATTATGTGAGTTGTAATCTATGCACTATGTGCAAGCTTATAGTTCCCCTCAAGAATGTGTTGAATGAAATAGCTAAACATAGAAGGGTAGCATAAATGGAATTGTACGGTAATGTAATCATTTTAGTTTTACTTACAACCATAATTTACTCTTATTGCAGGTACTTATCCAGAAGATTTTACATGCCCAATAATTTCAAAGACAGCAACAATTGAGAAGTCAGCAACTCGGAAGATTTTCAGTGCCAGACAGAGGTGAATTTGATGTTTGTTGGTTCCTATTATGATCTCAATTAGTAGTATATACTGTTCGTTGAGTTTTCAGTCAATTATTTAGTGAGTTTCATGATACTTCAATTATACTTCTGCAGTTGTGCTATTGCGAAAGCTTTCCGTCAGATGATTGAAAGAGTTTAGACTCTATATTGTTACAAAATCAGTTGTCTTAGTTAATACATCTCCATCCAATTTTCTCTGTTATTTTAGTTTGACAAAAGTATTTTTGCGATGTGAGCTCAACAAACCTTTCAAGAATAGATAGGTGTATTTTTGATAGTCATAGAAACAATAAATTAATGTCCATGTATGTTATGATTGCTAGTAATCTACTAACTGTTGGGACGGAAAACTTTATATGAATGATCACAGCTAAAGGTAATAGCAACAACATAAAAGGGAAGTCTGGTGCTCCAATACCCAAAGTTTACTTCTGATGCTAATTTATTTCTTCTTTATATTTCCAGTGAACTTTTAACCTCAACTATCAAGCAGTCCGAATAACTTTGCAAATACCCCTGTAAATCTTTTTTGCTAACCTCAACTCTGTAGAATTTTCTGTGAATTCTCTCTTACATAAGAAGGGGGACATGGTATATATTCTTCTCCTTCATGTATTTGCATTTTTCATTAAACCTTCTACAAGTGAGTTCGTGCGTGAAATGGGATCATGTTAGTTCGTATCTCGAGCATTTGCTGTGAGTATAATATTCTTTGTAGAAGTATTTTCCTTTGCTTCTTCCGATTTGGATGAGATATAATGTTGCTATTAATTCAAGGTATAGATAATAGCAAAAGACTTCTCAAAATGACTCAAAAAGGACTTCTTGAACTTTCCTCTTAACTTTACTTTGATTTGAAATGTGAATTTAAGATCCATGTTTAGGAAATATAAGATCTCTGAATTATTAATGATTACTTTAAGAGTTTGTTTTAAGAAGAGAATGAAGACACAATTTGAAAAAAACGCCTAGGGAACGAAGAACGGAGAAGAAAGGGGCCTGACGATCGTGGCACACTTCTAGTGCAGGGCGTCGGGCCTCAAACTTTAAACATAGTTTGGGGTGCACTGCTGGCACGGTGTTCCAGGCCCCAACTACTGAACACTAGTTTGGGCACTATACTGACACAACACTCCACCCCTTTACCCAGATTTTTGATAAAATTTCTTGCTAAATTTGAAGGCCTAACTCATCTAGCATCGAATTATTCCTTCCGAACTTCTTTTGATTCATAAACCCAACACAAATTCAGTGAAATCCCACCCAAAATCCATCAATAACAATACTCATTCTCGAGACCCTCACCTCAAGAACAAAAAACATCCATTGTTAATGGATAAAGTTAAAACTCAAGAACTTCTCAAGAACTCAATCTAAACAATCTCATGGACGAATTCATGAATGCAAATTACATGAGTGGCGTGAGGCCGAATAAATACATCACTGTGAGAAGCTTAAATACTTCAAATGAGAACTTATTTTTGGCGTAATCCTCGGTTCTCGAAAGAACGCTTGAAACCCTTTTCTCTTCTCCTCTTCGATCTTGCTGAATAATCCCTAAGTGTATTCAAATGTGGAAAAGTGGTCTAATTTTGATTAGACCTTTAAACTTGGGTGTAAAAAAGTTTTAGTATTAGTGGGGTAAAGAAAGAAAAAAATACCCCTTCCCTTAGACGGATGAAAAGCCTTAGCTGGAGAGGCTTCTCTCAAATAACCATAACTCTTCACTAGGAGCTCGGAATTTAGCAAACTTGGCGGCATTGGAAAGAGGACTCAAAGACCTTCAATTTGATACCTCATAGGCCACCTAATTTTATGTGTCAGAAGATATAATTGTTTGAATTTGATCCAAAATACAAAAATTGACCAAAGTTCAAGGTGTTACAAGAATCATTAGAGGGTAGATTGTTAAGGATAATTCTATGTCTTCTGATGACGTTTATATGTAACGGTAAGTCACAAAATTTTTAAGTTTACTGAATTATGTGATAATTTTTCAATAAATGCAAATCATCAGAAGGTCAATATTTACGCGTCAATTTATAATATGTCACTCACATCAAAAATGTTTTGACATTTTGTATATTTTCATGTAGAAAAATAAATAAAAAAGCGCATCCGTTAAATTTTTGAAAACCCATATAAAAGATAAATAAAGTAACATCTAAATTCCATTTTATGAATTTTAAAAACATGAAGGGTAATATTTCATACATTGTTTTACGTATTTTAACACACTAGTTCTCGGACACGTGTTTTGCACGTGGTCCTAAGAAAATAGTCCAAGGATAGAAATAAATAACAAAAAACTCAAAGTGAAATAATACAGGTTGAATTTCATTAATAATTCGAGTATTCAAATGACTTCTTTGTTAAATCACAAATGATTATATATTATTTCAATCTATAAAATAAAATAACAATCAATGGTTCGGTAGTTAAACTGTAGAATGAGTTATATTTTCATAATGTTAGGTGAAAACATATTTTCATGCACCAAAGCTACTGCTAGACGCGGACACGAGACCTAGGATCACGAGTGACCCCAAGTTAACCCCGAGCTGGCATGTCATAAGCATACTAAATAAATTGAATTAAGTAAATACTCTACGGAAGGTAAATCATAAGTTAAACATCAATGATGGGAAAAACCCATAAACTATATGGATATATAAACTTGAGAGTTTAACAACAAATGAAAGGGTAAACTCCAATGCTAAAGCAGAATCTAACTATGTCTAAAAATAGCCCTTAAATGACTACAATGGCTGGGACATTCCCTACCTGAATCTAGAAAAAACTGAAACTAAGAGTAAAGTGTAAAGCATTTCTATAGTCCTCGAAGTATGAGGACTCACCACTGAAGCTACTGAACTCGAGATCGAGAACCGATCTATGCCTGATCTAGAAGCTAATGAGCTGAACTTACTTCACGAGAATATGTAGCACAAAGTATGCGTGAGTACTTGAAAGGTACTGAGCATGCAAGATAGAGTAAAGCTGAACAATAAACATAACTAAACCAAAGCATATATATCTTAGCAATGATAAGAGATAAGCATAATAACATACTGAGAATACTTACCATAAACGAACTGAATGAAATTACCAAGTTTATATCATGTTGAGACTGAAATCTGACTGTAACTGATAACATGGTCAATGCAATAGAATTCGGCTAGACTGTTGGAAGTACTAATCACCGACATAAAACCACATGAGCTAAATGTAGAGTCCAATCTATATGACCCATGAATAAGACCCAATATACCTTTCCAGAGGTAGAGAGGTATGAATGGAGTGATCACTAGAATTTAACGCCCACATAAGGGACTTATAAACCTATGGGGGCACGTAGTTCTTGGACTATTTAGGTATGTTGAACCTTAGTCCACTCAGTATTAAGCTACTCCCAATTGATAATGTAATTAACTATTTATGACTGAATTTCTGTAAAACTGGATAGGTCAAAATATTGTCATGCTAACTAAGAAAGCAACATTAATATACTGATAATGAAATATTTTAAAGTTGCGGTATGTATGTATATATTTGAAGTAATTGACATGGGTCTATAAAATAATAAGGGAATCAAGATTCTGACTAAAATCTAGGGATCTAATGGGTGAAAGGAACCTGTTAGTAAAATCCCACATATCTGGTGACGAAATTCACGGAGTAATCTTTTTATAATTTTGGAGCAGGAACGGATGAAAACTCGTTGCATTCTTGAACTAGGGCTTCTTGACTTTCTCCTCTATTTTACTCTAAGTTTGATGAATTTTTGTTTAATAATTGATTAGGTTAGGTTCTAATTAGTTTATTAGTCTAAAAATTACCAAAACTATGTAGTTTAGGGGTAAGACGACGTAGTTTAGCAGTCTAACACATAAGGAAAAGACCAAACGACTCTTGACTTAAAATCTGCTAAAGCAACTTACAAACTGATTAACTATTTGCCCTATCAGTCTGTTGATCGACTTCAGATGATGGATTTTGGGGGGCTGCATGTGGATATCCACGAAACACCAGGATAGACCGTGGGTAACCCTACAGTCCATGGGTGGCAACCATGGGTAGCTCCTGCAACTTCTGGTTACGGACTTATCGACGACCCATAGACTGATCCTCGATCCATCATGTAAGTGCATTGATCGTATCAGAGGATGGGTTATGGGGGTGGGGGGTCTTTGTGTCTCGACCTATGGACTGATCGACGATCTGTGGACTGATCCACGTCCGTCATGTCAATCTGTTGATCGACTTCTTCGGATGGGTTATGGGGGTCTTGAGGGTCTCGATCTACGAATTGATCAACAATACATAGATGGATCCATAATCGGTCCTATCAGTCCATCGATCGCTTTAGATAATGGCTTCTCCGTGCTGCTAGTGGCCATCCACGGACTACAACAATAAACCGTGGGTCACCCTACGGACCATGGGTAGAAACCATGGGTTGCACCTGCAACTTTTGAAAATCTGGTAGTTTAGTTTCTTTTCGGATACGGGGTTTTACATTATCTCCCTGTTGGGAACATTCATCCTCGAATGAGGTCTAAGATAGTAGGATAGGGAGGGAAAGAGCTAAAAAACCTACCACTAATTATTAGAAACTAATTTTTAACTGAACTAAGCTCTAAGGACATGCAATTACACGGAAAATGCAAGTTCAAACTGAAGGAACATCATACTAAGATTGAATCAACGCATGAATAAATAAAAAACTAGAGAGGAACAATTACCTCAAGCTAGATAGGAATCGGAAGGAAAGAGATGAGGATACTTGGCCATCATGGTTTCTTCTGCTCCCCAAGTAGCTCCCTATACGGACTACTATTCCACAAAACCTTAACTGAAGCTACTTCTTTGTTTCTCAACCTTCGAACCTGACGATCAAGAATCTCAACTAGTATATCTTCATTAGTGAGACTATACTTCATAGCTAGACTTTCTATAGGTACAATAAATGCTGGATCACCTACAAATTTTTTCAACAAAAAAATGTGAAAAATTGGATGCACTGCGGCTAGTTCTGTTGGCAATTCTAACTCTTAAACCACTTTTTTTTTTTATCTTTTTTCAAGATCTTCTAAGGGCCTAAATATCTAGGACTGAACTTCCCTTTCTTCCCGTGCCAAATCTCATCACCCCTTCGTAGGTGACACTTTCAGAAAAAATCCAATCATCAACATGGAACTCTAAGTCTATTCTCCTCACATCTGCATATGACATCTAGTGACTTTGGGCTGTCTTAAGTGTATCCCTAATGAGTTGAACCATCGCATCATGAACCGAATTTGTCCCTATAAAAACTGCTTCACCTACTTCAAACCAATCAACTGAAGATCCAACCTATGTCTGTATAATACTCATAAGAGGCCATCTAAATGCTGGAATGGTAACAATGGTTATAAGAGAACTTTATAAAAGGAAGGTCATCATCCGAAGAACCCTTGAAATCAATAAATCAATCTCTTAACATGTCCTCTAAGGTGTGAATGGTACGCTCTGTCCGACCATCCGTCCGTAGATGAAATGTTGTGCTAAGGTTAACTTGAGTACCAAGACCTTTCTGAAATGACTTCTAACAATGAGATGCAAACTAGGGACCTCGATCTGAGATGATAGACAAAGGAAATCCATGCAACCTGGCTATCTTATTAAAGTAAAATTTGGCGTAGTGCTCCACCGAATCTATAGTCTTGAAAGCCGAAAGCGCACAAACTTAGTAACTTTGTCAATAATCACCCAAATGGAGTCATGTTGTCTGCGGGTATGAGGTAAAGCTGTAATGAAGTCCAAGTTGATCAATTTCCACTTCCATGTAGGAATGTTGATTCTTGGTTCAGACCTCTTGGTTTCTTATATTCTACCTTTATCTGGTGACAATTAGGGTACTTAAACACAAAATCTACTATTTTCTTTTACATGTCATTCCACCAAAAGACTTCCCACAAATCACGGTACTTCTTACTGGAGCTTATATGAATAGAATACTTGGAGTAATGGGCATTTGCACGGGTCTTCTATCTCAAGTCTCAACTCACCCACATTAAGAACACATAATCGACCCAGATAGTGAAGCATGCCATCTCCCTCTTCGGAGAAAACCTCAACACTCTGATGATGATTTGCACCCATTAGTTGAAGAAATATCGGATCACTAGCTTGCTTTTACTTAACCTCTGCTACCAATGAAGATTCTTCCCCATTCTAAGTTGTTACACCATGATATGCTCATAAGGTGAACTCCCAAGAGAGCAAGCATGTGAATATCCTTTACTAGTTCTTTTCTTTCTTCGTCAATATATACTACACTACCACTAGATATCATGCTTAGAGTATCTGCTACTACATTGGCCTTACCTGTATGCTAATGCACACTCTGAGGGAACCATGTTTCTTCTTCACGAATAACACTGGTGCATCTCATGGAGAAATATTCGGTTTGATGATGCCCTTATCTAGAAGGTCCTTAAACTGCTCTTTCAATTCCTTAAGTTTAGATTGAGACATTATGTAAGGAGGAATGGAAATAGGCTGGGTATTTTGAAGGAGATCAATTCCAAAGTTGATTTCCCTTTCTGGAGGAACTCCGCGAAGATCTTCTGGATACACTTTAGGAAACTCATTTACTACAAGAACCGACATAGGAGTTGGGGTTTCAGAGCTTGAATCCTTAACCTGAACTAGATTGTAGAGATAACCCTTAGAAATCAATATTCTAGGCTCTGGCCTTAAGGTAAAATATGATTCCATTCCAGGACTGGTTCGCTTGGAAACTGAAAATGAACAATCTAAGTTCTATAATTGACTGATGCATAAGATGAATGTAACCAATTTATGCCTAGAATGACATCAAACTACCATTTCTAACTCTGCAGGAGACTTTGTGGGAGACTTTGTCAGGGTAATTTTTGTATACCCGTCTAGCTATAAATGGGTCACCGACTGGAGTAGATACTGAGAAGGGTTTTGAGTGAGTTTCTAGACTGACACCAAAGTTGACTGCTATATAGGGAGTTACAAAGGATAAAGTAACCCTTCTTGTCCTTCCACTAAGTGTAACATATGTGAGTAACATCCTTAAGTTGGTAGGATGCCAACTCAACCCTCTATTCGAGTACACTAAACTCTAATCCACTAAATATTAAGATACTCCCAATTGATTGTGTAATTTACAATTTATGAGTGAATTTCTATAATGTTGGATAGCTCAAAATACTGACATGCTAACTGATAAAGCAACATTAATATTTTGACAATGAAACATTTGAAAACTGAGGCATGTATGTATATATATGAAGTAACTGATCTAGCATGTGTAAATAATGAACCAAGAGAACTACATAGCTATGGTTCTGAATTCATGAAAGAATCTACCAAAATGATACTAAATTCATGATAATCTGATTTGGATCCTTCTAAAAACTAAAACCCAAAAATTTCTAACATACAAGAAACCCCAGGTCTAGATAATATTAAGGGAATCAAGATTCTTATTTAAATCTAGGGAGCTAATGGGGGGAAGGAACCCGCTAGTGAAATGCCACATGCCTGATCATGAAATTTACTTAGAAATCTTTCGATTTGGGTGCTGGATTTGATGAAAACTCGTTGCTTTCTTGAATTAGGTCAGCTCGACTTTCTCCGCTATTTTGCTCTACGTTTGATGAATATTTTGTTAATAATTTACTATATTAGGTTATTAGTTTATAAGGATAAAACTGACAAAAAGTACGTAGTTTATAGGTTAAACAACGTATTTTAGAGGTCCAATGCATATGGAAAAATCCAACCGACCCCTTACATAAAATCTGCTGAAGCCACTTATGGACTTATCAGTAGTCTGTGGATAAATCCACGATCCGTCCAGTCACTCCGTCGATCGACTTTAGAGGATGGATTATGAGGGCTGCAGGTGGCCATCCACGCACCACCAGGACGGAACGTGGATTACCCTACGATCCATAGATGGCAACCGTGGGTTGGACCTGCAACTTCTAGTTACAGAGTGATCGGTGGTCTGTGGACTGATTCACGATCCATTTAGACAATCCGTCGATCGTATTAGAAGATGGGTTCTGGGGGTCCCGAGGGTCTTGACTTACGGATTGATCGATGATCCGTGAATGGATCTATGATCCGTCGTCTCAGTTCGCTGATTAACTTCGGACGATAGGTTCTGCGGTCTCGAGAGTCTCGACCTACGAACTGATCGATGGTCCGTGGAAGGATCCATGATTTATCCTGTTAGTCTTTCGATTTACTTATGAGGATGGTTTTGGGGGGCTGTAGGTTGCCATCCACGCACTACCAGGACGGACCGTGGTTTAACCACGGTTTGTGGGTTGCACCTGCAACCTTTGGAAATCTTCTGGTTCAGTTTGTTTTTTGATACAGGGTGTTACACGAATAGACTCATCTAAAAATGTGAAAGCTTATATAGAAGCAAGGATCCTTTACAATGATTTTAGAGGTTTGTCATCATAGAGATTAAACTCATTACAATTATTTGGCAAAGAAAAAGAAACAAAAAAAAAAAAAGGATAGTGCTAAAGAAATACACAAAAATGAATATATATTTTCACAAACATTCACTAAAAACCACCAAATAATGTGAACATACCTCTGTAGAAATCTTCAACTTGTCTCTATTACTTCATCTAATGAGGAGACAAGAAGGGGTTGATTATTCCATTTATAAGTTGATTAGTTAGAAAAAATTAAGATAACAAATAAGATGATTCATTATCTAGTTAAATTGGTGACGGAAGGATATCAAATGTTTTTCAGTTTTTATTGTTTCATTGGTAATCAATAATTATAATAGCTGAAATAACCATCAATGTTGAAATTAAAATTCTCTCTCTCTCTCTCTCTCTCTATATATATATATATATATATATATATATATATATATATATATATATGAAAAAATGATTATATGCATATTCCCATGCTAACCATCTTAAAAGTTTTTCAAAATTTGAATAAAAAATATCTAATGGATTAAAACTTTATTATATACGCTTAGATGCATAATTAAAATAATTTGTAATCTTAATGTCTAAATAAAACAACCTAAATAATTTGTAATCTTAATGTCTAAATAAAACAACCTAACATTTTTATATGCCTTTTTGTGTGTCTTAATATATTTACATATTTCAGGTTGTTCCATTTTCTTGTGTCTTCCATCACTCTCCTGAAAGCTTCAACTTCAACTTTCACTTCCCTTCCCTTAAGGTTTTTTCATGCCCCGAGCGTACACCCTAGACGTGGTCGGCATCCAATGATCATTGCTAGCCTTGAGCTGATCCTTGTCCTTAATTACTTAACTCATCGGAAGACTTAACTCAATAAGAAGCGAGAAACATTCTCATAAAGATAGTTAGTATACATGTCTTGGCAAAAATGACACTTATGTCTCACAATATAATATCTTAAATGGAAATAAAGAGAGACTTAAAACTGAACTATTTGACTTACTATCTGTCTATGAAGACTCTATAATACTAAGATGAATGTTGGGACAAACCCCACAACATTCTATAAAAGAAAAGAATGAAAAAAGTAAATATGTGTCCTCCTGAATGCAAAGAGGCTCACCACCGACTCCGAGTGCTTGGTTGGATCAACGAGGCGCTGGTGGATGCTTATCCATGTTACCTTATTGTGCATCATGATACAATGCAGGCCAATTGGCATAATTACATTGAATGTACGAGTATGCGAGTTGGAATGTTAAACAACAGCTTAAGCTTGAAAGGAGTAAGAGAAACACTTACCTTGGCTCTGCTCAACTCCTGAGTAACTTAACTTAATATAAAGCAGGTAGACATATGCAATATATATATATATATATATATATATATATATATATATATATATATATATATATATATATATATATATATATATATATATATATATAACAATGAAACCACTTTGTTTGTTAAAGATAATGCAATATAAAACTCAACTTTACTTATATATGAAGTAATATAGTTTCTTTTAAAGATTCTCTAACCGACAACCACCACTATGAGCCTAAGTGGTGATACATCATCTCGCACACACTGCCAGAACTGTCCTATACTTGCCGTTGCATAGAACTAATTAACTTAGTGGATCCACTTGCTTAACTTACCTGATCATCTAAAAAGTATGACCTGTTAATATCCATGATGGATAGACGGTTTTCATGGAGACTTTAGTTAATATGAACTCTCATCCCCACATCGAAGATCAATACTACTCCCAAAATATACTTTAGCTTTTAAAATCAACTTCCTTTCTTTGGATTGAGATAATTGCTCAACACATAGCTTTAGAAAGCTCTCTTGAATCAATGTTCCCTTTTCTTGTTCAAATCTCTTTTGGGAAACCTTAGTTACCTCTTAACTTAAATTTCAAAAAATTTATAAACTCTCAAGGAATACTTATCTCCCTTATAAATTTTGAGAAATGAACGCAACTCTTTACTCTTTGCTTAACTTGAAAAGTTGAGTCTTAATCAACCCTTAGGAAATATTTAGTTCCCTATATTTCTTTGAAGAAAAGACTTCAACTTGTTATTCTTTGCTTTAACTTTAAACTTGAGCCTTAAAACGAAGTTAAAATATTTAGTAAAGACTCTTTAAAACCTTTAAGAACTTTGCTTTGACTTACTTCTTAACTTTTGACTTGACTCTTAACTTCTTTGACATTGATCTTAACTTTTCTTGAATTGGATTATGGTATCAATGTTATAATTTGTGTTCTTTGATGATTTCTAGGTGTTTAGAAATCATTTGGAGTATTACAGTCATTGGAAGGTGTTAATATACCTTAGATGGACTTACCATGTTGGAACGCTTACCAGTGAGGTATCCATTCAAGTTTGTAACTTGCTAAAAGACTTCTAACATGCCTATAAAACAGGAACAACTATAACTAGTTATTAAGATAATGACTGAAAGAAAACTTATCTCCTAACAATCACCTGATGTTTCGGATCCATTCAAACCAGATCCTGAGACACGTAACAACAATTTCCTTATATGATAAAGATGGTTTATGTTGATTTCTACACAAAGATGTAAGATATAATTCATATTACTACTGCTGTTAGTTTTACTTCTGCTGGAAAAAAACTGCAGACTAAACACAGCAAGATGAGAGTTCCCCTCGAGAATATCTTGGCTGAACTAGACAAACTTAGAAGGGCAGCATAAATGGACCAAAACGGGGCATTTCACGGTAGTATCATCATTTTAGATTTGACTGCCAAAAGATGATTTTGTTTCAAGGAAGTTTACTTACAACCGCCAGTTACGCTAAATGCTGGTATTTGTACAGAGGATTATGCATCTGTCTGTAAAGGCCATGCCCAACAGTTGAGCAACCAGCGACTCATGCTGCCTTTCTTCTTCTATCATTCTTTTGCTCTAGTTACAAAATAAGTTTGTCTTAAGTTAATACATCTCTGTTCAATTTTCTCAGTCATTTCATTTTAGAAAACAATCATGTTACTGATTGAAAAGAATTTGATAGATTAAATGTCACATCTCGAATCACATTCCTCTGTTCAAACATTCCCCAATGCATTTTACTATTATTTGCTATAGATATCTTAATCTTTCGGTGAAATTTAGTTCTTCATCAAGTTTAGCTTGATGTGCTTTGGCGACACACATAAACCAGTAGGTGTTATGAAATATCAACTTAAATATTTAGCCCATAATCTTCTACAATTGAGTTTGTACGCGATATGGGGTGCTTAATTATGTCATGCTCGGTCCTTATTTCCATTCATTTGCTGTGAGTATATTAACTTAATTCTCCCATTAAGATCCTTTGTAATGAGATAATCAAAACTACTAAACTATTTCACGAACTACAATATTCTCATATTAAAAGAACAATACAATAATAATATGGGATGAAAACACAAGTACAAAAAGAGGATTGCGAAGCCTAAATTGGGACCTTCATGAATCATCTTACTCCAGATATTCCAACTTCATATTTAGGTCTTTAGATATTACAATTAGCTAAAAGAGAAATATTTAACAAAAGATTACTATAGAATGTTGTTTTTGGTCCTAAATTATTGGACTTTTTCACTAAGCGTGAACTTGAGAAAGCAATTTGAGCATTAAACTTGAGATCTAGGATTCAAATAAAGCCCAATTTCATCACCATCACCCAATCCGCGATCCTTGAACAATTTGATGCACCAAAGAGAAAAGTCACCACTTTTCAGCTTCCTTAGCCAAAAAATTTCACCTTCATACTTCTTAGGACATTCTCCTAAGTTAGATCCCACACAATAACATACACCCTGCATCCATTCTCCAAATTTTTACCATGTCCAAGTCTAGTATCGAAGAATGTACCCAATTATTTGGATAAATGGAATCATCTGCATTCCTATATTAATCTCTATGGGGGTGATTTTTTATTGATCTGACATGAGTTTTCCATATCGATTTTCGGTGCAGGGTATAAGTCTGTTATCATCACTAGTTATTGAGTCACTAAATGTGGAGTGTAGTTAACTATGCAAGCTTCTTCTTCAGATTTTGATGGAAAGAAATCAAACAAGAAGGTCTTCTTCATGCTAAGCAAAGGCCTCTAATCAAACATTGAAGAATGTGACGAAGGATACAATTTTCAAGAAAATAAAACACTGAAAATGAGAGAGGAGGCAGTAACCCGTTATAAAGAAAATGTGATTTTGGCATTTAAATTTTGGATAATAATTCCAAGATTGTTGTTAATATCCATCGACGTTGTAGAAATATTTGTACATTGAAATAACTTAATGGGAAAATACAATATTTTGGTCCTAATTCTTGAATTATTTACACAACTGTCAGCCAATCTTTTCTTAAAATAGAAGTACAGAAAAGTAGGAAATTTTTGAAAATCCAGAATTTTTAATCACAAGTACAAATGAAAAAATACAAGCCTAATTCCTGAATTATGAACCTTAGAAAATAATTTAAAATGAACTTTGATAAACCAGGATATCAGTATAGCCTAATTTTATCACCAACACCAAATTCTCTATCCTTGATCAATTTCACGATGGATAGAGAATATTCATCATTAATCAACTTCCTAAAAGAATTTTTTTATCTTCATACTTCTTAGTGTCATTCTTCTCTATTATATTCCACTAGTAAATAGATATCTCATTCCCGTTCACCAAACTTCTTGCTAGCTTAGAATTTTTGTATGGAAAAATGTGCATAAACATCGTAGAAAATGGAAACCGCAACTTTTCAAAATTGAGTTCTTCCAGGTTAATTTTTTTCCCGATAAGCCTCGTGGTATTCTAATCGAATATCAGGGGAGGGGTTATCTTTATTAGCTCTTGAGTCTTTACAAGGTATTTGCTGTTAACTTTGCATGCTTCTTTTAAAGCATTTGATGACATCAAACTGAAGAGAGTATACATTTGAATGTCATTAGTTTGATAAACATCTATTTTATGCCATTTTTTCTTATTCATTACTCTAATTTAAGCAAATAAAGTTCCTTAAACTTGTACAATATATAACCATTGAGAAATTATTCTCACGGATAATATCATATTCGACTATAATGACTACTCATATATTTCTCAACCTCGTATACAACATAAGATTATCTGCTTGCTCAAAGGGGATCTTTTTACTGTTTTCTAAAAGGCACATATTTACTTTACTGCTGAATAGTAAATAAAGAAATAAATATTGATGTTTCTCACTAGATACACTAATATTATAACAAGAAATTAAAAAAAAAAAAAAACTGGGACACATCAAAGGTGGAGGATTTTTTGATGTCTAGACTAGTTGGATTTCCTCAGACGGAGTGGGATGTGTTCTCTAGTGCTTTACAGGACCACTTCATTCCTTGGAGTGTGAGGGAGGAGACTCGTTTGAGATTTGAGAGCTTGGTTCGGGGAAGTTTGTCTGTGACCGAGTATGAGGTTTGTTTCTGTGCGATCTCTAGGCATGCTATGACAATTGTTCAGTATCAGGCAGAGAGATACCAATCTGTGAGAGGGTTAACTTTCTCCATCAGGTATGTGTTCACGGCATCTAGAGAGGTGGATTCCTTATAGTTCATTGTGAGCACCGCAAAGGAGGTGGAGTTGATGGTCTTAGAGGAGTTTGGGGAGCCCAAGATGGCCCGGTCTTTTGGTCACTATTTTTGGTGCCTCATATAAAGGTTAATATTTGCATAGAGGTGTAACACCTCAGATATAAAAAAGGATAAAAATTTCAATTTTTTCAAAACTTAGTTTACCGTAGGTAGGTGACAGTCTGTAGGTGGTTGATGAGTCAATGATTTGGAATCATATAGGAATTTATTTGGATAGATTTGGTGTCCTAAAATATTTATTTTGTGAAAACACTGATGTAAAATCCTTAATTTCCAAGTATTTGGATTGAGGAACAATGGACACTAATGTGCAAAAAGGAACAAGGAAGCTAAATGAACAAACACAAGAAGGCATTGTGATCGCCTAATCCATTGGGTGAGTCGCCAAGTGGCTCTTGTCTAGCCTAAAGTTATAGTTTGCCAAGCCCTGATGGAGAAAATCAATTTAGCGTGAGAAAGGAGTAGTCGACGTGTCGCCAAGTGGTTCCGTTATAAATTATTGGATCACCCAAAGTTACAGAACTTGAAGATGTTGAAGGCCAAAGCAAAAAAGGCGATATAACTGACCAAAAGGCAGATCATCGAGTTGATTGGCGATCCTAATTTATTGCACCGAATGATCCTTCACAAAATATTTTTGGCAACTATAAATACATTTTCAAACATTCTGTTTAGTATCTTTCTTTTTAGAAATCAAATTTTATTCTGAACATTAATTAGAGTAATTTCTGAGTTTTAAGACAACTTTTTCTTAGCTTTGAAGAATTGAAGTTTTCCATTTTTGAGAAATTGGAAGTGGGTCATTGAGATTCTTCACTTTGGACCTTTGTAAAGACGAAATTAATCTTACCCAGTTGATGGAAACAAAATTTGATAAGGATTTATATCTTTTTACAAAATTTCTTAAATTGAGTCAAGGGAGCTTATTTGATAAACTAGTGGTTCTGTGTCACTTCTTTAGAGTTAGTGTTGTCGCTTGATCATTTTTAAAAGTCATTTTGTTATTTAAAATATTCTTGAAATCGAGAGAGTTTCTTATAAAGAAAATCACTTGCTTGATTTGTAATTGTTAGTTGAAGAATATAATGTTGTGCTTATATTGGTTGTCTCTTGTGGTTTTGATTTTTTTTGCTTGAGGAGAAGCTAATTTTTTAAGTTGGGGGTGTTAAAGTGTAGGGGATTTTCGACACACTTCTATCTTTTTAATATGATTTTGGTGCACTTAAGTAGAAAAAGAGGCTCATTATCTAATGATTTATGTTTGTTCAGGTAATTGGTGATTGAAGGGAGTTTGAGAGATTGGTAGAATTTCGGAGAAATGAGTAGAAAAAGAATATAAGATTGAGTTCTCAATTGTAAAACATTTAACCATTTATTCATTTCCTTGCTTTGTATTGCTTGAATTGTGGATGTAATTGGTAATATGAGAATTTGGGTTTTGTACTAGAAAAAGACACTTGTTGGGTTTTTGATTTTAATCTTTTGATTATATAATTGATTGAATGATTCTTATTTATGAAATGAGTATTTTATTATTCAATCAATTTCATGCTTTACATGCTTTCCTATTGATTTGTTACTCCTTGGACTTGCCCATATACTTTGATTGAGTTTGAAAGGGTCAGTTGAGGTTGGGAATTATTAATTGTTGCAGAATTTGAGGTGTAACAATTCATACATTGGATTTTAACTAGAGATAGTGGATCCATAACTAATTGTGATAGCTTTTTACCTAGGTTTGATAGAGCTAGTTGAGATATATTTGCTTACATTTGAAGAATTCGGTTATTCATTGAGGTTCCATTGCATAAATAATCTTACCGCTGAATGAGTTTACATGAGATTAAGGTGCAATTGCTCTTGTGAATGTCAATTACCCTCCTTGCCTAATTCCATTTAATCCCTTACTTGAGAAGACATTTTACACTATCCTTAGTTGTTACTAAAATCATCTTCATATTATAATTGTGTATTTTCATTTGGATTTGTATTCTTATCGTATAATTATTTATCTTTTCACTTTCTGAAACATCATTCCTTGTGGGTTCGACCCCACTATCATGCATTGGGTTGGGCCCTGATCTCATAAATTGGGTTATTACATTGCTAATGATCACTTACTCATTGACTTGTAAGATGGGTCATTGAGAGTTATTGTAATGACCTCCAGGCCATTTACATGTTTATGTCGTATGTTCATCATTTAGAACATACATATAGCAACCCCAAGTCATTTGTCACTTGGTGGGACAAAAAATACTGTCACTTGGTCATTCTTTTACTTATAATGCGAGCCTTATTATTTTTGAGCTTTAACAATTGAAAAAACATATTTTATCAGAAGTTCAAGAAGATGATCTTAGAATCCAATTCTTATGACTCCATAAGCTCCATCATTTTAGGCTAGTATCATAATTCACACGATTCCCGAGGCTTTCACTGCAAGTTTGTGGAATTAAGAATTTTAACTTCCAAGTTAAGGCCTAAGTTTTACTTTAGTCAACATATTGGGTAAACGAGCTCAAATTGATCTAGAGCGACTCTTCATTTAGGTCCCAAGCAAGCTGACTAATTTTGAGCCCTTTTGTGAATTTTAGGTTCAAATGAAAATTTTGTGTGGGAATCTTTTTTTCATTTAGACAACCTGAAATGGATGTTTCGATGGATCCATTAAGTATGGAATGTCGAATTCAATTGGGGTAGCAAAGTTCTTTTGCATGAACAAGTTCTGAACGAGTCACGGGCACACCATCAAAGTTTTGAAGCCTTATAACTTTACTATCAGCTAAGGCATGCCTCGTGTCCATGTGCCAATGACCACAGTCGTAGATGGTAGGCGCATTCGTACGCAGCTGGCCTGGCATGTGCTTTCATGATGGCCAATTACTTGGACTACTTAAGACCATGTAACGAAGGCAACTTTGTTTCCGAAAGTAAAATTGTGATTTCTCCCTTATTTAGCTTTGATTTCGGTGATTTGAAGGACCACATGTTAGTAGTACATTGAAAGCTACGTGGTGGAGTAATTGAGTTGTGTTTTCTTAAAGCTCCTTTTGAGGTGAATTCCACCTTTAAGCAGTTTCCTTCCTTTTGGTCGATATTAAATTTACGTTCTTATTGATTGTTTCTGTTTTTGCTATTTAGGCCTCGAATTGTGTTCAATTTTGGTACACTAGTTTGATCCATACTTCACAACCTTTTGACCAGTAAACTCTGGAAATTTCAGCATGGATCCCAATTCTGGTTTGACTCTAAAATCGGTCTATCTCCAATTCATGTGATTTTAATTTCTATATGACAATATTGATGTTGTGACCCTATTCTTGATAGTGTGTCTACGTTCAGAGGATGTTCGTAAAGGAAAAACTCCGTCCTTATTATTTGGAGCGCGTACTATCAGCCTTCAGGTAGGGTACGACTTCTCTTCTTATTAGATTGAGCATGAATGTGTAAATTCATGATGAATAATGTTAACTGAGGCGGGTACCTAGTTAATCGTGATTTTATTCTTAGAAACCATGATTTTCAACACCACCACCAATGCATGAACCTGCTCCGTACTCAAATATGGAGAATAATAACAAGTAAAGTATTCCCTTGACCCAAGAATTCATACCTGAGATGGCAAGGTAACTTCTTCAATTCTATTGTAGGGGTTTCCTCAATCGATGTCTTGGCCAAAGAAGTTGACCTATATTTTAGATCAAGGTCAAGCTTCGTAGGCGCACATCAATATGAACCAATGCCTTGAAAAGCATTTATAGTCTCTGCAAAGTCACTTCTTAGATCCTCATCAAAGTTGAGAATAATGATGGCTAATGTCTCAACTTCTAACCTCTCTTCAATAGACACTTCAATAACCTCTTATTTTAATATATCAATGAGTGACACCACACTCATATCTCGTAGTTGTTTCATCAAATGGAAAATATTGAACTTTGTCACTTCATCATTCAATCTGAACCTCATGTCTCCAGTCCCATGTAAAAAAGCAGCCTATATAAGGAAAACAATGCCCTCCCCATAAATATGTGGACGTTGAAATCCATCTCATAATCCAAAATAACAAAATTAGGAGGAAAAAGTTAAAATTTCAACTTTAACCAGCACATCATAGGGAATATCCACGCACAGTTTAACTGACATGTCTGCAATCAATAACCACGTGGATGTAGGGTTGGGGTCTTCCAAATCCAACTACTTGTAAATGTTCAGTGGCAACAAGTAAATACTTGCTCCCAAGCCACACAACGCCTTAGAGAAATTTATAGACCCACTCATTTATGGGATAGTGAAAGCCCAAGGTTCCTCCTTCTACACAAGTGACATTGTAGCAATAATGCTAAAATGATGCAAAGTACCTTCTGACTCAAAATTTACCATCCTCTTCTTTGTAACCAAATACTTTATAAATTTGGCATATCCTGCCATTTTTTCAAAAGCCTTCCCCAAAGAAATGTTCACGGGTTGTTGTCGAATATGTAAGATCCGGAGTCCTTTTCTCTATTCTTGCATAATATATCTGGCATATTATGGCTTGGTTATATGAGGTGTATATGAATTTGTATAGTACATTGGAGATTAATATTGCAAATGGGTGGAAATATCAAGGAACTAAACTAAAGTTTTAGGCCAAAGGGACCCCTCAATGAATGTTCAGGATTAAAGAAATGTCTCGAGTAGCACTTCGCCTGTTTGAAAGAATAATATGATCCCATACCTTGGGGATAAGCCTATGAGTGTCTAACATTCTGAGAATAATGTGTTATGATATATTAGCATAGCACAATGGTCATATGTTAAATGTTGAACTCAAGAAATTAGCGAAACTAAGGTCAATAAAAGGTATCGAAGTTTCTCTAATAAAATTTTCTTAACTTTGGGTCAAATGTCTTGGATGTTTTATTACAATATATAAAGAGTTACAAGACCCACGACCTATAAAATCGAAGGCTTACGAGTATAGTTTGAAACAGACAAAAACCCTCTATGCCATTGACATCGGAGTACAATGCTATGAGGGTTTTACTGCGGACTGCCTGGGCATGATCCAGATCGCGAACCAGGTCAAGTAAAAAAATGTGGTATGTCAGCTATTCAACGTTTTAACCCGTATTGACATTTCTTATCACTTCCTAACTAGAAAGAAAGTTGAATAAAAGGTTCTAATGGAGTTCTTGGATGGTCAAGGTTAACTTTTAGTGTTTTTTACCATTAAAGTTTGCACAGTACCTAGAAACGTGATCTATATACGTGGCAATCATTTTACCCTTCTATTATTTGAGTTTAGATCTAGTTTTGAAGATATAAATTGGTAGTTATTGATGTTTATTCAAGATTTACACTTGATTTTCTAGGGTAATCATCTCAAACTCTTTTCTGTTTTTTTTTACGAAGAGTGAGGGGTTTAGGGACCCTAAGAGTCTATTTAGATTGGCTTAAAAGTTGGTCAAACCTACTTTAAGTTATTTTTTGTTTGTGGAATATTTTTCAAGGTTAAAAAAAGTTTAACATGACTTAATAAAAGTTCTCCCCCTACTTTTTATTTTTAACTGAAAAGTCATTAAAGTTTGAATTTCTATTTTTGACTTAAAACTGCTTTTAAGCTTATCAAATGGGCTCTAAAAGGGTCCATTCATCTGGTCAATTTTAAGGTGCCTCATCTGTAGGTAAGGGATCCTATAAAGGGAGTGGATCCTTCTCGCATTGGGGACGAATTCATGCTTCTATTATGACATCTGAGTTTTTCACGGACCTCGTGGTTCTTACAGCGCAAGTCAGGGTTCATATTTTTCACAACAACGATATTCGGGGTGAGGCAATCATAGTGGTCTTTCAAGATCATCAGAACAGTCCTAGGGTAAGAGATTTTGCTTTAGATTTATCAATCATGATCATATGAATTTTGAAGTGTCCTTTGTAGAGTGGTCGAGGAAAACTCCAATCCTTCAATCCAGACCATGTCACAAGGACTACAAGCCAGAGGCCAGGGTAGAGTTTAGTTTGGCAGAGGTGGTCGGACTTCTAGTAGTGGTGTGGCAAAAATACAGAGTGAGGGTAATTTTGCCACCCATACTAGAGGTATTAGATGAGGTTAGTGTAATAAATTTCCAGAATGACTAAAGGCTGAGGCTTCTGATGTAGTTATTATAGGTATTGTCCTAGTTTGTCGTCGATCCAAATCTGTATCATTTGATCTAGGTCCTACTTTCTCATACGTATCATCATATTTTGTAGCTAGGTTTGATATGATGAGTGATGACATGTTTGTTTCTATTCATGTTTCGACATGTGTTGGTGAGCCTTTAGTTATGTATCGAGTCTATCGATCACGTGTTATTTGTTTGGTGGGGTATGACAGTTGAGTATACTTGATCAGTATGGCTATGGTAGAGTGTGATGTCAACTTTGCATGGACTAAGTACGTATTTATCATGCTATTCTTAATTGTAATGCTAAGACTGTGACCTTAGCCTTGCCTAATGTTCTGAGGAAAGTGCAAGGGTGTTAGTAGTTCTTACCCTAGCAGGGTTACTTCTTTCTTCCTTGCTCACTGATTGGTAGATAAACAATGTTTTTCCTACATAGACTTCATCTGGGTCACTTGTTTTAAGTCACCTCCAATAGAGACCATTCCTATGGTGCACAAGTTTCCGAATATATTCCCATTTGATCTTATAAATGTTCCTTTTGATAAAGATATCGATTTTTCTAGTACCTTGGAGATGCGCACTAAGCCCATATCTATTTCTTCTTATCATATGGCCCCAAATGAATCAGAGGAACTGAAGGCTAATAAGTTACGGGACTTGTTGAGTAAGAATCTTATTGATCCTAGTGTGTAACCTTGGGTGCCCTAGCGTTGTTTTCTAGATTGATGCAGTAAGAGGCTAGACACAACCTACTTCTTGTAACCCGAGATTGGGAGTTTGCTAGGGTTTGTAGGGTACTAAAGATAATTTATTCAGAGTTTCTACACTATTACAAGCCCATTGACAAGACTGACTTGACAGAGTGTAGTTATTTAGTGGTTCTATATATTCCAAGAGAGATTTGAAATGCCCAAGACTTTTTTGACTTTGCTTATGTGTTTACTCTACCCAAAGTGGGTGTGTACTTTCCTCTCTCTTGGTGTTCTTCAGGTTTGCGTTTAGGTAGTGTTCTGATGTAGAAAGAGAAGACAATTTCTTGTACCTCTAGGATGATGAATATCCTTGAGAAAAACTACCCTACACATGATTTCGAGTTAGCGGTCGTGGTCTTTGTTCTTAAGTTATGTCATAACTATTTCTATGGGTGCATTGTGACATCTTCACTAATTATTGGAGTCCTCAATACATCTTCAGTGAGAGGAATCTGAACTTGAGATAACGCAGATTACTTGAGTTGTTGAAGGAGTATGATATGACTACCTTATATCATATAGGGAAGGACAGTCTGATGACTGATGCTTTGAGTAGGAAGACTTCTAGGATTGGAAGTTTTGCAAACACTCAATGTTGAGTTGAGACGTTCTCTAGAGATGTTTGGAGATTAGTCAAAAGTCTTGTCTGGTTGAAGAGTTTTTAGGAGAGTGGTGGTATGATTGCATTTTTTGAATCTCGATTTACTTAGGTTGATCAGATTCATAAGCAAATGTTTGATGATGAGAAGTAAGGCCTTATTTAAGCCAAAGGGTTAAGGGGTATAACCAAGAAGGATATGCTTGATTTTGATGAAGTGTTGAGGACAAAGGTAGACTTTGTGTGCCTAAGGTGGGTGAGCTGGTCATACTGATCTTGGAGGAGAATTATTGTTCAAGATACTCTATTCACTCGGGAGCGGCCAAGCTGTATTACGATCCTAGTCAGTATTACTGGTGGTGTGGTATAAAGAGGAACATTTTTTAGATTGTTTCCAGGTGTTTGACTTGGAAACATGTCAAGTGTGAGAATCATCAATTGTGATCTACATCTCAAAGGATGCCTATTCCTACTTGGAAGTGGGAACGTATCACCATGGACTTTATTGTAAGTTTGCCTACAACCGTGGGTGGTTATGATTCTAATTGGGTGGTGTTTGATAGGTTGACTAAGTCCTCCAATTTCATTCCAATTCGAGTGTAGTACATGAAAAATAAGTTCTTCCGCCTCTGCATTATTCTGATAGTTTGGCTTCATGGAGTACCCATTTCTATTTTCTCCGACAGAGGTGTGTATTCACTTCTCGCTTATATAGGGACTTATAGTATAGGTTGGGTACTTGGTTAGACGTGAGTATAATTTTTCACCCTTAGACAAATGGACAGTCCGAGCAAATGATTCAGGTGTTGGAAGACATCCTTAGAACGTGTGTTATTGACTTTGGTTCTCGTTAGGATCTACACTTGCCTTTAGTGGTGTTTTTTTACAACAAATATTATCACTCCAGTATGTAGATGGCTCCAATTGAGGTGTTGTATAATAGGCAGTGCAGATATTCGATTGGTTGGTTTGATACAATTGAGATGTACTCGTTTAATATCGACTTGCTTAGAGATGCCACGACTTAGGTTCATATTATTTAGAGAACGTAGTTGATGGCTCAGAGCGTGTAGAAAACTTACGTAGATATGAGGGTTTCGGCCATACAATATATGGAGGACAACCATGTTTGTTAGAGTGTCACCCTTGCATTGTGTGCCGACGTTTGTAAATAAGGGAAAACTTAGCCTTCGATTCATTGGTCTTCTAGACATTTGGGGAGGATTGGAGAGGTGGCCTATAAGTTGAACTTTCCATCTACCTTGTAAACCGTTCATCCTATATTCCATGTCTACATGCTTTAGAAGTATGGGCCAGATGAGTCCCATATACTTCTACTCAATTTAGTGGTGTTGGGTCAGAGTTTTTATTCGAGGAGGATCCTATTGTTGTATTTGATAGGCATGTTCAAAACCTTAGAACCAAGGAGATTGGTTTGGTGAAGGTGCACTAGAAGCATCATTTAGTTTGGAGATGTGACTTGGGAGATGGAATCTAACATACGTGCTATATATCCTCAGATTTTCAAAGCACCATAGATGTAACATGGCGTATATGACCCCTAGAGGCCCCATACAAGACAATTAACTTTAATAACATAAGAAATAGAATCAAAGAGATAAAGAGCAATAGCTCAAGTCCTAAAGTTTTATAGAAGTAAAGTGGAAGTCTAAGACACTTGTCTCATTAGCCATCTAGTACGATAGAATGAAGTTGGGTCTAGACCATACAACAAGTACAAAACTGAAAATAATAAAAAATCTGAAAACAATGAAAAATTCATCCTCAAATCACGAGGAGTCGCTAAGGCTCGAAATCTCTCAAATAGACCTCTATCCATAAAATGGGAACCTGAATATTAGACCCTACATTTGGGTGAAATTAGGCAAAATTAGCGTAAGTACAAAATATGTACCAAGTATGATAGTAATGTATCTATACATTTAAAACATGCTAAAACGGTCATTTCACGTGTAAGCAATGATCAAGCTAAAACATGTATATATAGAGTAAGAAATTATAAGTCATAAATCATGGTCAATGCAAGTGAATAACATCTCAAAACATACTTACGATATTTCTTAAAGTAACTTTGGTTCATCATAACTTTGCTTGTTTGTGGGAAGAAGCCTTAACCGACATATATGACCATGCAAGCTAATGGTATCCGATGTCGCCCACACCAAAAAGATGTGTCCTACTTACCAAGGTAAAGACCAGGATCTTCTAGATATTTTGGATACACTATCTAATGTTTGTCTAGACAATACTCTGCTAACACATAGTTTATGAGACATGGGTAATCGCCTCTTGTCACTCAATCGAGAGCATGAGTAATCTCCTCTTGCTTCAAGATTACCATAATCCCTTAATCATTGGTTCATATTAGGTGAGAAAAGTCTTTTTATCCTTAAGAACCCTTATTATGTGAGAAAATCTTTCACAATCATACTTTCATGTATATAAATTCCCTTTCAACAACACAACAAAAACATCATCATTGACCTTTACTCAAAGTATCCTTAAAACATTTACATAAATTTCATAAGAATATGTTTAGTTTCATAAATCTCCTCTTTCATAATTCGAAGCCCACATCATATTATCATAACTTGGAAAACATGAGAACTGCATGGGTTCATGTGGAATCATAGTAAAACAGTAGAATTCTCATCAATTCATACATAAGAAATAATAATTCAATCAATTATTTTAATAAGCAAGAGAACCCATAACATTGAAGGAAGTCCTCACTCAATTGGAGATTTTTAACTTTGAAAATAAGAGAATTTAGGAAATCCATAAATGTACGGGATCCATGATGAAAACTATCATACATCGATTCCAAATTTCTTAAATTCAATAGACGATTAGGAGTCCTGACCTGAAACTCTAGGTTGATCATTTCTTCTTCAAGCTTTCTAGAGAGAAAAAATATTTGGGAGGAAGAAACTTGATCTTATTTTATAAATTTGGGAGAATGATTTCAAATGAGAAAATTTGGGGATTAAAACACTTATATAATGCTTTACTGAAGGTTAAAAACATAGTGTTAGATAAAATAATAAGAAAAAGACACAAAAGCGCTTAAAAGTAACTGTTGACCCCCAAACGATGGCCTAACTGACGATCTATTATTAAAATGATGGGTCTTCCTATTAGGGCGTCGTTTGGATCAGAGATTAACAATCTTTGTATCCACAGACTGTGGGTACCAACCGCGGTACATGATTTTTAACTTCAGAACCTTCTTAGTCTGGGACTTACCTAAGGAACCTATCAACTACTTGTGGATTAAACTACGGACCCTTTTAGTGAACTATTGGAAAATATTAAAAACTTGACATTTTGGAGACCAACTCCTCAAACACGACCACTAGCGACGAATTATCGATCCACCTACGGTCCGTGAATGGCGTCGTCGATGCAGGCACCATGTTTCTACAAAAATTGGAAATTTCTATCTTTTCAAATATGAGGTGTTAGAATCATTCTTAGAAATTTTCATAAAAATTACCATTTTACCCTCTACATAGTTGCCCTGGGTCATTTCTGATGAGTTTGTGAAGTTGGTTTTGAAATTTGACATATAATTTATGCTTTTTCGAAATTTTGAGAGTTGACAAGTCTAAAGTGGTTAAAAGTGGTATTTGCTGGCAATCATAATTTCGAGTCTCAAATTAAAATTCCACTAGTTTTGTCAGTTCTAGAATGTGGAATCTAGTCTAGGAGAGTCCTTTGTTTCAACTTCAGGTTTTTTTTTCGTATTCGCGCCCTTGAGTTTGATATTTGAGTGATTTTAACTAAGGGTTGAGTTTGTCAACATTCAAAGTTCAAATGCTCGAATTACACTTCTGAAGGTTCTATTAGATTTGAGGGATGATACTAGGACTAGGTGTGATCTTGGTTGATGTATTGGAGGTTCTGAAGGAAATTTATTTTTGTGAGCATTATATTTGTTTATTGCGAATTTCACAGATTTTGGGTCAAAGAGATCTCATATTTGTATTTTGATGGTTCAATTGAGTCTCAAATATCGAGTCTAGTTGGTTAGTGTATTTGATTTGTGCACTAGAGTTTTAAGGAATTATGAGGGTCAATGGAGGAATTTTTGTGACGTGTGTGAATTGCCAATTTCTGTAATCTCGAGCAGTGTAATTTCTACATCATAATCACATGATTATCTCCCGCGATCACATCATGTCTTTTTTGTGTGCATCATGATCGTGTGAATCCTCCTGCGATTACGTAGGCTTGATTTTCAAGTCATCGTGTTGGCGTGAATTCCAATTACGATCACGATGTTCAATGTAAATGACGTGAATATTTTAACTCATTGCGATCACAAATCTGTGGTCATCGCAATAACGCAGAGTAAATTTCACCTGGCAGAAGATTTTCTCAAAATCAGGGTTCCAACCCCATTTCACCATTTTTGAATATTGAGAGATCAATTTCGGTGATTCCGAAAGGGGTTTTCATGATATATCAATTGGGAAACTATTTTTAACTCCTTCACTCATTAATTAATTCATCATTTTGATTAATAAACTTTAGTTTTGATCCCAACTTTATGGGTTTTTGAAAAGTTGTATGGTCTTTGATAATTGATGATTTACTGCTTGATTGAATTATATTTTCTAAATAATTTTCATCAGTGGTTTCATAATTCTTTGGGTAACACAATTTTGTATAAATTTCCTGATATAAACCTCATTAATTGAACAGGGTCTTTTGGGTCAATTTGACCCCATTTTCCAAAAGTCGTGATATGAGTGTTGTGAAATTCAATTTCTTATTGTGATTACTTATTTGAATAGATTGCATTAATTTATAAACCCAAAAAAGCTCTATTTTTTGTGTGATTGTTTGATTGATTGAGGCAAGTGAACTGATACGCTCAAATTACACTTCCCTAAATAAGTATAAGCGGTCGTATCAAGTAAAGAACCCAAATGTTAGGTTGGGGTCGATCCCACGAGGAAAATGGTTTAGACTTAACTTTAATCTACGATTACTTCTATTTGGTCAAGTCCTTTCCGAAAATAAACAATAAAATGGGGGATTTTGTATAACAAAAGTATTTAATTTATTCTAAGTAAACAAGTAGCAAGTTCAAATATTTGATGTTTATCAAGTGATGAGAGAAACTAGGGTGTAAGTGTTCCCCATAGGTTCATAACGCAGTAACCCTAGCTATAACAATTCTTTCCTAGTATCTTGCATGCAAAGTGGTAAGTTATGTATCCCTAATTCCTTGGTCCGTCAACTAGGGAATTTCACTCCGCACCTTGGTCCGGCTACGTGTGTATACTTTACTAAACCTTACCTTTTACCTCATATTAAGCATCATATTCAATGTATGACAAAATTAATACTTCGCACCAATTAAAACTAGCCTATTAGATAGTGTATACTAAATCTACGTTGATTATTCTTTTCTTATTATCTACCTCCTTGGTCCGGCAAGTAACAACAAGGTGAGTTCTAACGTTGGCCACCGTTAAAAAGACTTCTAAATGAAAGAATTATAAATACATGCAAGAAACTATTCTAGAATTGTTATTTAGCTAGTTTTACTTTGTTAATTACCCATGGTTCCACAACCCTAGTTGTGGATTTAGTTACCCATGCTAAGTATTACACAATTCATGATTAATAAACAAGAAATCATATACTTACTTTAACAAGTTGAAGAAAACCCAGAAAATACAACTTGAGTTAATGAATATATTGTAAGAAACGATTCCGGAAAGTATAAGTATTTTCCAAAACCCAAAATTTTCTTCCAATAACACAAGTCTCAAAAACAATAAAAGAGTCTAACCTCAAAAACGAGGTTTTTAGTCCTATTTATAATAATAAAATCCTAAAAATAAAAGTAGTTCTATTTAAGGAAAAATCTGTCCAAAATGCGTCTGCCGTCGACGACCCCACTGACGGTCCGTCGATGGAACGATGGACCATCGACACCTTCTGTCGGTCCATACTTCAGATCTTTCTCAGCTTCCACTTTTCAACACTTTCTGTTTACCATCTACGGACCAACAGCACGGCCCGTCAGTAGACGTACGGTCCGTCAATGGTTTTCGTTCCTCCATACTTAGTGGTTTCTTCAAGCCAGGTACTGGGACTACTTTCTGTTACCACCGAAGATTAGCCATGATGGTCCATCAGTGGGTCGATGGACCATCGCTCCTTTCGTAGCCCCACACTTGGTCAGATTTCCCTGATTTGATTTCTGTTGTTTAGACCTTTAGTCGACGATCATCACCTATGGACCGTCACTGGGTCGACGGACCGTCGATGGCTCCGTAGGTCATCACTTCTGCAGATTTCAGCACAGTCTTCAGCGTTTTTGTTCTTGATAGTTTTCCTGCAAACACAGAGAAAAACACATTAAAACTACTACAAAAAGGCCTTAGACACATACTAAACTTAAGGAAAAAACATTGGAAGTACCGTAAATCCATGGTACATCAACACCCTCAACTTAAATTCGTGGTTTGTCCTCAAGCGACGCACTATGACTCACCACAACACCTTTGTACACAAGTATCTTCATTTAAGCTTTCACAATCATTTGGCTATCAATCCCGATTATTTTCATTGTTTTAATGCATGATATCACTCTTAGGCTCATTCATGTGGATCAGACCATGACACAGACTCACTACGCACTGACACCTCTCCTCTTTTATCTCTCACCAAGGTACCAACTTTCCAATATTGCAACTAGTGTCCTCACTTTAAATACAACATCCTCCTTTTTCACACTGTGATTTCAATTTGAGTATAAGGATTTCTTTTCAAAACTCGCTCTCAGAACCAATTCGCACCTAGTTCATACTTGTCGCCATAGGCTTGCCCTTATTTTCATTGCTTTAAGTTCACCATATTAGACTCTCAGGATCACGATAGGACTTTTTTAGCTTGTAACGTAGGCTCAGGGTCAGGTAGGGTACATTTTAATACATTTTAGTGACTTGTTGCCCTCCTTGACATAATGGCTAAGCGTTCTACCTTTTCATCGTTTATTACGCCCTACTCTTCATATTCTTATATTCTTTGCCTTGGTTTTCTCCTTTGTTTCTCCTTTTGCATAAATGACTCTTCTTTTATTTTTATTTTCAAATATTCAATTTTTTCACTTGATTTCAACTTTGCTTGAGTCATTTTTCTTTTCTTCTTTTTTTTTTTTTTTTTTTTTTACTCTTTCAACCCCACTTTCCGGAATATTCCTCATAATAGCCACCCTCAACTCATGGCTTTGCAATGAGTTAAGGTACACAATACCCAAAGTTGGGTCAGGGCCAAGACAAGATTAGTTTCTGCATTAGCCATAAGTTGAGGTGCACATGTCCAACGATGGACCAGGGCCAACACATTGTACCCAAAAAAGATAAGTTGGGGTAGAAAAGAAAGGTCCATTTTAAGCTCAAATCATTTGGATCAAGAAGGGATTAATTTCATTTGGTTTCTTTTATTTAGGCTAAAGATTGACTATCTTGAACAAGGGCATATGATCCTTTCCTAATTTTCTAACACTGATCACTTTTAGCAGGATTAACTGGGCAAGTTCTAGATCAGTATCAACGGTGGAATATTCAACTTTCCTCACATTCTCTCTTCCTAGATCGAGTCTCATCATCCTCTCTGGATTGGTGCCTCTTGGTGTGCTCACGTGGCGGAGGCTTTGGCGCAGTAGTGGTCTGGAAATGTGCAGCCAGCACCGTATCCTCAGTAGGCTCCGCAGATGGGGCCTCAAACTCGGGCACCCAGGCCTCCAGAATGACATCCATATCTGCCCTCAGACTTGCCACAACAGCCTGGAGAGTCGTCAAATCTACTGTAGGGGCTGGCCGGGCAAGCACCCTCAACTCAAAGGCATCAAGGCGCTGGTGGACCGCCAGAATCTTTCGCTCAGTCTGTTGGGACATCATGCTCTCGATCCGCTCCTCCGCCTCAGCAATGGACTTCTGCATCCAAGGCTGGATATGATGCTGAAGTGTGTCCATTTAGGCCTCTAACTTCTGGACCCTAGCGATCGGGACAAGTGCTGCAGATGGGGTGGAGCGGGAGGAGCTCAGAGTTGTGCTAGTACCTGGGATAGACTCAACCAGGGTGGTGTCGGTAGGCTCTGATATAGACTGATCAGCCCCTTGGGCTTGCTCTACCGTGTCCGCCAAGTTTTCACCAAGCGGCTGCACCTCTGCTCTGGGCCCTCTATTGGGTGCCGCCTCGTTGACCTTATCCCGGATGAGACCGATATAAACTACCACAGTGGGAGTCCTCAGAACATCAATATGCCATATGGGCACTCCAACAGACCTGCACAACTCAAAAATCAAGCAGGGAAAAGGGTACGTGGTGGTGGACTTAAAGGCCCTCTCATGAATGATTGACAGCAACCGTCTCGGAATGTCCACGTCGAACCCAACAACCAAAGCAGCTACCAGTACTGCCCTATCCCATGTAATAATGTTGTCAGTAGCAGTGGGGGATAGGCAGTGATTGACCAATAGACAAATAAATTTGGTTGTGACTGTAAGGTTGGCCTTCTTGATGACCCCTCTGGGCTCCAGCAACCAATTTGCACCCTCGCCATCCACAGAAATGTGTTGTGCTATCCACCTCTTGGTGGTCTCTCTCAGCCCCAGATTATGCTGAAAATGGCCCTCCTTAATTAGCTTCCAGCGATAGTCAAACTCAAGGTTAAGGAGCTCCCTGGTAGCATCTGTGTCAGCGCCGTATAAGAACCGGCGAATTGTAGGTAAGGAGATGTCTACCCTTCGGCCACGGACTCGAAGATGATCAAGTGGTGCCTGTTTAGCGGGATTAGACCGCCTATCAATAGAAGATCGGAGAGTCGCTAGATATGAAGCATAGAACTCTCTCACCACCTCCTCGCTGTAGCGTCCAACGCTCTGAGCCATCCACTCTAGCCGATGGTGAGTGAAAAGAGCATGTGCATCAAGGACAGAGTGGAGACTCCCTATAAGAACTCGCCTCTGGACTGTAAGAGTCTGAGTCATGACCCCCTTATCGTTGAGCAGCTTGGCGTCCCTGTACACCTGGTATTGTCCTTGTACATACCATCGGTTGGGCTTATCAGCAACCAGTGCAGGGACGTCGGTCGGGGGTGCTGGAGTGGAATCCGCACTGTCAGCCTCATCAGATGAGGAAAAATGGACCGGTGCAGCAGAAATAGTTAGACCATGTGATGCTAATGCTTCCTTAGACCTGGAAACCTCCTCGGAGACTGACGCTCCCTCAAAACCCGCAGCAGACCCCGGTTAGTGTGCGCTCCTCATCAGACTGGGAGGGAGTAACTACGCAGTACGCCACCTTCGTGGGCGTGACCCGAGTGGTCCTAGCAGTACGTGTAGGTATCTGGGAGCATAGTGGCACGAATTTTGGGTCGCGTTCATCGTCGGACGAGCCAATTACCAGCCGGTGTGAAGGGGCGACAGACTTGGAACGTCCTCGAGAGTAGACTAAGTCTTTCTTGGGGGGCATTGGTACATGCAAAGAAGAGTTATTAGTTTCATTGTAAACATCTGACACACCCAATAGAAGCAAGACCAAACTGTGAAACACAAAACATAGTCCAGTTCAGAACTACAGAACTGACCGACGGGCACTACAGACGGTCCGTCGGTGGAATGACGGTCCGTCAGTAGGGTCCGTCGGTGAACACTTAGCAAATATTTTGAAGACTTCAGAAACAAAGGTTCTGGTAAAGACGACGGACTTGCAGGATGGTCCGTCGATCAATCGACGGACCGTAGACCTAGACCGTCGGTGGACACTTGGAACAAATTTAAAATGCTGGACATGCAAAGTTTCTGTTAAAGATGACGGACTTGAAGGATGGTCTGTCGATCAGACGACGGACCGTCGACCACCTAGTGGCTAGACACTTAGACTAAAATCTAGGAACCCTCAGCAAACAGGGTTCTGTTAAAGACGACGGACGTGCAAGACGGTTCGCCGATCAACCGACGGACCGTAGACCACGTCCGTCGTTCCAGAGTTAGGCAAATATGGGAGTGGCTATTGACGGACCCCATCGATGGTCCATCGACTGACCGACGGTCCGTAGACGGGGTCTCGTACTATTGGTCAGACAGATTTTTGGTAAGCCATGGTTTGTACCCCAAAGAACAATATTTAAGCAAACTAAGATACATTAAATTCATCTAGCATTTAACAAACCATTTCGTCATTCAAAGGGCATGGATTATCGCAATTTTAAACCTAGATTCTAAAGGATCAAACCCAAAGTCGGAAACCACAACACTGAAAACACATTACATTTCGACCATAAACCCCCAACCCATTCACTTTCCATTATTCTAAGGGACTAGGAGCTTAGTTTCAACAATTCAAGCATGCAATTTTATCCCGAAGTTAAGACCCACATACGTATGACATCAATTAAGCATGAAAATGAACGAGAATTCATTGAGCAGATCAGAATGACATAACTGTGTACTGTAGTGGAGTGAATGGAGGGATGAATATGTACACGAAACCACACCGAGCCAAACTTTGAACACCGATCGGAAGGAAGAGAGAAACAGATGGGTATCTGGAAGAGAAAAGCTTTTGGGATTGATGGGGATTTGGGGAAGAGGGAAATCAGAGTGTTTAAGGGGGAGTAAATGGGTGAGTGAGTGGAGGAGTTGAAAGAAAATGAGGAGGGAAACGGTTGGGAAGGGGATTTGAAAGGGTGGGGTAACTGAAAAGTTTAAAAATTCAATATATAGCCGGTCGGGTCGGGTCGGGTAATTGGGTTTGGGGAACTAATGATTCCCCGTCGATGGACCGTAAGTCCATCGACGGTACGTCGACCGTTCCGTCGACTGTGCCCTAACTTAGAAAAATTAAAAAAACAAACCTGGGATCTACAGACCCTATTGACGGTCCGTCGGTAGGAAGACGGTCCGTCGATTGGTCCGTCGATCAGTGCACCAGACCAATTTTCTGCAAATTTCTGGTGATTTTGTCCCTGCACATTTAACACCCAATAAGCTAATCTTTTTATATTTTCTGGACACTTTTTAGACACGGACCCTAGTCTACTCTCTAGCCAACACTTCTAAAAAGAAAGCAAAAGAAAATTCATACATGACATTAAGTAAGAAAAACAGAAATAATGCAACTACGCCTATAAAATCAAGAAAAATCTATTGTTGTCTAGAGGATACATATTGGGTTGCCTCCCAATCAGCGCTTAATTTAACATCGCGACACGACGCAAGACTCTTGATTGCACAGACTTCATCAAGATGGTATGCCTCGATCACTTCATTCGCATTTCAGCATGTCCTAGATAGATTTTGATTCGTTGCCCGTTCACCTTGAACCTTACACCCTCCTTATTCTACAACTCAACCGCTCCATGAGAGAAAACATGGGTGATCAAGAGCGGACCAGTCCATTTGGACTTGAGTTTGCCCGGAAACAAGCGCAACCTAGAGGTGAACAAAAGCACCAAATCCCCAACCATAAAATCGCGCTTCTCAATCTTTTGGTCATGGTACTTCTTCATCTTTTCTTTGTAGAGGGCTGAACTTTCATATGCCTTCAAGCGAAACTCATCAATCTCATTTAACCCATTCAACCTTTGTTTTGCTGCTTAATTCCAATCCATCTTCAGTTTCTTCATTGCCCACATGGACTTATGCTCTAGCTCAACCGGCAAGTGACAAGACTTACCATATACAAGTTGGTATGGAGACATAGCAATGGGAGTCTTGTATACTGTCCGGTAGGCCCAAAGAGCATCATCAAGCCTCCTTGACCAATCCGTTCTACTCGCATTCACCGTTTTTTCCAGAATCTGCTTAATTTCTCTGTTTGACACCTCAACTTGCCCACTAGTCTGAGGATGGTAAGGAGTGGCCACATTATGACGAACCCCATATTTCTCCAATAACCCTTTGAACAACTTGTTGCAAAAGTGGGATCCCCTATCACTAATAATGGCCCTTGGGGTGCCAAATCTAGAAAATATGTTCTTTTTCAAGAACGCAGTGACACTCTTCCCTTAATTATTTGCAAGTGCTATGGCTTCCACCCATTTTGACACATAGTCAACCGCCACAAGAATATACTTCATCCAATGAGAACTCACAAAGGGGACCATAAAGTCAATACCCCACACGTCAAATAACTCAATTACAAGAATGGGATTTAAAGGGAGTTCTTGTCGTCTAGAAACACCTCCATCTCTTTGGCACCTATCACATGCCTTGGCAAACTCATGAGCATCTTGGTGGATGGTTGGTCAGTAGTAGCCACATTGCAAGATTTTATGGGTTGTCCGGATACCACTATGATGCCCACCCACAGGCGAGGAGTGACATGCCTCCAAAACAATCAACATCTCAACTTCCGGCACACAACTCCGAATAAGCCCATCGGCACAAATTCGATATATCTGTCTCATCCCAAAATAACTTTTTCACATCATGCATAAACATTTTCCTTTGATGAAAGGACAAGTCCGATGGGACGATATCACTAGCCAAGTAATTTGTAAAATCTGCGAACCATGGAATCAATTCATGAGAAGCGGCCAATACTTGCTCATCAGGGAAAGTATCATCAATTTCAGCCTTTTCACCCAATTCTAGCATAGCTTCATCCTCTAGTCGGGACAAGTGATCGGCAACTTGATTTTTGGTCCCTTTTCTATCTTTCACTTCAAAGTAAAATTCTTGCAACAGTAATACCCAACGAATCAACCTCGGTTTCGCATTCTTCTTTGGCATGAAATATCTCAAGGCAGAATGATCAATATGCACTATAACTCTTGTGCCAAGCAAATAGGAGTGAAATTTCTCGAAAGCAAAGACCACCGCAAGGAGCTCTTGTTCAGTCACAGTGTAGTTCTTTTGGGCTTCATTAAGGGCTTTACTGGAATAGTAAATGGGGTGAAGGATTTTATCCCTTCTTTGACCCAAAACTACACAAAGCGCAACCCCACTAGCATCACACATCACATCAAATGGCTTACTCCAATCCGGGGAAATAATAATGGGCGTAGACACCAATTTCTCCTTCAACTCACCAAATGCCTTAAGACAAGATTCATCAAAATAAAACTTACACTTTTTCTCAAGTAACTTGTACAGAGGATGTGCAATCTTTGAAAAATCCTTGATGAACCTCCGATAGAAGCCCGCATGCCCAAGAAAACTCCTCACCCCTTTTACAGGGATGGGTGGAGAAAGTCTCTCTATCACCTCGACTTTAGCTCGATCAACCTCTATACCCTTCTCTAAGATGCGATGGCCTAATACAATACCCTCTTTCACCATAAAGTGACATTTTTCCCAATTTTGCACAAAGGTTGCACTCTTCACATCTTTTGAGAACTTCAGACAAGTGACTCAAACAATGATCAAATGAGTCACCACAACAGAAAAATCATCCATAAATACCTCAATGGTGTCCTCCACCATATCGGAGAATATAGACATCATACATCTCTGAAAAGTAACCGGTGCATTACACAACCCAAAGGGCATCCTCTTGAACGCGAAAGTTCCATAAGGACAAGTAAAGGTGGTTTTCTCTTGATCTTCCGGTGTAATAGAGATTTGATTGTAACCCGAATAACCATCAAGAAAACAATACCACCCCTTTCCTGCAAGCCTATCCAACATCTGATCCATGAAGGGCATAGGAAAATGGTCCTTCTCAGTCCATGCATTCAATTTTCGGTAATCCATACACACTCTCCATCCGGTCACCTGCCTCATTGGAACAAGCTCATTTTTCTCATTAGGCACCACAGTCATTCCCCCTTTCTTGGGCACACACTGAACAGGGCATACCCAACTACTATCAGTGATCAAATATATGACTTCGGCATCCAACCACTTAATAATTTCCTTCTTCACTACCTCTTGCATAGGTGGATTTAAACTTCTGTGGTGCTCAATACTTGGCTTATGATCGAGCATGAGTTAGATTTTGTGTGAACAAATACCGGGAGGGATCCCAATAATATCTGCAATAGTCCACCCAATAGCTCTCTTGAACCCCTTCAACACTTCAGCCAAACACTCTACTTGATGCACCTTCAATTCTGAAGAAATAATTACCGGCAAAGTGTCATCTTTCCCCAAAAATACATACCTCAGATGAGGTGATAGAGCCTTAAACTCTAATTTTGGAGCCTCCTCAATATATGGTTTCGCGGGTAGAGACTCGCGATGCATCATATCTAACTCAAATTTCTTGGGTTTGAACCGAACATCACCTCGATCAAGTGCCGCAACCAATGACCCATACTCTGTAATACCATCACTCTCAAAGTTCATAATCATTGCTGCTAGTGCCTCAACACCAAGACGTTCTTCTATTTAGAACTCTGACGAACTCTCAACTCTGTAGCATATCGCAGATACCGATTGGAGCTCACCACTCTGCCTCATAGACCTACAAATATTGAAAGTCACTTCTTCATTGTTTAACCAAAACTTCATCTACCCTTTCTCCATGTCAACCAGGGCGCGACCGGTAGCAAGAAATGGCCTCCCAAGAATAATAGGCACCTCAAAATCCACCTTACAATCAAGAATCCCAAAATCAGTCGGAAATATGAATGACTCCACCTTCACTAACACATCGTGGAGTATCCTAATAGGCCTCTTCACTGTTCGATCGGCCATCAGTAGCCGCATCGCAGTGGGCTTTGGATCACCCAAACCCAACTTTTTGTAGATGGATAGAGGCATTAGATTTATGCTTGACCCAAGATCACATAATGCTTTAGCAAAGTGTAACAGCCCGATTGTACATGGAATAAAGAAAGCACCTGGATCTTCTTTCTTTTGCACTAGAGAGCTTGTAGCAATAACACTACAGTGTTGCATCCTATCATCATCCTCAAAACTAACCAATTTCTTCTTAGTGACTATATCTTTCATGAACTTGGCGTAACCGGGCATTTGTTCAAGAGCTTCTATCAAAGGAACATTGATGGAAAGTTTTTTCAACATATTAATAAAACGCCGGTATTTACCATCCTTGGTCTTTTTCACCAACCTTTGCGGGAATGGTGGTGGTGGTCTTGGAATGGGAGTCACCTTTTGGGGCTTCTCTGCTTCTTTTACCGCTTCATCTACTAACTCACCACTAACTTCTACTACCTCATCTTCTCTTCTCATCTTATTTTCTACGCCAGACGGCATAGGTGGATCTATGGTTTGCTTACCACCTCGAGTAGTGATTGTCATACAATGTCCATCATTCTTCGAATTTTGAACAGTGTTGCTAGGAAGAGTACCCGGTTGACGAGGGTTCACAATATATTACAATTGGGCCATTTGTATCTCTAAATGCTTGATTGAGACTGCATGTGCATCCACTTTTTGCCCAATGTTAGCCAAATCACCTCTCAATTCCTTGGCATGCTCATCCCTTGCGTCAAACCTCCTCATCATCTTTTGCAACATGTCTTCAACTCACTCCATACTACCTCTACCATCCCTAGGAACAACTTTCCAATTTTGAGGTGGAACATAGGGCCCACTTCGATCGTTTCTGTTTCCATAGTTACTCCGGTTGAAGTTGTTGTCGCGGTTGTAGTTTCCTTCACGAACATAGTGACCCTCTCGGTTGTAATTCCCATAGTTCCGAACTTGATTTCCTTGACCTTGGCGCCAATTCTCCTGATTGGAGCCTTGGGCGTTCGGTCGAAAAAACCCCGTCTGCTCATTCACTGCATAAGAATCCTTCTCATAGTAAAACTCATCTATTGGCGGTGGTGGCTTAGTCAAATAATTCACCGTATTCGCTTTCTCTGCACCCCAATGACATGTTTCAACACTAACCCAAGCGCAGTTCTCATTTGATCCATCTCTTCACGAATCTCATCTGCGGCTGGGTTGTGTGTAGATTGCACCGCAAAAGAGTTTCTCCCAGTATCTGACTTCCTAGTGCTCCAAGCTTTATTATTTCGGGAGATTTTCTCTAACTTCTCAGCGATCTCTGCATAAGTACACTCCCCATAGGAACCACCCGCAATAGTATCAAGCACCGCCTTATGGTTATCATCTTGCCCCCGATAGAAGTACTCTTTCAACGACTCATCATCAATTTGGTGGTTTGGGACACTTCTCAAGAATGAGGTGAACCTATCCCAAGAACTGCTTACTGATTCCCCTAGTAATGCCATAAAGTTGTTCACCCTATCTTTGTGGTTGAGCTTTTTAGAAACCGGGTAATACCTTGCTAGGAACACATGCTTCAACTGCTCCCAAGTATATATTGAATTGTAGGACAACTCAGTAAACCAGATTGCGGCCTCTCCCGTTAGTGAGAGAGGGAACACTCTTAACCCAATGACGTCCATGTCCAAGTCAGGCCTCCCTACACAACTCTTACACACCGTCCTCAGTTTGACGATGTTAGCATGTGGATACTCATATGGTAGCCCCGAGAACAGACCTCTAGCGGTGAGCATCTGCGTCAAGCTACTAGTTACCACGAAAGTATGACCATGTGGTAGAGGAGGTAGGACAAGTGGCCCATTAGAGTCAGTGATGTTAACATTTCCCCTATAGTACTCTTGAGGGCGTGGGGCAGTAGGTTGCCTCGTCGGATTACCTTCTCCAGGGTTATCAACCATCACTTGATTATGAGCATCAATCGGCGGGGGAGGTTGAGGATTGATCTCATCCTCGATATAAGCAGGATTGTTTTGAATGTTCATTCTGCGAAGTGTACGGTTTAGTTTTGGATCAAGTGAAAGTATTGGTTCTCCTCGACTACGTGTACTTGGCATACACTAAAGCTAGACCTGCGATAGACAAAAAGAAAAAGAAAAAGTAAAATCAGGAAATTATTCACTAAAATTCGGTAATGTGCTTAAAGTTAATCTAAAAGCCACTATCCCCGGCAGCGGCGCCAAACTTTGATACGCCCAAATTACACTTCCCTAAAGAAGTATAAGCGGTCGTATCAAGTAAAGAACCCAAATGTTAGGTTGGGGTCGATCCCACGAGGAAAATGGTTTAGAATTAACTTTAATCTACGATAACTTGTATTTAGTCAAGTCCTTTCCGAAAACAAACAATAAAAGGAGGGATTTTGTGTAACAAAAGTATTTAATTAATTCTAAGTAAACAAGTAGCAAGTTCAAATATTTGATGTTTATCAAGTGATGAGAGAAACTAGGGTGTAAGTGTTCCCCATAGGTTCATAACGCAGTAACCCTAACTATAACAACTCTTTCCTAGTATCTTGCATGCAAAGTGGTAAGTTATGTAGCCCTAATTCCTTGGTCCGGAAACTAGGGAATTTCACTCCGCACCTTGGTCCGGCTACGTGTGTATACTTTACTAAACCTTACCGTTTACCTCATATTAAGCATCATATTCAATGTATGGCTAAGTTACTACTTCGCACCAATTGAAATTAGCCTATTAGATAGTGTATACTAAATCTACATTGATAGTTTTTTTCTTATTTCTACCTCCTTGGTCCGGCAAGTAGCAACAAGGCAAGTTCTAAAGTTGGCCACCGTTAAAAAGACTTCTAAACGAAAGAATTATCAATACATGCAAGAAACTATTCTATAATTGTTATTTAGCTAGTTTTACTTTGTTAATTACCCATGGTTCCCACAACCCTAGTTGTGGATTTAGTTACCCATGCTAAGTATTGCACAATTCATGATTAATAAACAAGAAATCATATACTTACTTTAACAAGTTGAAGAAAACCCAGAAAATACCACTTGAATTAATGAATATATTGTAAGAAACGATTCCGGAGAGTATAAGTATTTTCCAAAACCCAATTTTTTCTTCCAATAACATAAGTCTCAAAAACAATAAAAGAGGTTAACCTCAAAAACGAGGTTTTTAGTCCTATATATAATAATAAAATCCTAAAAATAAAGTGAGTTCTATTTAAGGAAAAATCTGTCCAAAACGCGTCTGCCGTCGACGACCCCACTGATGGTATGTCGATGGAACGAGTGACCGTCGACACCTTTCGTCGGTCCATACTTCAAATCTTTCTCAGCTTCCACTTTTCAACACTTTTGTTACCATCGACGGACCAACAGCACGGTCCGTCAGTAGACCTACGGTCCGTCAATGGCTTTCGTTCCTCCATACTTAGTGGTTTCTTCAAGATGGGTACTGGACTACTTTCTGTTACCACCGACGGTTAGCCATGACGGTTTGTCAGTGGGTCGACAGACCGTCGCTCCTTCCGTATCCCCATACTTGGTCATATTTCCCCGATTTGATTTCAACTGCTTGGACCTTCAGTCGACGATCATCACCTATGGACCGTCACTGGGTCGACGGACCGTCGATGGCTCCGTAGGTCATCACTTCTGCAGATTTCAGCACAGTCTTGAGCGTTTTTGTTCTGGACAGTTTTCCTGCAAACACAGAGAAAAACACATTAAAACTACTACAAAAAGGTCTTAGACACACACTAAACTTAAGGAAAAAGCATTGGAAGTACCGTAAAACAACGGTACATCATGAACTTTGTTATTAAGTATATAGAATATCATATTTTCTTATTGTATGTGTTGGTGAGTAATAAATTTTGATGATGCGCTTAGTTGTTCGTATTGAATGATTCACGGATAAAAATAGGGAAATAAACAAACAAACTGATGTCATATTAATGTGTGATGTGTTGTGGATGATTGAAAAGAATATGTGATGTCATTGATGAAATGTTGTGATTATCTATGATTGATTGGTGGTATTTGGAATGAGGAACTGATTATGCAAAGTTCCATGTGATCTAAGGAAGAATAATGAACCAAAAAGGATGTACCAATTCGAGGGACATGTCCCACCCCGTTACATATTCATGGACTAACAACACCCCATGAGTCCCAAACAAAGAGATAATGGGTCTGTAGCGTTAGAACATATATACATCATCTTATTTGGTATTTTATTTCATTGCATAGCACATCATTAACTATTTGTGAACTTGTGAGTGTTTTTCCTAGAACTCGTGATTGATGAAGAGGATGTTGATGTTGATGATGTATAATTATTGATGTATGGTAATTGAGGTATGTGTTATGTGAATTGTGAATTGTTAGGTTGGACTGACTTTGGGCAGGTTGTAGTTGTTAAGGCTGTATTGGAGTATTTGTATCCCATATTACTTTACTTCATGTTTAGAGGTTTTCTTATTGAGCACTGTGTTGTTTGATACTTACTCGTTGCTTCTACACTTATTTGGGTTACGAGCTCGTGGCTTCATGATTATCCTTCCTCTTTACTTCATTTGAGGCTTTACCGTGGGAACTTGAGAGGTAGTTCCTTGTCATCACAACTGGCCCTCTTGTTCCTTATTTATGTCTTTGTTCTCTAAAAACAATGACACTCAGACATGCATTTTTTTCATTTCTATTGTAATATATTAGAGACTTGGACATGTGACAACCATGTTTTGGGGGGGTTGTTTAAGTTGATTATGATTTTCCTCATTATGATATGGTGTTAGACCTTTATTGTTGTTTTAATTCCGCATCTATCATTATTATATGAGCTTTAGGACAACTTCTTTTGGGGGAGATAAGACAAGTGTCATCACGTCCATTTTTTGGTCGTGACAGAAAGTTGAAATGTGTTACCTAGAATGTAACAAAATCTTTTTAGCATGTATAAGGACTTGCTCTCATTTCTCCATAATTTTCAAAGGTGTCGGGTAGTCCATATTTTCAAGGTAAATATATACCATATTTAACAAGAAAGCTTGGCTCTCCAAAGTTTGATCCCTACTTATCTTGCGTATACTTAGAAGTTTATATACCATTTTAAGTAGACGCACAATTTCTCGGAATAAATAAAAAAAATAACTTCTATATCAGCCACTTAAAAGAGAAATAAATACACTAATATGAAATCACAGTATCTTGAAGCTTTCTTTCTGTTGAAATTCTGACTTTAGTTGCAAGTACATAAGGAAGCAGTTGTTGAACTACTTCATGTTCGGCTTTCATAATCCTAATCTATTTCTTATCAAAACGAACTAATTAATAATATCAATAAAACATTGTAGCTTCTTACTCCTTGTGGTGATATAGCAGTTGCTACCATTTGAGTTTTAATGATATCATATTGTACAGTTGTGTGTTGTGAATTGCACTGATCAGAGAGGCCATACTCTGCAAAATTTGGTTCAATGTGAACAAAATGACGTGGTAATGATCTTTTCCTAACAGCATCCTTCCATATGTCGAAGAATTCACCCATAATCTGGTGTGATATTTCCCAAGAGGAAATTGGTAGATACTCCATCTACAAAACAATAAACATCATGGGAAGACAACGTGCTCATAATAGAAACTTCTTATATTTTATGTTGTACCATTGCAATGCAAACATCATGGGAAGACAACGTGCTCATAATAGAAACTTCTTATATTTTATGTTGTACCATTGCAATGCAATGACAATGTGGAGAAAGTACGAGAAAGTTATAACATGTTCTATGATATTTCATAAAACTTTGTATGAATCGTTAATCACCAATCCTTGCATGAATATGGTTCTTCTCGAGAGGCTATGAATCGATTGGACCTGCCAATTGAATTGCCCACAAATACTGTCTTAATTCTTATCTATCCCACGATACCTTCATATTTTGCATAGCTACGTCTTCTAATGTCCTTCAACTAGTCCCATCATTGTCTCAAGTAAAAATATGTTTATGTGACCATCTTTTAGCATTTAAACGGACAAAAGATTTAATTTTTTTTAGGTATAGCGCAATAAATGAATTTCATTTCATTCATGATAAAAAGCATAATAGACCATGATATATCAATGTATCAAAAAGGTTTAGCCACATAACAAGCATTCAACTGAGAATAGACATCTAAAAGTATTTCATACCTCCATAATTATTCCCCTCAAGTTCTCAGAGTTATTTTGGAACAACTTTGACCACTCGCACCCTGAAGTCACCAAGTCGATACTGAAATCCCTATATAGGTAAAATATTTAAAAGAGTATTATGAATTAGTGCTTTGTAAGTTCCTTTCTAGAATTTTGAAACTCAAACCAAAGTAGAGAAAATAGTGTGAAGTATAAAAAATATCTTCTGCAAATCACGGTAGAGAACATACGATCTTTACCAACAACAAATAATGTTTTTATTATTACAAGGAAAATCATGAACATTTCAATGACTGAGTTATTGTTAGGAGAAGCATATTTACCCAATGACTACCCAATTGGATGACACAATTCTATAAGAATCGAAGCCTTATTTTATGAGTAATTAACAATTCAATTAGAAGAACTTATATTTTTTATGTTATAATCGCCTAGAATTTGTTCCCATCTTAACTTTTTTATAAGGTGAATAGTAATATTAAAGTAGAGAAGTTCTTTAATCTTCTCAAAATATTGAAGAACATTTGTGGATAGCGCTATATAAGTTAATCCTCCTCCTATAGTAAGAACAATAATAATTATCAAATCTCACTAATATAAACCTCAAAATTAAGTGTGACCCTTAATTTGTAAGACTGCAAGGTCTCCATTATCTTCTGAATAAATGACTCTGCTTCGACAAGTCAATCGTTCCTCTGTAATTAGCAAACAATACTTGTTGGGCTGTTGTTGAAGTGAAATCCCCAAATTGTTTTGGGGAAACTCCGATGCATTTGCTTGTTGTATTAAAAAAATAATCACCCCACAATCAAATCTCTTACATCAGCGGAATAGTACTTTTAAAAATTTGACTTTACAATTAATCGAGAGGAAAAAATGGATCTATCCTTAAGGTTATTTTTACAGACATATGGTGTAACTTATTAAGTAATGGAATATCTTTGAGTATACGCTTATAAAAGCTAAGAGTATTTTTACATGTTCCATCTTTAACACCATTAATGCTCTCAACACACTGAGATATTTCTGTCAGTATTTAAGTGTTGACTCTTGTGCCTGCATTTTGCCGCCGGTGCAAAATCCTAACAACAAACAAAGTAGAAAATTATACACATAATAATCTATAAATAATGTTAGTCTCTAGTGTATTTAAGATCGTTACCATTTGATTTGGATGATGTTTACTACAGATAAAATTCTATTTTCCTCTTAGTTAAAATATTGACTTGAAAATATATGAAAGTATTCACTTGTATTTATAGCAGGAAAAATACCTTGAATATAAACAACGTCATCAACTTAATGTCATAGATATTATTTTGTTACTAAAATTTCAACAAACTTACCTTTTCTCTTTTTGCTTATACTCATTAGATAATTAAATTAATATTTTTCTTCTAATTTTCCTCAAAGACACTAATCAAAAAATAATAAATACTAATCCTAAAAGGTAATTCTAGATAATATTTCTCAAGATGGTATCTAGTCTATATCATTATTTCTCTTAATTAATATACCTTTTCTAAGAGAAAAATCTTTGTTTTCAAAGATTAAAAAAACAATTCCACACAAATAAATATAATTTTATTAAAGTAGAGTTCCGTCTATCTTTATTTCGTATTATATGATACAATATATTTTTGTTATACTTAATAGGTAATTAAAAATAATATTTTCTTTGTAACTGTTGTGGAATCAGGAGATTCTCCTAATCTCCCTCTGAATAATAATAAATTCTTTAATATAGTTTTGAATAAGAGTTTTCTTATAATGGTATCTAGTCTAACATTTTTCTATGAACTAGTTTCACAGCAAGTGTGTTGCACGTGAGTATCGTATGTAGTATACGATGTTGTAAAATAAAATTAATATTACTAAATTAAAGTTTTTAGTAAATAATCATACTTTAAAGAGTATAAGACAAGTATTTTAAATGATTAATACAAATTTCATAGAGTTACTTGTATTTTGAGATCAAAATGACCAGCTAATATTGAAACATTTCAAAATACATTCAAAGTTTAAATATGGGAAGAAAATGAGATATTTTTAGTAGTAGTATTATTTACTTCACTCAATTTTGTAAACAAATCTAACTAACAAAAAATTTAAAAAATATCAATACAAAAAATGTCACCAATAGTCTTTTCTCTTGAGGTTATGAATATAAATGATGGACACCATTAAAGTATAAGTTTTCTCTTCAATATTAATATTTGAAATTTAGTATGTGCATCACACTAATAAATATTACAATAAATATTTCAATATTTCATATTTATACGCTCTCTATATTTTACTAATTAATATATAAGTAGGACTATCACAGAGAGGTAATTCTAAAAAAAAGATACTTTATTTTTATAACTAATGATAATTAAGTTGAGGTTTGAGTGTAAGCTTGAACAATTCTCAGTTTTAGATATACAAATATATTTCAGTAGCATAATTTAATTTTAACATATGAACAACATCACCTTTAATGAAAAGTATTTCATTTCTTTACGTTTCTATCTTATCTTTTTTGAATTGTAGTCTTCTCCATTTTCTTACCGCATACATATCATATAGTTATTGTCTAATGAAAGTATCTAGTATCATATAAAAGTGGTATTGTAATTAAAAATATTAAACTCTTTTTAAAGTAAAAATTAAAGGTGAATAAAATTTAAATTAAAGTATTGTTTATAAAATCTTTGATTTGATTTTAAGATTATTTTATGATCAATCACTATTTTGTTATCTATTTTAATATAACTAAAAAGGAGTGTATCTTGTGACATAATTTTTTTTCGGATCAAAATAAACACAAAATAATATATATATATATATATATATATATATATATATATATATATATATATATGGAATGATGCATTGCCAATAAAGAAGGAAGAAAAAAAATATGTTCATGCTACATTCACTGTAGTGTTTCATTTGATTAATATCTCATCACCAAAACTAAACTTTCTTCATTCATTTTTATTTACATATCGATTAAAAAATTATTATTATCAAATTATAAGTAGAAGGGAAATTTATTTTTGGAATAATGGATTTAACATCAAAACTAATTATTCAATGGATGACGTTGAAGCCCGTTGTTTTAGCAAAATCAGAAAAAACTGCTCCATTTGAGGGTAAAAAAAATAAAAATTAAAAAACCAAAGAAGAAATATCTTACCCATATCATGTTGACTTCATTCATATTTATTTATGATTATTGTCTTTCCCGCAACTTTTCGTCACAATTACCACATTAAAATCGTAAGAAAAAATACGAGTTTGAAATTATGAATGTTTCACTACAATTTGTTCACCAACTCTTATTTATGTGGTACATCGAATTTCGTTGAATTTTGAACTTGATCAATTGTTGTAGTTTAAAAGTTAGAGGAAGTACTCTATTTATGACGGATAAATAGTAGTCTAAATAGGTGCTAATTATTTCTTATCATAAAAGTTACAACCTTTCGAAGAAAGTTACAACCTTTCGAAAAAAGTTACTGTTAACCAAAAAAATCACAAGCTTTTGCTAAAGTCACAACTCAGCGGAAAAGGGACACCCATTCGGAAAATTCACAACTCATCAAAAAAGGCACAACCATTTGAAAAATTCACAACCATTTGAAAAAATCACAACTCTTTGAAAAAGTCACAGCTCATCGAAAATGTCAAAACCCGTCAAGAAAGTTGCAACCATTTGGAAAAGGCACATCTCTTTGAGAAAATCATAACTCTTTAATATGAAAGGGTATACACTTCTAATATAATACAATTAATTAAGTTAATACTTCAAATGAATTACATATTTTTAATTGGGTGTATTATAGTAATTCAACATTTAGTTTAGGAGTTCCATTCTTTTAAGATATTATAGGTATGTATATATATATATATGTGTGATGGAGTCACCATTTCAAATTATTTGAGAATATATGTGATTTATTTGAGTTGTTTCATTTGGTTATAAATTTATCTTTTATTATTATTTATGTTTCAGAATATTTCAATTTGTTTATATTGGGGTATAATTGTTATTTCATTATTATTTTATATTGGTAATTAAATACTACCCGATAAATTAACTTAATATTAACTATTATACTATATAATTATGCAAAATATACTAATATTCTTTCATATAAATTTTACAATATCATTTTATAATTGGTTTAATTTTTAAAATGTTCAATAAATCTATTATGATTGTATTTATCAATTGATATACAAGTTATCTACTAATAACACAATTTCAACACCTTAATTCAACTAAAACAATGTGTATTATCGAAAGTCCACCAAGATACCATTGGAAAGATATTTGAATTATCTTTCCATATCCGCCGAGTTTGCTACGTTTCGAGTTCGGAAGAGTTAGATATGACCTTTTGAAGTTAGGATGTCCAGTTAAGGAAAGTTAGCCGAGAATAGTGAGGGGTATTTTGGTCCTTTCCTTATCCAATCAGATTTAACTCATTTTTAGTCATATTTTAAGGGTCTAATCTTTTCGGTTCAGTTTTATAATCATAAGAAACACCTAGGGTTTTAGTTGAGAGTTCAAGAAGAGGCAAGAAAAGAAAAGAGGAGAAAAGAGGCAAGGATGAAGGCGTTCATCAACGTTCTTGAGTCTAGTTGCGGATTTTTGCCATATGTATAATCCCTAGGAGGTATGTAAGCTTCCATAGTGTTGGGTTATTTCACCCACACGCTAATCATGTAATTGTTCAGCGAAATCCCATGTTTAAAGTTTAAAGATTTGAGTTCTTGATAGGTGTTGTTGAGGTTCATTGTAAATCTTGTTGTCTTGAGTTTTTGTTGATATATTGAGATAAAATTGAGTAATTTTAGTGTTTTTTCCAGTATATTAGAGTGTAATTAAGTTAAGTCATTGAATCCAAGTGATTGGGGAAGAAACCGTTTGAATTTAGGTGATTTTGTTAGACAATTGGCATTTTTTCAGCTTATTATTATTTTTACTGTTTTTACTTATTTCAGTTAGTGCATCCTATTTTCTAGCTAGACTTAGTCAACTTTAGTTGCTCAACTTTCTGAAGTTAGTGGCCCCATTATTGGCCCCATTATGGCTGTTAGTGACCTCTTTTATGGTAGTTAGTGGCACATGTTCTTATTTTAGTTTTAATATTTATGTTTTTTCTTTGTATAAATTCAGACTTTCTGCAGATTAATATACACAAGGAATTTCATAAGTTCACTCTATTTTTATTTTTTCAATCAGTTTCTTGAGTATTTTTGTTCTAACAGTGGCATCAGAGCCTCTAGTTGATCTTACAGGACAAAAAAAGTTTTAACCTACAACACAAATGGCATCCAACAACCTACCTTTAAATCCACCATTCACTTTCACTGTTGAAAATTACCAAATCTGGTCTGTGAAGATACAAGCTTTTTTGGAAGCCTATGAACTTTGGGAAACTGTGACGGAAGATAAACCACTTGCTGCTCTACCAGCAAATCCTACCTTGGCTCAGATCAAATCCAACAACGAAGAGAAGGCAAAGAAATCTAAAGCCAAGTCGCTTATGCAGAATGCTGTGGCAGATTCTGTGGTTTACAGAATCATGGCTTGCAAAACTGCAAAAGAGGCTTGGATAGGTTGAAAGAAGAATATCAAGGCAGTGATAGAACACGTCAAATGCAAGTGTTGAACCTGAAAAGAGAGTTTGAGTCCTTGAATATACAGGAGGATGAAACTATCAGTAAGTATGCTGATCGAATCTCCTTAATTGTTAATAACATTAGACTTCTTGGTGAAGAATTTACAGATAAACGAATTGTGGAGACAGTTCTTGTGACTCTTCCTAAGAGGTTTGAATCTAAGATTTCCTCTCTTGAAGAATCCAAGGACCTGAGTAAACTTTCATTAGGTGAACTAATGAGTGCTCTTCAAGCACAAGAGCAAAGGAGGACTATGAGACGGGAAAAGTTCAATGAAGGAGCTTTCTCTGTACAAAAGCAAAAAGGAAAGCAACAATTCCACCAAAAGAATAAAGGCAAACATGATGGAGGAAACAATAGTGGAGATGTGAAGCAGAAGTTCCCTCCTTGCAAACATTGTAAAAGAAATACACATCTGGAGAAGTATTGTTGGTGGAGAGTCGATACGATATGCGGCAACTGTAAGCAGACGGGACACGTATCCAAGGTCTGCAAATCAAGAGGAAAGGCCTCTGGTGCTTTGCAAGCACAAGTAGCAGAAGCTGCCGATGCACATGAAGAGCAACTCTTTGCAGTTTCATACTTTTCAATCAGTGAATCCTCTGATTCATGGCTTCTTGACAGTGGTTGTACACATCACTTGTGCAATGATGTTGAACTGTTCAAATTCCTCGATGATACTTACAAATCTAAAGTAAAAGTGGGAAACAGTGAGGCAGTAGAAGTCAAAGGCAGAGGTCCAGTGTCTATCTCAACAATATCAGGTATCAAAACTATTTCTGATGTTTTGTACACACCTGATATGAGTCAAAATTTGTTGAGTGTTGGACAAATGCTTGAAAATAATTATTCTCTGCATTTTAAGAATCGTGAATGTGTTGTTTCTGACCCTTCTGGAGTAGAGTTATTTTATGTCAAGATGAGCAACATAATGTTTTCAGTTGATTGGGAGAAAATAATTGAGCAGGCTTACACTATTACTTCACAAACATGTACAAACCTATGGAACAAAAGGTTTGGTCACTTCAATCTGAGAAGCATCGCCGAGATGAAAAAAAAGGAGCTAGTGGAAAATATGCCTGAATTTCTTTCTAATGCTCAAGTTTGTGAAACTTGCCAATAGGGAAAGCAAAAAAAATTGTCATTTCAAGCAAATCAAGTACGGAGAGCTAACCAGAAACTTCAGCTCATTCATACGGATGTTTGCGGCCCAATGAAAACAGATTCACTGAGTGGTAACAGATACTTTCTCCTCTTTATTGATGATTACACCAGAATGTGTTGGGTTTATTTCATAAGACAGAAGAGTGAAGTCTTTGATGTTTTTAAACAATTTAAAGCTTTAGTAGAAAATCAATATAATCTTAGTATTAAGGCTTTAAGGTCTGACAATGGAGGAGAATATACTTCTTCTCAATTTGTGGAGTTCTGTAATAGCACAGGTATTGAACGCCAATTGACATTACCATACACTCCATAACAAAATGGCGTGTCTGAAAGGAAGATGATGAAGGACTTAGGCCATGAACAAACAGAAGCTACCAAGATTATGTGTGACAACAGTTCAGCAGTTTCAATCTCAAAAAATCCAGTGTTTCATGGTCGAACTAAACATATCAAGATCAAGTTCATTTTATTAGAGAAGTCCGACAATCTAATGAAGTGTTGCTTATTCATTGTTCATCTGAGAACCAGCTAGCTGACATTTTCACCAAGTCATTGCCAAAGGAAAGGTTTGAAGATCTGAGGCAAAGAATTGGTGTTTGACACAAAAATACCAAGGAGGAGTGTTAGACAATTGGCATTTTTTCAGCTTATTATTATTTTTACTGTTTTTACTTATTTCAGTTAGTGCATCCTATTTTCTAGCTAGACTTAGTCAACTTTAGTTGCTCAACTTTCTGAAGTTAGTGGCCCCATTATTGGCCCCATTATGGTTGTTAGTGGCCTCTTTTATGGTAGTTAGTGGCACATGTTCTTATTTTAGTTTTAATGTTTATGTTTTTTTTTTGTATAAATTCAGACTTTCTGCAGATTAATATACACAAGGAATTTCATAAGTTCACTCTATTTTTATTTTTTCAAATCAGTTTCTTGAGTATTTTTGTTCTAACAGATTTAGGGTGAGAAAACGAGCAAAATTGCTCGGCAGCATATCTGGGTTGGGGCCTAGTGCGGTGCGCCTGCCAGAGCGCCCCAAACGCGTATCTGTCGATCAAGGGTTTGGGCTCCGCGCCAGCCATAGCCCCTGGGTCGTCTGCCTAGTCCAGTTTGCCTCCTGTAGCTTCGCTTGAGTTCGTTTAAAGTGAACCTTCACTCCTTTTCAATTCTAACTAATCTAAGCTACTTCTAAATACCTAAAATCAGTCCTAACATGATCATAACCTTGAATTCATAATTGAAATTCAAGCTATAGTTGAGCGTTAAGTTTTGAGAATTCTTTCAAACGTTCTATGAAAGCCCTTTTGAGGAGTCTTCCACAACTTCTAGTAACTTATTTCAAGAATCAAGCAAGTGAGTATAAGAGTGAAGAATATGATCACCTAGATTCTTCATATTATAAATCATAACTCTTGAATTCATAATTTACATTCAAGAGAGAGTTAAGAGTAGAGTTCAAGAAAGCCTTTAAGTTCAATTCTGAATTCTTTGAAATCCATCATTGATTTGAACTAAGGAAGCAAGTAAGAGAATGAGAAGATTCGTATACATGAGTTCCATCTAGTTACTTAGACCTTTGAGTCGAGTTGTTCATGCCCATAACTTCCGCATGAATTCTATAAATTGAGTATCATTGAGATGAGTAGTATCTCCAAGTTCTAAGTCTTGAGTATTGAGTTATTTATTCCTTTTGAGATTATATTTCTAATTATGGTACTATTATATATTACCCATGAAGTCCTTGAGTCGAGTTGTTCATGCCCATAATTCCGTATGAACCCTATAAGTCGAACAATCATGAGTTGAGAAGTATCTTTGAGTTTTCCAGTTTAGTAGTTCATGCTCATAATTTTGCATGAACCTTCCAAGTTGAAAGTCATGAAATCATCCACTTGAAATCATGAACCTTGAATCCATACTTCAATTCAAGGAAGTTAAGAGTCTAGTCTAGAGGATAAGAGCCAGTAAAAGTAAAGTTTCTAAATTCTTTCAAAAACATTTTCAATTTTTTAAAGACATAAACTTCAAGTCGAGAAAGAGTAAAGAGTTAAGTTAAATTCTCGAAAGCTATAAGAGAACTATGTATTCCGTAAGAGTTAAAGTTTCAAGTTAAGTAAAGAGAAAGAGTTGAGTTCATTCCTCAAAAGTTGTAAGGGAACTAAGTATTCCCTAAGAGTTTATACACATTTTTACATTTAAGTTAAAAGGGAACTAAGAAGTTCCAAAAGAGTTTTGAACTAAAGAGGGAATATTAATCCCAAGAGGAGATTTTTAAAGCTAAGGGTTCAGTAAATTATCTCAACCCAAAGGAAGGAAGTTTTATTAAAATTATGAGCGAAAGTACATTTAGGAGTAGTATTGAGCACCGATGTGGGGATTAGAGTTCATATTAACTCAAGTCTCCATGTAAACCATGTAGCCAACATGGGAATTGACGGTTCATACTTTTTAGATGATCACATAAGGAGAGCTAGTGGATCCACTAAGTTGAGTAAGGTTCTATACTGATGGCAAGGTGTAGGATGGTCCTCTTGCAACGTGAGGTAAGACGTGGTACCATCACTTAAGCTCATAGTTATAGTTGTCGGTTAGAGAAACTCCCAAAGTATTAGTTACATGGTTCCTCAAGGGGGTATTCTTAGTATGAATGGGGGTATGGGACTTCATTCATGCATTGCACAAGTAGACTTTGAGAGGAAGCATGATATGTTTTTATGATATTATTATCTTGAGTTAACATCATGTTTTTAAACAACTTTTCTTTATATTGCACTTGTTTTAAACTTCCTTATATTGAAATGAGTTCAGTTAAGTATCAAGAGTTAAGTATATTGAGGTGAGTATCCATAGTCGAGTATCATATCTTTGAGTTCAGTATTTAATCTCTAAGTTGAGTATCTTATTCTTGAGTATTCTTGAGTAGTCCTTGAGTTTCAAGTTTGAGAAGAGGTAAGTATGTTTCCATCTTTTATTCAAGTATCAAGCTTATGTTATGTTTAAGAATTCTCCTTACATTCTCGTACATTCCACGTACTGAGCCAATTGGCGTGTATCTTTTGATGATGGATACACAGGTATACAAGATCATCAACAAGAGCTTCGTTGATACATCCGAGAGTTCCAGGTAGCTATGATGATCCTCCTTGCTTCTGGAGAATTTCATTTACTTTTCAGTTTAGTTAGGAGGTCGTGCGTCTTGTCCCAACTTCCATCTTTATGAGTTAGAGGCTTCATAGATAGTCAGTTTAGTTAAGGAGTCTGTATTTTGCAATTATTTTATTAAATGTTTTAAAGATTAAAGTTGCCTATTTTATGGCTAGTTGAATATATTATTTTATTCAAAGTTATCCATTTGAATTAAAGCTTCTAAAGTTGAGTTTTTGAATCTTACTTCACTTTTCAAGCTTTGTATGCTTAAGTGAGTCTTCCGCTTGTAGTCAGCCAGGATGAGGGTTCGCCTGGGGACCAGCAATGGTCTTCGAGTGCCGGCCATGTCCAGGGTGTAGGCTTGGGTCTTGATAAACTTGGTATTAGAGCAAAGATTTAAGTGTCCTATGGTGTCTATGAAGCCATGTTAATAGGATCTTATTTATGGTTGTGAGGGCCCCACTTCTATGAATGAGGTACTATAGGCATTTAAGAAAAGTTTCCCTTCTTTCATACTCTTAATCGTGCAAAAGAGCTAAGTCATAGAGATCCATTCCAACTCGTGCATTCTCATATTCATTTGACTACCAATCACACTAGAGGTGGTTGAAAAGTAAAGTCTAAAGATTCTTATGGATGAGTTGTTCTTAGCAAGAGTCTTGAGACAGTCATGAGATTCCAAAAGGGCTTGAAAGGAGCCCAAGAGTAAGTTAAGTGTTCAGTTTCAGAGTAATGCACCCATATTCACATGAATCGTGCGCTTGAGCTAAAATTAAGTTGTACTCTTTTCTTTAAATCTTGCTTCAACTGAGGTCCTTTTTGAGAAGTATGTTTAGAGCTTGGGTATGATCTTTACCTGAAAAAGTAGCATGAGTTGTGAGATCATGAGCAGTAGTACTGAAAGAGCCCTGAGTTAGAATAATGTATGCAGAGGTTTTTTAATTCTAATAAGGAAGATGGTGTTTTGACAAGCTATGCTTCTATAGTCACAAACATAATAAGTTATTAGTGAAGAGTTTCCCAGTGATGAGTTGTAAAGAGTTCAGGATAGTAGGTAGAGTACGTGTTGTAAGGCAATACGAGTAAGAGTATACCTTAACTAGAAAGGAGTTGTGATGAAGTGTCATTGTATAGGTAATGATCAAGTGTAAGTGGTGATTAGAAGAGAAAAAGTATTGATAAAATGACAGATCTAATCTAGGCTTTTGAATTTGGAAAAGAGAACCTCTTATTTAGAGAATAAAAGAGTTATTTGAGAGATAATGCGATGTAAGTGAGTAAGCAGTACTTATGTTGTGAAGTAGAATGTGATGATAATTCGAGTATGCAGACTGAGAGGTAATGATTGACTAATTGTCATGAATTCCTATTGGACAAGTGTTTTCAAATTGCCATAGTAGTAATGAGGTATAATATTGTAGGTGAGCAATCATATTGATATTCGGGTTTAGTAATAAACATTAAGTTTGACTTTGAGATGAGTGTCATGATCAAAAGAATGGTAACAAAAGGGTGATGATGTTATTCTTGAGATTTGATCTGGTAGACTTGGCATAGTGTATGTGAGTAATTAAGATGTTCCGCAATGTATGAGAGTTGTACAAGTGAGAGACCCAAACCTTTGAGATAAGGGCAGGGAAGTGTGGCTAGGTCACAAGTGTAAAAAAGACCATTAAGAGAATGTACACCAGTTAGATATGTGGAATAGGTCCAGAGCTTTCAAGTGTTAGCTTTAGACCTAAGGGGGAGATGATAAGATGAGAAAGCAAGTCAAGTGTTGAGAATTTCTTAAGGAGCTGGTTAGTAGGAGTCCATGGAGTTGTTAGATTACTAAGCTTGAATGTGGTGTTGTTAAACATTAAGTGGATTCTTGAGATGAGCAAGGTGGTGGTAAAAAGTAATAGTGTTGGGATGAGAATCCAATAGAGAGGTATAGAACCCAATCGTAAGGATTTGGTTTTATCTTGAATATTTTAAGATCATACCATTAGACGCAGACCTTAGTAAGACTAATCCATTCCATACCAAGTCCAGTCGTCATTCGAGGACGAATGATACCAAGGGGGAGATATTGTAACACCACATAAATTTTTTCGAACTAAGACTTGAACCGTTAATCGTAGTGAGTGAGATTTCACCAAGGAATTAAAATTTCTTAAGTATTAAAGTCATTTCACAAGATTTAGCACCTTGAATTCCAAAAAGAATTAGATTGGAAATAACAAAAATCTGAAATTTGGAGAGTTAAGCAAAGTATGAGTTTTGGGTCAACTTCAAACAATCATAAATCCCATTTAGGGATGATTTAGGTGTGCTACAAGATACCATTGGAAAGGTATTTTAATTATATTTCCATAGACGCCGATTTTGCTAAGTTTCCATTTTGGATGAGTGAGATATGACATTTTGAAGTTAGGATGTCCAGTTAAGGAAAGTTAGCCGAGAATAGTGAGAGGTATTTTGGTCCTTTCCTTACCCAATAAGATTTAACTCATTTTTAATCATATTTTAAGGTTATAATCCTTTTAGGTTCAGTTTTATAATCATAATAAACACCTAGAGTTTTAGTTGAGAGTTCAAGAAAAGAGAAGAAAAGAAAAGAGGAGAAAAGAGGCAAGGATGAAGGCGTTCGTCGACGTTCTTGAGTCTAGTTGCGGATTTATCCATGGGTATAATCCCTAAGAGGTATGTAAGATTCCATAGTGTTGGGTTATTTTACTCACACGCCAATCATGTAATTTTTAAGCGAAATCTCATGATTAAAGTTTAAAGATTTGAGTTCTTGATAGGTATTCTTGAGGTTCATTCTAAATCTTGTTGTCTTGAGTTTTTGATGATTTCTTGAGATAAAATTGAGTAATGTTAGTGTTGTTTCCATTATATTAGAGTGTTATTAAGTTAAGTAATCGAATCCAAGTGATTGGGGAAGAAGCCGTTCGAATTTAGGCGATTTAGGGTGAGAAAACGAGCAAAATTGCTCGGCAGAATTTCTAGGTTGGAACCTGGCATGGCGCGCCTGCCAGAGTGCGCCAAACCATCTTGTCCGTCAAGGATTGGGGCACCGCACCATCCATAGCCCCAGGGTCATCTGCCCGGTCCAGTTTGCCTCCGATAGCTCCGTTTGAGTTCGTTTAAAGTGCACCTTCACTCCTTGTCAATTCTAACTAATCTAAGCTACTTATAAACACCTAAAATCAGTCCTAACATGATCATAACCTTGAATTCATAATTCAAATTCAAGGTATAGTTGAGAGTTAAGTTTTGAGAATTCTGTCAAACGGTTTAAGAAAGCCCTTTTGAGGAGTCTTCCACAACTTCTAGTAACTTGTTTCAAGACTCAAGCAAGTGAGCATAAGAGTGAAGAGAATGTTTTCATGAGTCTACAGTATCACCTATATCCTTAATATCATGAATCATAACTCTTGAATTCATGATTCGCATTCAAGAGAGAGTTCAGAGTAAAGTTCAAGAAAGCCTTTAAGTTCAGTTCTGAATTATTTGAGATCCATCATTGATTTGAACTAATTTTTTAGGAAGTAAGTAAGAGAATGAGAAGATTTTTATACATGAGTTCCATCTAGTTACTTAGACCTTCGAGTCGAGTTGTTCATGCCCATAACTTCCGCATGAATTCCATAAATTGAGTATCATTGAGATTAGTTGTATCTCCAAGTTCTAAGTCTTGAGTATTGAGTTCTTTATTTCTTTCGAGATTATATTTCTAATTATTGGACTATTACATATTACCCATTAAGTCCTTGAGTTGAGTTGTTCATGCCCATGACTCCGCATGAACACTATAGGTAAAACAATCTTCTGTTGAGAAGTATCTTTGAGTTGTCGAGTTGAGTAGTTCATGCTCAAAATTCCGCATGAACCTTCCAAGTTAAAAATCATGGAATCATCCACATGAAATCATTAACCTTGAATCCATACTTCAATTCAAGGAAGTTAAAAGTCCAGTCTAGAGGATAAGAGCAAGTAAAAGTAAAGTTTCTAAAGTTTTCAAAAGTCTTTCACAAACGTTTTCACTTTTTTTTAAAGACTTAAAGTTCAAGTCAAGAAAGAGTAAAGAGTTGAGTTAAATTCTCCAAATCTATAAGGGAACTAAGTACTCTAAGAGTTAAAGTTTCAAGTTAAGTAAAGAGCAAGAGTTGAGTTCATTCCTCAAAAGCTATAAGGGAACTAAGTATTCCCTAAGAGTTTATAAATGTTTTCACATTTAAGTTAAAAGGGAAAAAACAAGTTCCAAAAGAGTTTTGAACTAAAGAGGGAACATTGATCCCAAGAGGAGCTTTTTAAAGCTAAGGGGTGCAGTAAATTATCTCAACCCAAAGAAAGGAAGTTTAATGAAAAGTATGAGCGAAAGTACATTTTGGGAGTAGTATTGAGCACCAATGTGGGATGACAGTTCATATTAACTCAAGTCTCCATGTAAACCATGTAGCCAACATGGAATTGACGGGTCATACTTTTTAGATGATCACGTAAGGAGAGCTAGTGGATCCACTAAGTTGAGTAAGGTTCTATACCGATGGAAAGGTGTAGGATGGTCCTCTTGCAACGTGAGGTAAGACGTTGTACCATCACTTAGGCTCATAGTTATAGTTGTCGATTAGAGAAACTCCCAAAGTATTAGTTACATGGTTCCTTAAGGGGTTCTTCTTAGTATAAATAGGGGTATGGGACTTCATTCATGCATTGCACAAGTAGACTTTGAGAGGGAGCATGATATGTTTTTATGATATTATTATCTAGAGTTAACATCATGTTTTTAAACAACTTTTCTTTACATTGCACCTGTTTTAAACTGCCTTATATTGAAATGAGTTAAGTTAAGTATCAAGAGTTAAGTATATTGAGTTGAGTATCCATAGTCGAGTATCATATCTTTGACTTCAGTATTTAATCTCTGAGTTGAGTATCTTATTATTGAGTATTCTTGAGTATTCCTTGAGTTTCAAGTTTGAGAAGAGGTAAGTATGTTTCCATCTTTTATTCAAGTATCAAGCTTATGTTATGCTTTAGAAGTCCCCTTACATGCTCTTACATTCCACGTACTGAGCCAATTGGCCTGCATCTTTGGATGATGCAGACACAGGTACACATGATCATCAACATGAGCTTTGTTGATACATCCGAGAGTTTGAGTTATCTATGGTGAGCCTCTTTTTTTCCGGAGGATATACTTGTCCCGACTTCCATCTTTATCAGTTAGAGGATTCATAGATAGACAGTTTAGTTAAGGAGTCTGTATTTTGCATTTATTTTATTAAATATTTTAATGACTAAAGTTGCATATTTTATGGCTAGTTGAATATATTATTTTATTCAAAGTTTTCCATTTGAGTAAAAGCTTCTCAAGTTGAGTTTTTGAATTTTATTTCACTTTTCAAGCGTTGTATGCTTAAGTGTGTCTTCCACTTGTAGTCAGTCAGGATGAGGTTTCTCTTAGGGACCAATAATGTTCTTTGAGTGCCAACCATGTCCAGGGTATAGGCTCGGGTGGTGACAGCTAACAGGAAACTGACATTTCAACTTAGAATCATAAATTGTTGTTGCAAATCTCAATTTTATTTCGTCATACGAAATAGGTCTCTTTTTGAAATTAACTTAAATATTACAAGCACTGAAACTCTTATGAAGAAGAACCAAATTATGAAAATCAAACAAACCTAGAAGCGCTTTTATAAGCAATAGCAATACAATCCTCCGGTTATCCATTCTGAAAGCGAATTGACAAAATATAACGGAGAGATCCTTCTGACATATAAAGCAATGTAACAAGGAATATTTCCTTGAATTTCAAAGTAAGCCATGTATCTATGTTAACATTGCTCAAATTCGGAATAATATTTTCCGCCACTTTGATCCAAATAATATCTGGTCCTTCTCGGATGAACTTGACAGTTGCGTAATCGGAAAGGAGGAGACTGTCGTTGTTGATCCAAACAATAATTTTAATGTTGATATTAGTTATGCTAGAATTAAATTATTATTATTTTTATCAATAACAATGTGGTTTGTATAATTCAATAACAAAATATGATGAATCAAAATTAGTAATGTTAAGATTAGTTTTTCTTATATCAATTTTATTCTTAATAAAAAAATGTGTTGTTTGTATTAAAGGGGTATAAGAGTAGCAATGAATAAGATAGTTTATAATGTACAAAATAGTATTAAATTTAATTAATTACCAAACAAAAGATTTAATATCATGTACAAAAATAGTTTTCCCATAATTGCAATATTTTTTAATTACATCAAGTATTGTGACTTAAAGTATTTTTTTACATAATTGTCAAATATGTAAATTATATTTTTTCAAAAAAAAAAAAGTTAAAGAATTCTCTATCAAAATTCATTGGTAAAAGTTTAGCTTCAATTCATAATATCACATAAGTTGGGAGAACCAAAAATAGTAGATTAGTGGTAACACTAATTTTTCTCAATTAGCTATGAGAGGTGTTGGAAATTATGCTTTTTGAATTTACAAATTGTAATAAGAGTTAATTTGTGATTTAATTTGCTATACTCATGCCTAGAGCTGTCAAAATAGGCTATGCTATACTCATGCCTAGAGTTGTCAAAATAGGCTTAGCCCATGGGGCCAGCCCAACCCAACCTATTATTGGGGTAGGGTTGAAATAGAATTTTCAATCTACTTTAATACTAGGGCTTATAAGCTCGGCCCATATTATCACGTTTCGAGCCTACACCCTGGGTGTGCCCGGCACTCGAAGACTATTGCTGGCCTCGAGCAGACCCTTGGCCTGGCTTACTTAACTCCCTAGAAAACTATATGCATATTTATAAGGATTAATAGCATCTAACTAAACTAAACAATAACATAATCTGAGAATGTTCAAATATTAAACATTTAACTTGGCAAAAACTGGCTACAGAAGTCTTTAACATAATAGATGAAAAAGAAAAGACTCAAAGTACTAACATTTGACTGTCTATGAAGCCTCTAAACAACTTAGATGGATGTTAGGACATACCCAACAACATCCTAACAACTAAATATAAAGCAAAATAAAAGATTCCTCCGGGATGCAAAGAGGCTCACCAACAGACTCAAAATGCTCAAGCTGGATCAATGAGGCACTGGATGGTGATTCTGGTTACCTGTGTCTGCATCGTAATACGATGCAAGCCAAATGAAATTAGTACATTGAATGTACGAGTATGAGAGTTGGAATGTTAACAATCATAGGCTTGAAAGAGATTCTGAAAGAAACACTTACATGTCTCTTAACAACTCATGAATACTTAACTAAATTTATTTCATTATAAAGAAGTTTAAAAGAGATGCGATATAAAGAAAGCCTTGTTTAAAGACATGATTTCAATTCTGTGTATAAAAAGGGATACACCATAACTCTGATTGTATATAAAAATACAATAAACAAATGTATATAAAAATACAATAACTTATGCGGAAGTTTCTCTAACTGACAACCATCTCTATGAGCCTATGAGATGGTACAACGTTTTACCTCACATTGCCAAGGACCATCCTATACCTTGACATCTGTATAGAACCAGAACTCACTAAGTTGATACACTAGTCTATGGTAAAAAGCACTAAGAAATCATCTAAAAAAGTATGATCTTTTCTCTACCCATGATGGCTACATGGTTTATGGGGGTGTGACTTAATATGAACTTGTGTCCCCATATCGGTGTTCAATACTACTCCCAAAATATACTTAACTCATATGTGTTTAAAACAACTTCTTCTCCGGTTTGAGATAATTGTTTAAACATAGCTTAAAATATCTCTTGGAAATCATGATTTCCTCTTTACTGAAAAATAAAACTAGCTTAATGTCTCTTTCCGAAATCTCAGTTTCCTTTGTTGTTTAAATGTGAAAAAAAATCTTTACATTTCTTTGAAAATAATCAGTCCCCATATACTTCTTGAAGAAAATACTTCACTTTACTCTAATCTGAACTCAAACTTAAGTCTTAAAACGAAGTTAAAACGTTTGTAAAAGACTTATGAAACTTGAAATGAACTTCTTCTCCTTATATTTACTCTTTACTCAACTTGATCTTTAAGTCTTAAAATAAAGTTAAAAGCATTTGCAAAAGACTTCTTGAAAAGACTCTAAGAACTTTCTAGACTTAGCTCTTAACTATCCTTGAATTTAAAGTTATGGATTCAAGGTTGAAATTCATGTTTCTATATGATTTCTATATGTCTAGAAGTAATTGAGAGTAGTAAGAATCATTAGGAAGTGTTAAAATACTTTAGAAAGGCTTAAGCGGACTGAATTATGAAAACTATGTGAAACACGTTCATTTGGACGCACCGCACCAAGCCTCAAGTTCAGAGGCCACAATCTAGCGCACTGCAGGCGCGCCACCCAGGCCCTCTGGCGTAAATGGGGCACGCCCGCCTGGCCCTCCCCAAATGTGCCTAACGAAATTTTCAACTCGCTTTATGATCCCAAATCTTTTTAACTCGATTCCTTCTCTCATTTTCACTTTTGATTCATGCACCCACATCATATATACAAAGATCTAACCCAAAAAATACAAGAAAAACACTTAAATCATCAAGAAAGCTCAAAAATTTCATCTGATGTTCAAGAACGAAAGAAATTCAAGAACAACATTCAAGAACATTGAAGATCACATATTTTTAGGATGGAATCACGCTAAGTCAGACATGCTTGGCACGTGGGTGAACAAACCCAATATTATGGAAGACTCACATACCTGATCGAAGAAAATCCTTGGCGAAACTACGATCAACCTAGAACATTCTTGGTGAATCTTTCCCTTTGCTTCTTCTTTTCTTTCTCCTTTCTCCTTAGACCTAGCGTGAAAATTTTCAACTTCTAAAACTGAATATATGTGATTTGACCTATATTAAACTCCTAAAAAAGGATTAAATTAATAGGGTAGTGAAAAGATCAAAATTCATTTTAAAATCTCAGAATTGGACATTTCCTTTATCCAACATCCCAACTTTCAAAGGGCATAACTTACACATACAATCTCGGAATCGCGCCAACTCAACGGCGTCGGAAAGATCGTTCCTGGAGATTTATAACCATTTATTGAACTACACCTAACTCATATTGATCTAGGAGTTATGTCCGTTTGAAGTTGACCAAAAACTCACTTTTTAACTTACCTAAAACTTGCAGATTTCCTTATTGATATACCGTGGTTTAACGGTACTTTCAAGGCTTTTCCCTTAAGTTTAGTGTGTGTCTAGGGCCTTTTTGTAGTAATTTTAATGTCTTTTTATTTGTATTTTGCAGGAAAGTTGTACAAAGCGGAAATGCAGAAATCAGTGCATAAGTGACCCACGAACCCATCGACAGCCCGTCGTTCCATTGACGGACCGTAGGTGGTGATCGTCGACTGGAGGTTCAAGCATATGGAAGCAACTCGGGAAATTCTGACCAAGTGTGGGGTGACGGAAGGATCGACGATCCGTCAATTGATCGACGAACCATCCTGGCAAATCATTGATGAGATAAGAGACTGCTCCAGTACCCGATGTTGAAGAAAAGTTGAAGTATGGAACAACGGAGGCATCACCGGACCGTAAGTAAATCGACGGACTGTGCTGTTGGTCCGTCGACTTGATCAGAGAAGATGCAACGTGCAGGTTTTGAAAATATGCTAAGTACGGACCGACGGAGGCAGTCGACGGCCCGTCGTTTGATTGATGCACCGTCAGTGGGGTCGTCGATTGAAGCAGCATTTTTTGGACAAACTTTCTTTAATTGCTTTCCTTTTATTTTAGGACAATGTTTTTATAAATAGGGTTTAAAACCTCATTTTTGGGGTTAGACTTTTTATTAGTTTTCATCCTTTTGTTCTTGGAGATTTGAATTTGCAATTTGACAATTTATTGAAGTTTCTGAAATCGATTATTAAGTGAATTTTGCTATTTCGAGTGTTATATCTGGATTTTCTTCAAACTTGTCAAAGTAAGTACATGAATTATTGTTTAACAACCATGAATTGTTTTATTAGATTTGAGGGATGATATTAGGCCTAGGTGTGTTCTTGGTTAATTTTTTGTAGATTCTGAGGGTAATTTATTATTTTGAGCATTATATTAGTTTATTGTGAATTTCACAGATTTCGGGTCAAATAGATCTCATATTTATATTTTGATGGTTCAATTGAGTCTAAAATATCGTGTCTAGTTCGGTAGTGTATATGATTTGTGTAATAGAGTTTTAAACGAATTTTGAGGATCCATTGAGGAATTTTGGTGCCGTGTGTGAATTGCCAATTTATGTAATCTCGGGCAATGTAATTTGTACATCATGATCACATTATTATCTCTCGTGATCACGTCTAGTCTTTTTTGTGTGCCTCACAATCGTGTGAATCCTGCTGCGATTTCATAGGCTTGATTTTCTGGCCATCACGTTGGCATGAATTCCAATTACGATTGCAATGTTCAATATAAATGAGTTGAACATTTTAACTCATTGAGATCACAAATCTTTGGTCATCGCGATCACGCAGAGTAAATTTTACCTCGCAGAATGTGTTTTCAAAATGAGGGTTCCAACCCCATTTCACCATTTTTTAATATTGAGAGATCAGTTTTGGTGATTCCAAAAGTGGTTTTCAAGATATATCAATTAGGCAACTATTTTTAACTCCCTAACTCCTTCACTCATTAATTAATTCATCATTTTGATTAATAAACTTTAGTTTTGATCCCAACTTTAAAGGTTTTTGAAAAGGTTTATGGTCTTTGATAATTGATGATGAACGGCTTTATTCAACTATATTTTCTAAATAATTTTCATCGATGGTTTCAAAATTCTTTGGGTACCACAATTTTGTATAAATTTCTTGATTTAAACCTTATTTATTGAACGGAGTCTTTTGGGTCAATTTGACCCCATTTTCCAAAATTCGTGATATGAGTGTTCTGAGATTCAATTTCCTATTGTGATTACCTATTTGAATAGATTGTATTAATTTAGAAACCCAAAAAAGCTCTACTTTTGAAGTGATTGTTTGATTGATTGAGGCAAGTGAACTTCCTTATAAAGTATATAGAATATCATATTTTATTATTATATGTGTTGGTGAGTAATAAAATTTGATGATGCGTTTAACTTGTTCATATTGAATTATTCNCTCGTTCCTTATTTATGTTTTTATTCTCAAAAACAATGACACCGAGACTTTAATTTTTTATTCATTTCTAATGTAATATATTAGAGACTTGACATGTTACACCCATGTTTTGGGGGTTCGTTTAAGTTGATTATGATTTTGTGCATTATGATATGGTGTTATACCTTTATTGTTGTTTTACTTCCGCATCTATCGCTTTTATATGTGTTTTAGGACAACTTCTCTTGGGGAGATAAGACAAGTGTCATCACGTCCATTTTTGGGTCATGAAAAAAAGTTGAAATGTGTTACCTAGAATGTAACAAAATCTTTTTAGCATGTATATGGACTTCCTCTCATTTGTTCATAATTTTCAAAGGTGTCGGGTAGTCCACATTTTCAAGGTAAATATATATCATATTTAACAAGAAAGCTTGACTCTCCAAGTTTGATCCCTACTTATCTTACGTAGACTTAGAAGTTTATATGTCATTTTAAGTAGGAGCACAACTCCCGCACAAAATAAAAAAATTAACTTCTATATCACCCACTTAAAAGAGAAAGAACTACACTAATATGAAATCATAGTATCTCGAAGCTTTCTTTCTGTTGAAATTCTTATTTTAGTTGCAAGTACATAAGGAAGCAGTTGTATAACGACATCATGTTTTGCGTTCATAATCATAATCCATTTCTGGACATAACGAACTAACTTATAATTTTAATAAAACATTCTAATTTCTGACTCCTTGTGATGATATAGCAGTTCCTACCATTTGTGTTATGATGATATCATATTGTACAGTTGTGTGTTGTGAAGTGTACTGATCAGAGAGGCCATACTCTGCAAAATTTGGTTCAATGCTAACAAAATGACCTGGTAATGATCTTTTACCAAGAGCTTCCTTCCATATGTCGAAGAATTCACCCATAATCTGGTGTGATATTTCCCACGAGGAAATTGGTAGATACTCCATCTACAAAAAAAAAAACATAATGGGAAGACAACATGCTCATAATAGAAACTTCTTATAGTTTGTGTTGTACCATTGCAATGCAATGACTATGTGGAGAAAGTACTAGAAAGTTATGACATGTTCTAAGATATTTCATAAAACTTTGTATGAATCGTTAATCACTGATCCTTGCATGAATATTGGTCCCGCTCGAGAGGCTATGAATCGATTGGACCTGCCAATCGAATTGCCCATAAATACTGACTTAATTTTTATCTATCCCATGATGATACCTTTTAATTTTGCATAGCTACTCCTTCTAAGGTGATAATAAGTAGGAAACAATGTCCTTCAACTAGTCCCTTCATTGTATCAAGTAAAAATATGTTTATGTGACCATCTTTTAGCATTTAAACGGACAAAAGATGTAATATCTTTAGGTAAAGTGTAATAAATGAATTTCATATCATTCATAATAAAAAGCATGATAGATAATGATATATCAATGTATCAAAAAGGTTTATCCACATAACAAGCATTCAACTGACAATAAACATCTAAAAGTATTTCATACCTCCATAATTATTCCCCTCATGTTCTCAGAGTTATTTGGAACAGCGTTGCCCACTCGCACCCTGAAGTCACCAAGTCGATACTGAAATCCCTATATAGGTATAATATTTAAATGAGAATTATGAATTAGTACTTTGTAAGTTCTTTTCTAGAATTTTGAAACACAAACCAAAGAAGTACAAATAGTGTTAAGTATAAAAAAAAATCTTCTGCAAATCACGGTAGAGAACATACGATCTTTACCAACAACAAATAATGTTTTTACTATTACAAGATAAATCTTGAACATTCAATGACTCAGTTATTGTTAGGAGAAGTATATTTTCCCAATGACCACCCAACTGGATGGCACAATTATATAAGAATCAAAGCCTTATTTTATGAGTGATTGACAATTCAATTAGAAGAACTTATATTTTGTATGTTATAATCACCTAGAATTTGTTCCCATCTTAACTTTTTTATAAGGTAAATAGTAATATTAAAGTAGAGAAGTTCTTTAATCTTCTCTAAATATTGAAGAACAATTGTGGATAGCGCTATATAAGTTAATCATCCTCCTATAGTAAGAACAATAATATTATCAAAACTCAATAATATAAACCTCAAAATTAAGTGTGACCCTTAATTTGTAAGATTGCACGGTCTCCATTCTCTTTTGAATAGATGACTCTGCTTCGACGATCAATAGTTCCTCTCTAATTAGCATATAATACTTGTTGGGTTGTTCTTGAAGTAAAATCCCCAAATAGTTTTGGGGAAACTCCGATGCATTTGCTTGTTCTATTAAAAAAACAATCACACCACAATCAAATTTCTTTCATCAACGGAAGAGTACTTTTAAAAATTCGACTTTATAATGAATCGAGAGGAAAAAATGGATCGATCCTTAAGGTTATTTTTACAGAAATATGGTGTAATTTATTAAGAAATGGAATACCTTTGAGTATAGGCTTATATAAGCTAAGAGTATTTTTCCATGTTCCTTCTTTAAAACCGTTAATGCTCTCAACACACTGAGATATTTCTGTCAGTATTTGAGTGTTGATTGTTGTGCCTGTATTTGGCCGCCAATGCAAAATCCTAACAACAAAAAAAGTAGCAAATTATACACATAAAATACACTTCATAATCTATATATAATGTTATTCTCTAGTGAATGGAAGATCGTTATCATTTGATTGGCATGATGTTTACTACAGATAAAATTCCCTTTTCCTCTTAGTAAAATATTGACTTGAAAATATATGAAAGTATTCACCTGTATTTATAGCAGGACAAATACCTTGAACATAAACAAAGTCATCAACTTAATGTCATAGATATGATGTTATTACTAAAATTTCAACAAACTTGCCTTTTTTTTTTTTGCTTATACTCATTAGGTAATAAAATTAATTTTTTTTATTCAAATTTTCCTCAAATATACTAATAGAAAAATAATAAATACTAATCCTAAAAGGTAGTTCTAGATAATATTTATCAGGATGGTATCTAGTCAATATCATTATTTCTCTTAATTAATATACTTTTTTAAGAGAAAAATCTTTGCTTTAAAAGATTAGAAAAACAATCAGAAATTTCACGCAAAAAAAAAATTAATTTTATTAAATTAGAGTACCGTCTATCTTTATTTCATCTTATATGATACAATACATTTTTTTTATACTTATTAGGTAATTAAAATAATATTTTCCTTCTAATTGTTGTGGAATCAAGAGTTTCTCCTAATCTCCCTCAAAGATAGAAATAGAATAATAATAAATTCTTTAATATAGTTTTATATAAGATTTTTCTTTTAATGGTATCTAGTCTACTCATTTTTCTATTAACTAGTTTCAAGCATGTGCGTTGCACATGAATATCGTATGTAGTATACGATGTTGTAAATAAAATTAATATTACTAGATTAAAGTTTTGTAATATATAATTATACTTTAAAGAATATAGGACAAGTGCTTTTAAATGATTGATACAAATTATCATAGAATTACTTTTGTTTTTAGATCAAAATGACCAGCTAATATTGAATTTCAAAATACATTCAAAATTTAAATATGGGAAGAAAGTGAGATTTTTTTAGTAGTAGTATTATTTACTTCACTCAATTTTGTAGAAAAATCTAACCAACAAAAAATTTAAAAAATATCAATACAAAAAATTTCACCAATAGTCTTTTCTCTTGAGGTGATGAACATAAATGATGGACACCATTAAACTATAATTTTTCTCTTAAATATTCATACAATAAATGTAGTATGTGCATGACACTAATAAACATTACGATAAATATTTTAATATTTTATCTTTATACGCTCTCTATATTTTACTAATTAATATATTAGTAGGACTATCACAAAGATGTAATTCTACAAAAAAAAGATACTTTATTTTTATAACTAATGATAATTAAGTTGAGGTTTGAGTGTATGTAAAATATTTAGATTGACCAATTCTTTGTTTTAGATATACATATATATATATTTCAGTAGCATAATTTAATTTTAATATATGAACAACATCACCTTTAATGAAAATTATTTCATTTCCTTAAGTTTCTATCTTATCTTTTTAGAATTGTAGTCTTCTCCATTTTTTACCGCATACATATCATATAGTTATTGTCTAATGAAAGTATCTAGTATATTATAAAAGTTGTATTGTTATATGAAATATTAAACTCTTTTTAAAAAATAAAAATTAATAGATGAGTAAAATTTGAATTAAAGTATTGTTTATACAATCTTTAATTTGATTTTAAGATTATTTTATGATCAATCACTATTTTCTTATCTATTTTATATAACTAAAAAATAGTGTATCTTGTGACATAAACTTTTTTTAAATTAAAATAAACACAAAATAGTAGGAAGAATATATATATGGAATGATGCATTGCCAATGAAGAAGGAAGAGAAAAATATATGATCATGGTACATTCACTATAGTGTTCTATTTGATTAAAATCTCCTCACCAACACTTAACTTTCTTCATTCATTTTTACTTACATATCTATTTAAAAAATAATTATTATCATGTCTATATTATCACATTATCAGTAAATGAGAAAATTTATTTTCGAAATAGTGGATTTAACATCAAAACTAATTATTCAGAAAGAAACTGCTTCATTTGAGGGTAAAAAAAATAAAAATCAAAAATCAAAGAAAAAATATCTTACCCAAATCATGTGACTTTATTCATATTTATTTATGATTATTGTATTTTCCGATTTCGTCTCTATTAACGCATGAAAATCGTAAGAAAAAATATGGTTGTGAATTTATGAATGATTCGCTACAATTTGTTCACCAACTCGTATTTATGTGGTACCTCAAATTTCGTTGAATTTTGAACTTAATCAATTGTTGCAAATAACCTTGAGATTTTTAAAAATAAGAAGAGTAAACAACTTGAATAATTGTAGTTTAAAAGTTATAGGAAATCCGCTATTTATAACTGACAAATAGTAGTATAAATAAGTGCTAATTATTCCTTATCATAAAAGTTACAACCTTTCGAAAAAAGTTACAACCTTTCGAAAATTTTACTATTAACCGAAAAAATCACAACCTTTTGCTAAACTCACGACTCATCGGAAAAGGTACAATCATTTCGAAAATTCACAGATCATCGAAAAAGACACAACCCTCCGAAAAATTCACAGTCATTTGAAAAAAATCACAACCCTTCAAAAAAGACACTACTCATCAGAAATGTCAAAACCTGTCAAGAAAGTTGCAACCCTTTGAAAAAGTCACATCTCTTTGAGAACATCATAACCCTTTAATATGAAAGGGTATATTCTTTTAATATAATACAATTAATTAAATTAATACTTAAAATAAATTATGTATTTTTAATTGGGGGTATTATAGTAATTCAACATTCAGTTAGGATCTCATGCTTTTAAGGTAGTGTGTGAGTATATATATATATATATATATATATATATATATATATATATATATATATATATATATATATATATATATATATATATATATATATATATATAATTGTTATGTCCTTTAGTTAAAAATTGTTTAGCAAATTATGTGTGTCAAAAATAAGTGATGGAGTAACCATTTCAAATTATTTGAGAATTTATGTGCTTTATTTGAGTTGTTTCCTTTGGTTATAAATTTATCTTTTATTATTATTTGTGTTTCAGAATATTTCAATTTGTTTAGATTCGGGTATAATAGTTATTTCATTATTATATTATATTGGTAATTAAATACTACCCGATAAATTAACTTATTATTAACTATTATAATATATAATTATGTGAAATATAATAATATTCTTTCATATAAATTTTACAAATTTTTTGGGAATTTTTTGGGGGTGCGGAATTCATGATTGTATAAAGAATATTTTATCATAATATTTCTTTGATAGTTGTTTTAATCTGAATATTTTCTTAATATCTTCTATGATATATTCTAGATATAACATATCTTGTGTTCTTTGGTATTTGTAAAAATTTTCCTCCATTAATTGTTCTAATAGTTTTATATCTTCCATAGCTTCTATCCAATATTTTAAATATTCATAGTTCATTTTAATCTGAACCTATTTCTAAATCATATATATCTATTCTTTCTAGATCTAAATCCTGTAGGTCTATTTCATACCATTCTTGGTTTAATATATCTTTTAATTCATCATTAAATATTTTTCCCCATATAATTCTTTTTACGTCAAATATTTTTATATTTTTAAGTATATATAAGATTAAAGTTTCATAGCTTCTTATCATTTCATCATGCAAATATGTATTCATTGTTTATTATTCATGCAGGTTTTTATTTCAATTATTCCTTCCTATCATATTCATAATTGATTAAATTCTTATTAGATTATTATGAACCAAATTATTTTTATCATGTTTTCTGGTCACTACTAGCATCGTACTTTAGCGGATACTTTCTGCTTATCAGCGCCTCAACCTTGTGTACTCCCCTACACGGCTTCCCTCGCCTACCGATTTCCACTATGGGATGGCATAGTCTAGCAGTTTTCTCCCTGTTTCCAGTTTACTAGCAAACTAGAATTCACGATTCAAATAATTCTAGTACATAATAACTAACATAAATTTATTCAATCATATATATGATATTCAGGAATATATGAAATTAGTTCTGCATATCTATTAAACAATATACCTTTGCCTCTTGATTTTCCATGCTATCTGAAATATCTGACTTGATTTCAGATTTCTCCATTTTTAACTTAGTTTATATATCTTTTGCTGAGAGAATTTTGAAAGTTGAGAGATTTTACTAACTTAAACTTTTGGTTGGCATTGCCTGCCTTTCATTTACAATTTGGCAATCTATATATACTAAATTCTAAACCTGCACATAAGTGCGCCCACTGTATACTTTACGACTTTTATATACAACTACTATTTACTTTAAGACTTTTCCTAAAAAACTTTACAGATGGCTTCTATTTTAGCCAAAACAAAAAAAACTATCTACATTATCTCTTCCTTTGTCAAATAATCTTATCTTCTTTCTTTTTCTTTGTCGGCCATATCTCTTATGTCCATATCTTCTTTTGTCTTTGTCTTCATCCTTATCTCTTTGTTTTCGTCTTTATCTTTATCATATTTTTACTCCAAATCAACATCTGGAATAATATTGTCTTCTCCGTTACATTTTGGACATCTGTGATCTGGATATTCATGTCCAATTAGTTTACAGTATCTGATTAATAAATCTTCTGAAATAAATCCTTTTTTCAAAGCTCTTGTAGTAGGTTGTTCCTCTGGTTTTAACAATGATAAAATCCATCTTTGAACTTCATCCATATCTGATCTTCTTAATTCTCTTGAATTTGAATATATCATTACCTGATCTCTGGCGTAATAACTCCATATAGCGTTTTCGTTTAAATAATTATTAGCTAACTCTTGTATAATAGTTGATATGCCAATTATTCTTTTATTAGCATAAAAACTTGGTATCTCTGTTTTTCGTATATCTTCTTGTTGTCCAATTTCTTCCGGTATAATCATATCTTTGGTTAGTCCTATCTTGATAACTTGAATTGGAGATTTTACCTCCTCGTATAGTATTTCTGCTGGTGCTGTATAGAATTTAATATAAAATAAATTCCCTTTTGTAACTCTTTTATAAGTGATAAATGCTTTATGTAACTATGGTATTCCACTAATTTCTTCTCCATCGTAGGTATATACAGTGCTTAATAATCCATAGCTGTAACATGTTTTTACTAGATTAGCACTAGTTTTTGGTTGTGCTATTAATCTGTTATATCCTTGCAATTTTTTGGTTATATAGTCTTGGTTTGGATCTTTGGTTAGGGTAGATCTGGGGTTAAGATTTAAATATGTTTGAATTTTATATATGTTTTCAATATAGGTTTGTGTAATATATTTATATCTCTTTTTATCACTTTGGTTTTGTAAACTAACCGCATAGGTAGAGGTTTGTGGTTCTGTAGGTATTTGTCTGGATGTATTTTGAATAAATGGTTTTACAAATAACTGATTCAAATTTGAATTTCTTGATTTTTCACTAGCTTTTCTACTTGTACCTGCAGCTGTATTTAAGAAAACATTATTATGGATTTTTAAGAGTTTCCCATCATCTCTTTCTAGCTCTGGAATTTTATCGTCTTCCGATCGACGTAGCTCCGCATTTTTATAGTCATGCTGCTGACTTATATTAGCTTTAGACTTCAGATTATCTTCATTAGTCTTTAGCTTTTGTATCTCATCGTCCACACTATCCACTTTTGTACAAAGTGTAGTAATGGCTTTGAGTAACTTTTCAATTGTATCTTCTTCTTTATTCTCAGTCTGAGTAGCATTGTCTTGATAAGTAATCTGCAATAACATTCTTGTCAGTTTTTATTACTTCAATTATAAATGTAAAATTTAATATATTTAATACCAATCTTCTTATTTTCTTCGTTGTTACTGAATCTTGTATTTTTCTTGTTAACACCATTTTACTTGTGTATTATCTGTTCTTATAATAAATTTATTATATACAATATATGGTTCAAATGCTAATAAACATTTATATACTGAATATAATTCTTTCCTATTTATTTCTCATTTTATTTCCGTATTTGTAAAGGTTCCTGAATAATACCTACAATGATGTTCTATATTACTTTCATCATATCTATATTTTAAGACTCCTCCATAGCTTTTTTCAGTAGCATCTGTTTCTATTATATAAGTAAATTTTTTTTTTTTATTTGGAAAATATAATTTAGGTAAGTTTTTACATAATAATTTTATCTTTTGTATTTGTGCTTGATCTTTTTTATCGAACTGATATTCTATATCTTTCTTTAATTTTTGTTGTAATGATTTTAGATTTTCTGCTAATTTTGGTATGTATTCTCTTACTTGATTAACTAGTCCTAAGAATGATTGTAATTTCTTTTTTGTATCTAATTGCTCATTCGAGCTTATTATTTTTTGTACTACATGTGTTTGCATTTTTATTCCATTTTTATCTAGTTGTATTCCTAAGAATTCTATTTGTTTTTTTTATTATTTCTGCTTTCTTTTCACTTAAACTTATACCTGAATATTCTATAATATGTATGAATTTTTCTAGTAATCTTATATGTTCATCTTGAGTTTTAGAATATAGTAGTATATCATCAATATATACTACACAATTTTCTAATTGTTTAAAATAGTTATCCATAAAATGTTGATATCTTCCTGGTGCATTTTTATATCCAAATGGTAATACATTCCATTCATAAAATCCTTGTGGTACTGTGAATGCTGTAAGTTTTTTAGATTCTTCTTCTAACTTTAAGTGGTAAAATCCTGATTTACAATCAAATTTACTAAAGTAATTATATCCTTGTATTTGTCTTATCTTTAGTATTTTGTTTGGTGTTGGGTAATTTTATGTTTTAGTTTTAGCATTTAAATTTCTATAGCCAATAACCATCCTACTTTTTCCTCTTTTTTGTTCACTATGTTTATTTACAATAAATGTCGGGCTTGTATGCTTACTATTACTTTCTTGTATATATCCTTTTTCTAGTAATTCATTTATATGTATTTTAAATTCAGTTAAATCATTAAAATTATATTTTAATGGTTTTTGAGTTATTATACTATTATCATCGACTAACTCAATTTTTACTTTTGTTTTATGTTTTTCCCATCCTTGCAAAGGGTCTTCATTATATAATAATTTTAACTTTTCTTGGATTATTTTTACTTTATCTATAGAGAATATAATTAATTCTATTTTAGGGTCTTCTTCTTTTATATTTTCTAATTTTTGTGTAATTTTTCACTACCTTTTATCCATTCTGTTGTTTTTCGTCTTTTGTTACTTACTCTTTTTGCTCCTATTTTTTGTTTACAGGGTGTTGTGAACCACCATTGTGTTTTTGTTATTATATGTGGATATAATTTTTCTAAAAATGGCATTCCTAATAGCATATCTTTTGTTGTTAATTCAAAATTATATATTTCTTCTATAGTTAGTACCTTATCCCATATTTGTATTTTTATATTTTTTGCCTTATATGTGATCATACTTCCTTCATTATTAAATCCTATTACAACTAATGGTGTTCTTAATTTTTTCCATTTCTCTTCTGGTAAACAATTGTATTTACATATATTAGCTTCTGCTCCTGTATCTATCATTGGTGTATAATATCTGTTATAATATCCTTCTATTATTATTTTTGCAAGTATATATATTTTCATGTTTTTATCATATGAAGGTTCTTTTTATTATTACCCTTTTATTTTCATAATTTATTGTCAATTGTTTGTCTTCTAGATTATATGATTTTACTTGTTCTAACTATTTTATTCCTAATGTTATATTTTTATTTCCTTGATATATTTTAAATTTTATTACTATTGGTATTCCTCCAATTATTATTTCCTTTTCTGTAGTTTCTTCAGTATATGTTAATACTTTTGGTAATGCTGGGCATGATTGTTCAGTAGTTATTATTTTATCTTCCATTACTACTTCTCTTGTAATATAGTTTTCTTCTAGTCGTGTATTTATTAGTATTAAATATTTTCGTTATTCCTGTAGTCACTTAAAATTTATTAAATATAAATCTATAAAGTTGTTCGGATTGTATTAAATTAATGAATATATTAGTCCAAATAAATATAATGGATTAATATAATTGATTTAATTATTTAAATTCAGATAAATATGAATTTAATTAAAGCCCGCTCCATAAAGCCCATATGATATTTCATTTAAATCTGATTGGTCGAATGGAGTCTTATTCCAATCGCAACTCCTCTATTCTAAAACTATAAATAGGGGTCTCATCATTCAGAAAAAAAAGGACCAAAAATTCTAAACAAGAAGCTAGCAAAAACTCGTGGATCAAAAGCCATAAATTTCTCTACAAGTTTAAGAATTCAAGAGTTCAAGAGTTCAAGAATTCAAGGATTCAAGAATTCAAGTGTTCAAGTTCAAGATTTGAAGAAGTCAAGATCAAGTTCAAGAACGATCAATATCAAGACCAACGGATTCAAGATCAAGCTCCAAGCCCTTGAATTCAACTAGAAAGTCAAGATCAAGATCAAGATAAAGTTCAAGTCCAAGTCCAAGATCAAGTTCAAGAACGATCAAGATCAAGATAAAGTTCAAGTCAAGATCAAGTCCAAGTCCAAGTCCAAGATCAAGTTCAAGAACGATCAAGATCAAGACCGCCAGATTCAAGATCAAGCTCCAAGCCCTTGAATTCAACTAGAAAATCAAGATCAAGATAAATTTCAAGTCAAGATCAAGATCAAGTCCAAGTCCAAGTTCAAGTCCAAGATAAAGTTCAAGAACGATCAAGATCAAGACCGCTAGATTCAAGATCAAGCTCCAAGCCCTTGAATTCAACTAGAAAATCAAGATCAAGATAAAGTTCAAGTCAAGATCAAGATCAAGTCCAAGTCCAAGATCAAGTTCAAGTTCAAGAACGTCGATCAAGATCAAGACCACCGAATTCAAGATCAAGCTCCAAGCCCTTGAATTCAACTAGAAAGTCAAGATCAAGATAAAGCTCAAGTCCAAGATCAAGATCAAGTCTAAGTTCAAGTTCAAGTCCAAGATCAAGATCAAGATAGAGATCAAGATCAAGATAAATTCCATGTTCAAGAACAAGCTTTAAAACCCTTGAATTTATATTTGAAAAGGCGAATTCAGAGGAATTATAGAGATTGTAACACTCGCACTTGAAATAATAAATTGATTGTTGCTATAATTTTCCGTTCTTGATTATTGTTTTTCTCGACGCGAATTTTATTGTCTACAAATTCTGGCACGCCCAGTGGGACAATCTCTACCTCTCATCTCAAATTTTCAAGCATCAAAGAATATCAAAATGTCTTCCACTATAGAAGAACAACTAGCAAGCTTAACTAAAGCAATTGAAGGCCTGACAAAGTGCGCACACGAACAAGATGCTAAACTTTCAAAGCTAACAAATAAGATGGATAACATGATTGAAAGAAGATCAAGTCAATCACCTCTGAAGCTTTCTAAAATTCAAGACAAAGAAGTGTCTTACGTAAAGCAAACAAAGATAAAAGAGATTCATATCTCAGATGAAGGTTTGATTCCAACTGATCAGTTAAAGAACTTTATCATAGAGGCTATCGAAGACAAATCTGAGTCTTCATCCAAATTTTCTCCCATATATACAAAGCCATATACACAAAGGATTGATAACCTGAAAATGCCTGAGGGTAATCAACCTCCTAAGCTTCAACAATTTGATGGCAAAGGAAATCCCAAACAACATATAGCGCACTTTATCGAGACTTGCAATGCTGCTGGAACGTATGGTGATTATCTTGTTAAAGAGTTCATTCGATCTCTTAGAGAAAATGCCTTTGATTGGTACACAGATCTTGAACCTAATTCTATAGATAATTGGGAGAGATTAGAGCAAGAGTTCCTTAATCGTTTCTTAGCACAAGACGTGTCGTTAGTATGATGGAACTTACAAAGGCTCGTCAAGGTGAAGATGAGTTAGTTATTGACTTTATCAATCGCTGGAGAAGTTTAAGCCTCAACTGCAAAGATCGCCTTAGTGAAATTTCTAGCATTGAAATGTTCATCCAAGGTATGAATTGGGGTCTTCACTACATTTTGCAAGGATTAAAGCCTAATACATTTGAAGAGTTGGCAACTCGTGCACATGACATGGAATTAAGCATTGCTTTAAGAGAAGATCAACAATCTCCTGTCTATGGACCTCATGAAGATGAAGATATAGAAGAACTCCAAAGTGGGGGCAAGTCTGCATCCGAAGATGACTTTGAAGAGTCAATGTATATCTAGACGCTCCTTAACGCATGAGCTTAAACTGCAAGTTACTGTCGCGCCCCATTTTCTCGCGAAAAAACGGGTTTTATCACGACCTAACAACTCTTTTGGGATTTTGAGTTTGAGGAGTCGCCACCTAACGAATTAAGGCGCGTTAGGGCACCTATCTAACCTAACTAAATCTAGCTAAGGTCAACGAGCCAGAGATCAGGGTAAGGGTTCAAATTACCTCGAGGGAAAGGTGTTAGGCATCCCTCAAGGTCCACAAATGTGGGTCCCGGCCGTATCTCATGCAATTTATGTGGGGGTTACAAGTAGCAATTAAGGTCACTTCATTTATTAGTTAATTAACTAGTATGCTTGCTAAATAATGACAAATATTAAACAAATAAACTATTTTATTAATTATTAATTTAAACATGCAAGGCTTAGGTGATAGCAATATTAAACAATTAAGATAAATTTTAGCTAATTTAGCATGCGAAACTATGTGATATAACAAGTCGAACAAATAGCTTATATTATTATTTTAATCAATATTTAAACATACGAGTCTAAGTGACGACAATATACATACTAAGCAATTAAATAAGAGATAAGCAAGAGGAACAAATAAATAAGCAAACAAAATTTGTTGTTTTTATTTTAAGCTACCCCAAATAAATTATTAAACAATTAAGATTACTTTGATTAATTATTATTTGAGCATACGATCTATGTGATAAACAAATATTGCAAATATTAAGCAATTGATAAAGGGATAAACAAGAAGACATAATATGCACAAATAGATATAGAAGATAGTTCGATTTGATTTGATATGCTACACCAAATAAGAATAAGATATGCGAAAATAAAGTTTTGAGAAATTGAGCAAGTTTGAATAGAATTTTATTTTAAAAAATGTTTGTTTCTTTATAGGGATGATGTCACGATATTGTTAATCGCGCTCCTCCACCATAGAAACAATTTTGATTTGAGGTCGGTCTTAAAAAAAATAATAATAGTTTATATTTTGAAGATGGTTTAAAAAGATTTAGTTTGCATATAGGCACATAAATATTTACATATAAATACACATAATCTCTTTTGAAAATCAAGGTAGGTGGTACTTCTGGGGACGCGTCGGCTTAATTAAAAAATTGGAACTAGACCTCGTAATTCCTTTGACTTTCCCACTAACGATAGGTTAGGAGATAGTGCTTATAATTTATTTTTTAAAAATAAATAAATGTCATAATCAACCCAAAATTTTAAAGATGGATTGAACAATGACTTTTTTTAAAAAAAAAAATATTGCAAAACTTTGTAAAAAGAAAACAAAAACTAGTAGAACATTAATGTAGTCAATTTAATAAATGCAAAAATTTTACTATGAAATATATTCAAAAGTCAAGTAATTTGTTAAATGCAACAAATAATTTTATTTTATTTTAAAGAACGGTTATTGATTAGCAACACAATAATAGTTGATTATTTATTTAAAAGTGGCAAAAAAATATGCACAACAAACTTGTTTTTTATTTATTGATATGATGAAAATTTATAAGCCTGTTGATTTCTAAGTAATTAACATGCTGAAAATTATTAAAACACAAATTTTATAAAAGTCTAACCGATAAACCTACTAAGATTATTAGAATTTGATTTTAACATGCAAAAGTTATTAGAATCATTTTAAAACTCGTTAAGAAACTTAGAGTTACTAGACAAAGCATTAAGAATGTTGGAAATCGATTAGATTATAATACCTACACACAAAAATTCTAGGTGGTTTTTAAAAAAATTTAATATCACATAATACCTATTGGCATGATTTATAACTTTGAAAATTACGATAAAACAAATAAACAAGTAACATGTAAATCCTCTCCCCTTAGACGATCCCCCAAATATATTTTATATATGAGAGCTTTAGAGTTAAACAAATATTACAAAAGAAGATCAAATAAATAAATAAGAAAATAGATTCAAATATATGATTTAAACAAAGTGATCTATCTTCACAGCTAATCTTCAACTTGAACTTCAAGTTTGAAACCTGTCAAAGCAATCAAATAACTACACAAATAGGCATATTTATCTTAGACAAGATGAGACACATATGCAGTTATTTAACAACTTATAAATATCGAAAGCAATAGAATAATGAGCTTACACAAATGTATGAGTACAAAAATAATGTAAATGCTAATTAAGAATACTAACCGGTTAAGCAGAAAATAAATAATTGCAATGGAAACAAGTCGATCCAACTTTTACTCGAACAAAAAGCAAAGTAGCACTTGATAATTACCGGGAACTTATTTTATTTAAGAGTAGCAAGAGAGCAATGAGAGAGTGAGGAGTAATGAGAGAAACTTGTTATTGAGAACTTGTAAAAAAAAAGTATGAATGAGTTAGTATGAGAGAACTTGTGATAATCCGTGAGTGAATCATGAGTGAATTGGTGAATGAAAGAGGGATCCTATTTATATAGCAAAGAGGGGGAACACATAAGGTAAATAAATATTTTAAGGGATCAAATAAATATACTATTTTCCTTATTTGAAGGAGAGCTAAAAAATTAGAAAATATTCTAATTATTTCAATACCAAAAAAAATAAATTAGTAAGAATGAAAGTTTTAAATAGAGAAGAGTCAAATCAAATATTTTATCACTTTTTATTTTATTTATTTATTTTACCAAGTATAAGGTTATTTTTTACCAAATAAGGGCAAGTAAGAGTTGGGCTGCCATAATTAACACTATTAGCCACGAGGAAATAAAATAATTATCTTTTGAAAAGGAAAAGGAAAACAAATTATAGCACTATCAATCAATATTAGAATTAACAATAGGAAAATATAAGGAAAGAAGTAGCACACTCTTCCATTCGTTAATCAAACTTACCATAGCCAAGAGGGTCCATTAAACAAAACTAGATTAATTATGGGTAAGCAAAAAAGGTTAATAATAAATCAAAGCAAAAGAGCAATTTGACCAATTAGCTAAATTACCATATTTAAGGGATCCTGACAGATATGGAGGAACAATTATCAAGCCAAAATTAACAATGTAAAAATATCAAGGAAAAAAAAAACGATTTTTACCATAATCATGAAATAGTAAAATTTGACAATTTTCCTTAAAGCATGAAAGAGAGAAATACACCAACTTTTTGTGAATATCAAATAGATTGTTATCCCTGCGTAGCTAGAAAACATCGGTCACTGACAAACAATCACGCCTAAATCACATTTAATTAGCAAAGAAGAAAAAAGGTCGTTTGAATTAATCACTCATGGATCAATCATTTAGTGCAGCATATCTTGACAGATATATACAAATCATAGCAATCATTTGAAGTTATAAAGAATTTTTCAAACCAACTCTAATACGATTGATAGGATTAGAAATATGTTGGTTCTCTTTTCTTTTTCCTTGTTTCCATGGGGCAGCCATGCAACTCAAAGATCATGGATTTCAAAGTAATGTTAAAACTTTAGACAATCAAACGAACAAGGGAGCAAACCTTGACGGAGCTGTTGAGATCCGTCTTTCAACACGAACTTCATTGGAGATGAGAGGAAGAGAAGACGCCGGAACTTCTGCTGTTTCCTCAGCGAGCTGCTGCTGCTGACCGCTTGCTGCCCGGAGTTGTTGTTGCAGGTGTCTCGCCGGTGGCTGCTGGTTCCTTGCCTGACCGCTGCTTCATCTGCAAAAAGAAGAATAGAAAAAGAGAAGAGGAAAGGGAAAAACAGAGGGGAAAAGGAGGACGACGGGAGAGGTGAGGTGCCGGCGGCTGGCTGGCTGATCGTCGTTGGTTGCTGTCCAGCTGCTGGTCGCGGCAGCTTCTTCGCTAGGAAGAGGGGCGACAAGGGGAAGAGAGGGAGAAAAAGAGAGAGGCGGCTGGAGAGGGGAGGGAAAGGATGAGGGAGGCGGCTGGTTTAAGGGAGAAAGGGAGGAAGAGCGACGGGAGAGGGAGAAGAAGAAGAGAAAAAGAGGCGGAGGCGGAGGCGGGAGAGAGGGAAGGCATCGCCTCTGGTAGCCTTCGCCGGAAAAAAAAGTGGGGGAGAGAGAGAGAGAGAGGGGCGGCTGGAGAGAGGGAGAAGAAGATGAAAAATTTAGGTTTTGGGGTCTTTTGGTGTTAAAGAGAGAGAGGGGACAAATTGATCTCAACCGTTAGATTAGATAGAGATGGAGGGTTAGGATTCGATTTAGGATTTAATTTTAAGATGGATGGATGAGATGAAGTCTTAAAATTTGATTACAATAAAATTGGCTAGAATTACAAGGAGAAGATGGTTACAATTGAAATAAAATTTGAATTAAAATGGCTAGAATTGAAAGAAATTAGAATAGAATGGGCTAGGATTTAAATAATTTTGAGGAAAAATTAGGAATTACTATTTAATTAAAACACCACTTATATAAAAATATTGTATATAATTGAAATCACTTGAAATTTATTAATAATATTTACAATAATTTTATTAAGTAACCATACTAGAATATATAATTTTCAAGCAAAATCGACTAAAATTCTAAACTTTAAATAAACTTTAAAATACGTATTTAATCGAATAGTATTCCAAGAAATGGTTAAAGATCGGTCAAAATTGGGTGTCAATAGTTACAATGCTCCTTATCGCATGAGCTTAAACTGCATGTTACAATGCTCCTTGAAACACGAGTTTAAACTGTATGTCACTTAAATCTTCAAGTTAGAGTTAAATCTTCAAGTTGAAATGCTCCTTGAAACACGAGTTTAAACTGTGTATCTTCAAGTTTGAGTTATATCTTCAAGTTGAAATGCTCCTTGAAACAGAGCTTAAACTATATGTCCCTTAAATCTTCAAGTTTGAGTTAAATCGTCAAGTTGAAATGCTCCTTGAGACACGAGTCTAAACTGTATATCATAAAGCTCTTTAAATTTGAGCTAAATCCTCAAGTTAAAATGCTCCTTAAGGTACGAGCCTAAACTGCATGTCACTCCTGGCCCGCAAGAGTATAAATTGTGTACGACACAACAAAAAATCATTCACTCCTTTTGAACTACGTTGTGACTTGATCCTCTTCATCGAGGTACGTAGACACTTATACCATATTCTAAGTTTAGTTGCATGAGTGTCAAAAAAACCAAATGTTCCCACTTCATCTGTTACATGAGTTAAAGCTATGAGTAAGCTTTCATAAAACTTCAGACTTGCACCAAATGGTGGTGACTCAATGGGGGCAAACCCTTATGAATAAAATTGATTCAAGATGAAGTCTTCAAATTCTTCAAGCCTAGTCTTTGAAAGATAAAATATCTCGACAAGACTTGAAGAAGGGGGCATTTGTAGTCACTTAAAATTTATTAAATATAAATCTATAAAGTTGTTCGGATTGTATTAAATTAATGAATATATTAGTCCAAATAAATATAATGGATTAATATAATTGATTTAATTATTTAAATTCAGATAAATATGAATTTAATTAAAGCCCGCTCCATAAAGCCCATATGATATTTCATTTAAATCTGATTGGTCGAATGGAGTCTTATTCCAATCGCAACTCCTCTATTCTAAAACTATAAATAGGGGTCTCATCATTCAGAAAAAAAAAGGACCAAAAATTCTAAACAAGAAGCTAGCAAAAACTCGAGGATCAAAAGCCATAAATTTCTCTACAAGTTTAAGAATTCAAGAGTTCAAGAGTTAAGGAATTCAAGGATTCAAGAATTCAAGTGTTCAAGTTCAAGATTTGAAGAAGTCAAGATCAAGTTCAAGAACGATCAAGATCAAGACCAACGGATTCAAGATCAAGCTCCAAGCCCTTGAATTCAACTAGAAAGTCAAGATCAAGATCAAGATAAAGTTCAAGTCCAAGTCCAAGATCAAGTTCAAGAACGATCAAGATCAAGATAAAGTTCAAGTCAAGATCAAGTCCAAGTCCAAGTCCAAGATCAAGTTCAAGAACGATCAAGATCAAGACCGCCAGATTCAAGATCAAGCTCCAAGCCCTTGAATTCAACTAGAAAATCAAGATAAAGATAAAGTTCAAGTCAAGATCAAGATCAATTCCAAGTCCAAGTTCAAGTCCAAGATAAAGTTCAAGAACGATCAAGATCAAGACCGCTAGATTCAAGATCAAGCTCCAAGCTATTGAATTCAACTAGAAAATCAAGATCAAGATAAAGTTCAAGTCAAGATCAAGATCAAGTCCAAGTCCAAGATCAAGATCAAGTTCAAGAACGTCGATCAAGATCAAGACCACCGAATTCAAGATCAAGCTCCAAGCCCTTGAATTCAACTAGAAAGTCAAGATCAAGATAAAGCTCAAGTCCAAGATCAAGATCAAGTATAAGTTCAAGTTCAAGTCCAAGATCAAGATCAAGATAGAGATCAAGATCAAGATAAATTCCATGTTCAAGAACAAGCTTTAAAACCCTTGAATTTATATTTGAAAAGGCGAATTCAGAGGAATCATAGAGATTGTAACACTCGCACTTGAAATAATAAATTGATTGTTGCTATAATTTTCCGTTCTTGATTATTGTTTTTCTCGACGCAAATTTTATTGTCTACAGTTCCATTATTCCCGTTATATAGTAATGATGTGGTTTTATTTCTTCTTCTATTATTTTTTGTGAAATTTTATTTATTCTTTTTGAGGTGCTTGAGGTACTCATTTTTATGATATTTGTGGTATTTCATGGTCTATATTCACTCTTTTTGATGTACTTAATCTTTCTTGTACTATTTATAAATCTTCTTCTATGTCAATTTCATTATAACTATATTCATTATTATTTATGACCGTAACTATCTTTTCAAAGGGGTTTTCTATTTTTATTTTATTTATTTTATTTTTTGCTGTTATTTTATGTTTTGTTGTTAAAACATATAAATTTTTACATCTAGCTGTAAATATTTTACTTCCTGGTGCTAGTTCTATTCCTGACATTTTTCAATATAATACTAATGATTTATCTATATTTCTGTCATTAATTGCTACTGAGTAGTTAGCACTTATTATAAATTTAAATTTTTGGTAGATTAAATTACCTTTTACTGCACTTATTATACTTTTTTCTATAGGTTGTATAATTCTGTCATCTGCTAAATATATTTCTATAGGTATATCTATTCCTTCTCTAAAACATGCTTTTATTAGTATTTCAGTTCATTCTAAATGTACATATTTAATTGGGTTTTTTGCATTTATCTCTTGTATTTCTTTATTGATTATTCTCTTATTTATTATTGGCATTTTAGCTTTTCCTTTAGTATACTTACAATCTATGATATGTTCTTTTTGACTTACTACATAATATTCTTCTTTTTGTCTTCTAAATCAATTTTTTATTTTTGGTACTTCTAATATTTTTTCTACACTTAGATCTAATTCTTTTCCTTTTATTTGTTCAAATATACTATTATCAAATATTATTTTTTGTTTTAAAGATTCTTCATCTTGACGTTCTTCTTTATTTATTATTTGTATATCTGCTTCAGTCATTTTTTATATTATAGAATTCATTATCTAATTCTAATTCTATATCATTATCATTATCTATTTTATTTTTTGATATTTCATATATACTATCTTCACTTTCTAAATCATAATCTACATATTCTATTTGTGTATATTTTTCTTTTTCCATAATTATTTCTGATATCTGTTTTTTCTTTGGATTTTTAGGTAACTTACAATCTTTAGCTATATGTCCTAGTTTTCCACAATTATAGCAAGTACATTGCGTTAGTTTTCTTTTTGGTCTATATGGTCTTTTAGTTTTGTAATTTTTCACGTAATATTTCTTTCTTGGCTTTTTATATTTATATATTGATCTATATTTTTTATAGCTTTTATTTTTATTATACTTCTTTTTATAATACCTATATGTGCAACCAAATTGAGGTGCTATTTTATTTTTACAACATGCTAAGTTCTTTACTAATACTTTTTCCATTTGTATATCTTCTTTATGTTTTTCACATAGTTCTGTAAACCATCGTTGTAAAAATTTCATACTAGCTCATAAGGTATCTGTTAATTCTGCTTCATTCCAACTTTTTATTATTTTTGAACTAAAAGGTTCTGGTAATTTTGTAAAATATAATTTTCTTATTTCCTTACTTTCTTCCGTACTATGAGTTCCTTTATAATAATATTCTCTAAATGCACATGTATATTCATCTATATAACACATATTACATATTGCTAATTTTGTCATTAAATTTCTGTTTATAACTTTTTCTTTATTTTGTTCTTCTATTTCTGTTGTCATACTACTAAATTCATTTCTTAAAGCAATTTCATATTTGTATAGTATTTTCATAGATGTAGGGGCTATTTCTCCATCAAATTTTTTATTATTTCTTAAAGTTTTTAAGCTTTCATTTGTTAGATTTTGTAACCATAATTTTACTGTTCCTATAAGTGTTCTTTCTATATATCCTGGTGTTTCTGACATTCCTATTTTGTTATCTATTAATTGTTTTGATATATATCCCATCCATAATTGGATTATTTTATTTATATCTGCTACACAGTCTAAATCTAAAAAAAGTATGTTGTTCAGTTGTTGGTTTAAGTGTCCATTTATTTAATCTTTTATCCCATAAAGTTTTTTCTCTATCATATTTTTCATAATTGCATTATAATATCTTTGATTTAGATTTTTTGAATTTTTTACTCCTGATGTACTAGGTTTTTCATTCATATCTATGTCTCCCGTATTTACTTCTAAATTTTTTGTATTATCTATATTTTCTAAAAGTTCTGTATATTTTTCGCTTGTCTCTGAATATTGTTCTTCTAGATCATTATTATTAATGTCATCAATATTTATTTCAGGTAGATTATCTTGGTTTTCTTCTTTTTCTTCTAATTTATTTTCTAATTGCAATTTCTCTTTAAATTTATTTATCTCATTTGCTAATTTTATTTTTTGTTCTTTTTCTTTTTGTTCATTTCATACATTTCCTTTAACATTGCCAGTTCTTTTTCTAGTTCTATTATTTTAGTATTTTTTACTTCTTCTAATTGTTGTACTTCTTTTTTCGCTTGTTGTTTTATTTTTTCAATTTCTACTTTTCTATCTATCTCTTCATTTTCTTTTGTTATTCTTACCATAGCAGTTAAACTGTCTTCTAATTTTACCGTTTCTTTTTCTAACATTAAACTTAAATTATCACCTATTTTCTTATATCTTCTTCCTAGATTAGAAAATATTATCTTTATTTTTAATCCTTCATAGTTTTCATATGTTTTTTCATCTATTGCATATTCTTCCTTATTCATTTATAAATTATGTTGTAGTTTATATTCTAGATTATCTATTTGTGTTTTTAGATATAAAATATTTTCTCTTTGTATTATTATAGATTTATTACAGACTCTTGCAAATATATTGCTATTAAGTCTATTTTGTCTATATCTTAATTCTTTTCTTTTTGCCATAATTATTTTATTAAATTCTTGTCTATATTCGTCATTCATTGTAATTTTAAATATTTGATATATTTATATTCTATTTTAGAAATAATATCTATTAATTTTTATAATTCTTGGTTATTAGTTTTTGTAATATTTAGTTGTTTATATTCTAGATATAATTTATTTAATTTTCTTTTTATTTTTCTTATCTTTCTACTAATATGTTTCTTTTTATGTTTCTCATTATTCATATGTATGGTAGAATGCTAACTGGAAAATGACATTTCAACTCAGAATCGTAAATTATTGCTGCAAATCTCAATTTGAATTTGACATACAAAATAGGTCTTTTTTTGAAATTAACTTAAATATTACCAGCACAGAAAATCTTATGAACAAGACCCAAATTATGAAGATCAAACAAACCTAGAAGAGCTTATGAGTAATAACAATAAAATCCTCCGATAGTCCATTCTGAAATCGAGTTGATAAAAATATAACTGAGAGATCCTTCTGACATATAAGGCAATGTAACAAGGAATATTTCCTTGAATTTGAAATAAACCATGTATCGATGTTAATATTGCTCGAATCGGGACAAACTTTTCCGCTACCGTGATCCAACCGATATCTGGTCCTTGTCGAACGAACTTGACATTTGCATAATCGAAAGGGAGGAGGCTATCATTTTTTATCCAAACGATAATTTTAATGTTGATATTATTTATGCTAGAATTAAATTATTATTTTTTACCAATAAAAATATGGTTTGTATAATTAAATAAGAAAATGTGATGAATCAATATTAGTAATGTTGAGATTAGTTTTACTTGAATTAGTTTTATTTTTAATCAAAATGTGTTATTTGTATTAAAGGGGTATAAGGATAGTATTGAATAATTTATTATAATGTACAGAATAGTATTAAATTTAATTAACCAAACACAAGATTTAATTATCATGTACAAAAATATTTTTCCCATAATTGCAATATTTTTAATTACATCAATTATTTGACTTTAAATAAATTTATTTTACATAATTGTCAAATATGTAAAAAAAAAAATTAAAAAAAAAAACTTAATGAATTTTCTATCAGAATTCATTGGTAAAAGATTAACTTCAATTCAAATAATATCACATAAGTTGGGAGAACCAAAAATAGTAGATTAGTAGTAATATTAATTCTTCTCAATTAGGTATGAGAGGTGTTGGAAATTATGCTTTTTGAATTTACAAATTGTAAAAGTAGTTAATTTGTGATTACATTTGCTATACTCATGCCTAGAGGTGTCAAAATGGGCTTAGCCCATGGGGCCAGTTCAACCCAACTCATTATTGGGGTAGGGTAGAAATAGAATTTTTCAATCTAATTTAGAACTAGGGATTATAAGCTTGGCCCATATTATCACGCCCCGAGCCTACACCCTGGGTGTGGCTGACACTCGAAGACAATTTCTGATCCAGGCGGACCCTTGACCTGGCTTACTTAAATCAGTGGAAGACTATATGCATATTTATAAGGATTAGTAACATCTAACTGAACAAAATAATAACATAATCTGAGAATGTTCAAAGATTAAACATTTAACTTGGACAAAACTGGCAACCCAAGTGTTTAACATAATAGATGAAAATGAAAAGACTCAAAGGACTGATATTTGACTATCTATGAAGCCTCTAAACAACTGAGATGGATGTAGGGACAGACCCGAAAACATCCTAACAACTAAAATAGAAAGCAAAATAAAAGAGTCCTCGGGGCTGCAAGGAGGCTCATCAACACTCACAATGTTCAAGCTGGATAAATGGGGCAATGGATGGTGATACTGGTTACATGCGTCAGCATCGTAATACGATGCATGCCAACTGGCATTAGTACGTTGAATGTACGAGTATGCGAGTTGGAATGCTGACAAACATAGGCTTGAAAGAGATTCTAAAAGAAACACTTAGCTGGATCTTCTCAAATCATGAATACTTAACTAAATTCACTTCATTATAAAGAAGTTTAAAAGAGATGTGATATAAAGAAAAACTTGTTTAAAGACATGATGTCAACTTTGTGTATAAAAAGGGATACAATATAACTCTGAATGTATATAAAAATTTAATAAACTGATGATTATAAAAATACAATAACTTCTGCGGGAGTTTTCTAACGGACAACCATCATTATTAGCCTAAGTTATGGTACAACGTTTTACCTCAAATTGCCAAGGACCATCTGATACATTGCCATCGGTATAGGACCTGAACTCACTATGTGGATCCACTAGTGTATGATAAAAAGAACTAAGGATTCATCTAAAAAGTATGATCCACTCTCAGCCCACGATGACTACATGGTTTATGGGGGCTTGGCTTAATATGAACTCGCGTCCCCATATCGGTGCTCAATACTACTCCCAAAATATACTTAGATCATATGTGCCTAAGAAAACTTCTTCTCTAGTTTGAGATAATTGCTCAAACTTAGGATAAAATCTCTCTTGGAAATCATGGTTTCCTCTTTACTGGAAAAAAAAAACTAGCTCAATGACTCTTTTGGAAATCTCAGTTTTCTTACTTGCTTAGATGTGAAAAACATGTTTATACTACTTTGGGAATACTTAGTCCCCATATACTTCTTTGAAGAAAAGACTCCACTTTACTCTGAATTGGACTCGAAATTAAGTCTTAAAACGAAGTTAAAATGTTTGTATAAGACTTATGAAACTTGAAATGAATTTCTTCTCTTTTTGTTACTCTTTACTCAACTTGATCTTTAATTCTTAGAACAAAGTTAAAAGCATTTGCAAAAGACTTCTTGAAAAGACTCTAAGAACTTTCTAGACTTGACTCTTAACTATCCTTGAATTTGAAGTTATGGATTTAAGGTTGAAATTCAGGTTTCTGGATGATTTCTATATGTTTAGAAGTAATTTAGAGTAGTTATAATCATTAGAAAGTGTTAAAACACTCTAGAAAGAATTAAACGGATGGAATTAGGAAAACTGGGTGGAAAATGCTGATTCAGGCGCGTCCGGGGCGTGCCGCTCCAGGCCTCAAGTTCAGAGGCCATATTTTGGCGCACTACAGGTGCATCGCACCAAGCCCTCTGGCGCTGATGGGTGAGCCACGCCTGCAATCCCCATATGTGCCTAACGAATATTTCAACTCGTTTTATGATGCCAAATAATTTTATCTCGATTCCTTCTATCACTTTCACTTTAAATTTATGTACCCACACATATATACAAGGATCTAACCCAATAGGTTCAAGAACAAGACCTAATTCATCAAGAAAACTCCTAAATCTCATATCATGTTCAAGAACGGAAGCAATTCAAGAACAACATTCAAGAACAATCAAAATCCAATCATTTAAGGATAAAATCACGTTAAATAAAACATGCTTCACACATGGGTGAACGAAACCAATTTTATGGAAGACTCACATACCTGATCGAAAAAAATCCTTGGCGAAACCACGATCAACCTACAACGATCTTGGTGAATCTTGCCTTTTTCTGCTTCTTTTCTCTTCTCCTATCTCCTTAGCCCTATCGTGAAAATTTCCAACTTCTAAAATGAAATAATTTCTGATTTGACTCATATTAAACTCCTATCAATGGATTAAATTAATAAGGTAGTGAAAAGACTAAAATACCCTTTGAATTCACAGAATTGGACATTTCCTTAATCCAACAACGCAACTTCCAAAGGACATATCTCACTGATACAAACTCAGAATCGCGCAAACTCGGTGGCGTTGGAAAGATAGAACCAAGAGATTTCCAACCATATATGGAACTACACCTAACTCATATTGAGCTAGGAGTTATGGATGTTTGAAGTTGACCAAAAACTCACTTTTTAACTTTCCTAAAATATCCAGATTTTCTTATACATTCAAAAATAAGTATTTCCTGATTTTTAACTCCCTTTTAGTTCTTCCTAGATGTGAGATGTTACACATATAAGCCCTTCGAGTTTGAGGCTTGATCGAGGCAGGGTCAGGGTTGGTCCATGAACCAAAACTTTTTATTTGATAGTTACTTATAGTAATCTCACTCGTATATAATCTAAGAGCAACTTTCACATATATTAAACACAAAAATCACATTTGTAAGATATAAGTATAGTTTGCATAATTGAGCTCCGTAGCAAGGGTAAATATGTATATTTCACTATATGTATACAAAAGAAAGCAGTTGTATATAATTTATTTCTATTTCGGTATGCATATACAAAAGATCAATTTTATAATATGTGTTTGTATAAAGCAAGAAAGAGAGAAAGATAAAAGAGAACTCGGAGAGTGGCGAGCCAGAATTTTTGTTAGTATAAAGCGACAGAAGCGAGGGAGAGACGGCGAGGGACAAAGGGAGAGTGGCGAGCGAGAATTTCAGGGAGAGAGGCGACTAACAATAGTTTGTTACAGGGCACAATTAAATCAAACTATAAACATAACATTTTATTTTATTTTATAATTTATCATTATTTACAATTTTTCCTTTAAGATATCATCCTATACTTGAAATTACAAAGTTTTAAAAGTGTAATTACAAAAACACAGTCCCACATTATATAAATTACTGAAGTATACATATTTCCTGTAGATAGATTTTCCACTTGATGATAAGAAATCGCTTCAAGTTATGGCTTTAAAAATTATTATAAAATTTATTAAAAGATAAAAAATTCTTTGTGCATAAGAAATTGACGTAAAATATTATGGGCCTCGAATATCGTGGCAAAATAGGTGGGTGTGAAAATTTCACCTCTTTTTTTGTTTTAAATTATTGCCTCTTCTTTCTATCAAAACCATATATTATAACAAATCATTTTCTCTCTTATTTTGCTTCACCCTAAGTCGCCGCAACGATGCTCTTCACCCAAAGTCATTGTTTTACCCAAAATTGCTACTGTACTCACAAATGATTTGACTACTTCAACGTTTCTAGCTTCAATAGTAGTGCAAAATGGTAGATTCGCTTTTCTAAGGTAACAAATCTTTGCTAGGTTGAATTTTCAAGTTATATTTTTGTTTAATATTCAATGATCTTTTTTGATGATTTTTGTTTGTGCAAAATTTTGAAACAATTTAGGGAAAGAAACAATTTTGTAAAGAAAATTTTCTTTATTTTCCACCCCACCGGTATTTTATTGTTTAAATTAATGTGTATTTTTTGAAATATTTTAACTGATTTAGTTTAGTTGATTGTTAACTTTTAGCTTTGGAACTTTTGTGGTTTTGATCAAACTCATAAATGTTACGATTCTGGGAAAATACATTATTGATGGTGTGACTGAACCTCTATGTAGTGTGCAGAGATAAGGATCACTAGAGGCCTGCTTTCTCCTTCCCTCAAGAACCCTAACCCTTCACATTTTATTCTTCTCTTCTACTCCATCTACATACATGGATGATTCAGAAATATATCTATCAATATAGTATAAGTTTAATTTTTTTTACCATTAATATATATTGATAACTTCCTGGAATATCAATGTCTACATCTCTCTAGTGGATGAGAAAGATAGAATTTATTTTAACAACCTCCTAAAATACAGATCTAGGAGTCAATTTTTTAGTATGAGCATTTAGTACAAGTATCAGTTGCTTGAAAAGTGAAAATGTCACAACTATTTAAGATTCCCCTAATATTAGATAGATCATCCTAGGATTCAATGTGGTTCAAGACTAGAAATTTTCTTTTATTTTCAAAGGTTGTCATCTTCTTTCTTCTGACTGATGACTTTCTACTCCTACGCTCCTCAATACCATGTCTATAACTTAGGTAAGACATTAACTACTTAAATATCTTAAAACAATTTTTATCTTCGATTGATGTTCTATAATATTCATATCTATGAAAATAGAAAGCTAAGATAACATTCTAAACAATACTATCGAACCGAACAACCAAAAAGAAAGATAGCAGGAAAAGAAAGGTGAAATGAAGTTGGTTGTTCAAATTTGTTTTTTTTTGTCTATTTTTTAATTTAGTTCTGCTCTAACTTGTTTTGGTCCTGTTTTATGGAGTTTTGGTCCAATTTTCTTGTAGTTTTGTGTATAATTTCTGCTTTATTTTACTAAATTCTTTTATTGTAAATTTGGTTCGTAACTTCTACCATTTTCTTTTTCAATTTTCTATTTTTTTTCATACTTGGCTGTATTCTGTATATATAATTGAATTGATGTTTGAAAATGACAGAAGCAAAGTGCACAAAATAAAAAAATAACTTAAATACTTGCATATATATGGTATTAAAGAGCAATGCAAATAGAGGTTATCAAATGATAACTTTTTACATTAAATTTGTTATATGTTTCTTATTTTTACATTATACTTAATTAATGATAGGCGTAAACATTGAGAAGGATTATATGTTAGATTTTTTTGTCAACTTTGTTTGAAAGGGATGGCAATTATGTGAATGATGAAAGGAAGAGTTGTGTCAACGCAACATTAATACTATACTAATTATATTGAGCCCTTTTAAAAATTGACATTAATTATGGGTATATTAGTTTTTAATAATGTCAACATTAATGTATAATTATAGAGATGAAATATTTTTAAAACATAAATACAGTAAAAAATTTAAAATATAAAAATAAACTCAACGCATAAAGTCTTAATAGTTTTTATTTATTTTTCATTTTCTCTAGGAACTTCCATCAAATTCTCTCTCTTGTCAACATCATTGATGGTCTAAGTGTTCTCTCTTCAGTGAATTCTTTATCTCACTTCATCACTGGTAATTTCTCTTTACTTTGATGGAATTTGATGAAGTGAAATCCTCAACTACACTAGAAAATTCAATAATTGTTCTAATTTATTTTGATATTTTTAAATTTGTATCCATCACTAAAATCTATATATCGATTCACCAGACTTTTCTTCATCTTTGATAATTTCTCTATCTTCTAATGAGACTTTATGAAGTGAAATTTCAAAATTATTGTTCTAATTGTTTGTTTTTTCTTAATTTCGCCATATTCAAAGAGATATATTTTTATATTTAAAAACAATTCATTTTTAAACTTCTTACTTTATTTATATTAGTTTTGTCTTATGTTATAAAGTAAGTAACATGTTTGTATATTTTAAAATAATTAATTTTTAACTTCTTACTTTATTTAAAATAATATGCTTTTATAGCTTTACAAATATTATGCTACCCAAAAAGATAATAGTCAATCAGAGCTGATAGAGAGATGTTGTGCTAAGAAACTGAATAACAACCATCCAAGAGTTGCATAACTTGTCCGGGAACGATTTCAATTATAAATCAATATGATTGTTCTTATAAAATCTTGAACAAAAATGTATCCTTCTTTGTCATATAAAAGTATTTCACCATATCAAAGTGGAGTTATTAATTTATTGTCAATCCATTTTAAACTGAACATATATTCTGGTACCACAATCCTGATAACTATTGCATCCAACAAACTATTGCATCCAACATTCTAATAAAATTAAAATAATCCTAATTCAAATTTTTGGTTGGACGAAACTAAGGTCTCTCAATAACTAATAATTGATTTGGGAACAAAGTAACATTAAAACCAACAAGACTTAATATGAGGTTATGGAGATAACAAATAACAAAGTGCTTCTTCTCCTCTAACCCTAACTCCTTTTCCTTCTTCAGTGTTTACCAAACATGACAAGAAGTTTAAGTGAAAGAATATATAGTTTATCCAAGAAAAACAAGAATTATTTATTGTATATGGTATACTTGTTGTGTTAATTAAATTTGGTCCAAGACAATCAATTCCTATAATTTGGCCAAACGAAACAAAGACTAGAGCTAGCGTCATTTGGTACTTTAGTCACAATGAGGATGAAAGGTTTAAGAATTTGTGACAAAAATACTACATGAAATTATCCCTAGCTTTTGTTTCATTTGGTCAAACTACACAAATGGTTCGACTAGTTCTAAAAATAATCAACGCAACAACTATACCATATTTAATAAATAATTCTCGTGGTTTGTTGGATAAAGTAGCTATTTTTTCACTTAAACTTCTTTTCATATTTGGTATAGATAGAAGAAGGAGAAGGAACACAAGGGTTAGAAGGAGAAGAAGCACTTTTTTTTTTTTGTGTGTGTGTGGGGGGGGGATATCTGAATGAATAGATAATTGAGATGGTCATATTGTAGTTGCTTTCTGGTAACAAGCCATAACTTTAGCCCACATTGTAGAAAATGGCTATTGAAGTGGATAACTTGGTGGAGTTACTGGATCAAAAAGCCGGTGAATGGCCTGTTGAAGAGTAAAAGGAATTGGTTGTATTTCTATAAAATGCATTAAACTTTGACGTAGTGACATACCTGACCCGAAAGATGAAGTTCTACTTATTTTGGACAGATTGAAAGAGGTTGTTGTTAGGGACCTATATTTGAAATATAATAAACCTACACCTCCTAGGCTCTTCAAATCCCCCCCCCCCCTCAAGGTAAACCTAATGTATAAATTTGAAGCATGTCTGGTTTACATGTCTTGTACACCTAATGTCTTGTTGAGTGCATATTTTACTTTCTGCAATTTTCTTGTCTCTGTTGCTTTCTTATTGTCATAAGATTTTAGTTTTGACTTTCATTGGGACAAGTTTATTTGACAGAGGATTGTCATATACTTAAAGGAACATGTTTTATGATAATCCTCATGTTATTTAAAAAATACTCAATTATCATTGAAACCTTTTCTAATTAAAAGAAAAAGAGAACTTCTTGTTATAATTTTCTCTCGAAAATTTTCTAGTGCTAGTTAACGTTTCCCTCATATTAGGCCTCTAAACGAGCATAGTGTTTATGATGGATAGGTATAAGAGTTTGACCTGTTAATACGTTGATCTTTATTTGTTATCGTGTTTTCATATTCTGTTATTGTTATAGCTCTACATGATTGCCAACTTTCACTTGAAATCTGTTGATCAGGTGTTTGCTCTTGTTGCCTCATTGAAGGTACAAACTCTACTATTATGGATCAAGAGCTGTAACAATATCTGTAATTGAATGGATGATTTTGTTTTATTTTGGTAGGTGAAAAGTGAATAAATACAGTACATAAGGTGCTAACTAAGCAAAAAAAAAAAAAAGATTCCTACAGATCCAAAATAATACCCATAAATCTGATGTCTATATATAGCTATGTATATTACTAAGGTTTAGTCTATATACATTCTATAACACACACACACACACACCCCTCCTAAGCTGTAGCATAAATGTTGATCATGCCCAACTTCTAACGAAGATAATCAACTTGAGTTCTATTCAATGCGCCTTTGTGAGCTAATCAGGTACTTGCTCTCATGTATTCACGTAGCCAATGTAAATAAAGCTTTACGGAATCTTCTCACGAATAAAATATCAGTCAACCTCAATGTGTTTAGTTCTTTCATTATACACCGAATTTGAGGCAATATGCATGGCAACTTGATTATCACATCAATGTTTTGTTGGTATATGATATTTCATCACAATTTAAATTAGAAGATGATATATCCACATATTTTCACA